>CM077652.1:5615908-6008408 GCA_039707465.1 Rhabdophis nuchalis
GGGCACCGCCAGCCGGCATTGACCGGCGGTTGGCACCCTGAGGAGGCCCACCCTGTGGGAGCGGATCGGTCGGTGGGAGGTGTGCGGCAGGAGACGGTCCCGCAAATAGCTAGGCCCCGTGCCATGGAGCGATTTAAAGATGGTAACAAGCACCTTTGGTTGTCCCAAAGATGCTTTTTTCAAGAGACAACTGGACTTTCTGGTTTTTCTTGGAAGACATTTCGCTCCCCACCCAAGAAGCTTCTTCGGTTTCTTGGATGAGAAGAAGCTGAAGAAGCTTCTTGGGTGAGAAGTGAAATGTCCTCAAACAAGCCTGCGCTCTCTCAGCGCAATAGCCTGGCTCCAAGGTCTTTTCCTGGCCAAGCAAAATGTGCGATGTAATAGTTCTGCCTTGACTGAAGCTGAAGAAGCTTCTTGGGTGAGAAGCGAAACATGGTCAAAGAAAAACCAGAAAGTCCAGCTGCCCCCTGAAAAAAAATGCCCCTTGGGGACCCTCCAGGCTAAGCTCTTCCAGGGAAGCCAGGTGGCTTCCTTAATTCGAAATACTGAGCTGGAACGTGAAGTGCCAATTGTAGCCTTACCTGGAAGCGATGCGGCGACCTTTGGGAATACCATGGATGATGTTGGTGGTGTGAGGATCAGCAGGCAGAATTCCCAGCTTATTGTGCTTGTAATTGCCAACCTGAGAGTGAGAAGAGGACTGGCTGGCATAAAGGGTTGAGCTGCTGGCACTCCTCAAGTGAGTCTTTATAAAGCTTGGGTGGTTTCCCGGGAGCCCAAACTGGGTGGGTGGGGAGCTCCTATCAAGAGTGGAAGGCCAGGGCCACATGTGAAAGTTTGATTCATTGATTTATACTCATGCCTCTGCCCGGGAACCTTCTCAACGACTGGTGGCCCCTGCTTAGAATTAAATTAGGCTCCAGGGCACTCAAGGGAGGTTGGATCTAGTTCTCTTGTGGCTACTTAGGGATTCTAGGCTGTCCCTCTTTGGACTCCACCCCAGGTTCTGCCATCTCTCCTACAGCTTCCTGGATGTGGATCCTGCCGTATCCCAAAGGTAGACCTTATCATGAATGGCGTTTTAAATGCAGGCCAAAACGCTTTTCTGTCCTGTGTTGTATTTGTAAACAGAGGTAGCTGAACTTTCTGTGACATTTGCTTTCAAGTAACAGGCTGGCTCACAGTGGCTTCCAGTGGGCATGCATTTACAGCTGCTGCTGCTGATATTGGGCAGCCTCTACCAACTGACCCTCCAGATACATTGGGAATATGGCTCACTGGCTTTGCAATGGAAACACCATCTTATCTGGAGGACATCAGACAGTGGAAGGGGCTTTGGGAAAGAGTGCAGAGAAGAGCAACTAGGATGATGAAGGAACTAGAGGCTAAAGCATATAAAGAATGGTTGCAGGAACCAGACATGGCTGGTCTAGTGAAGAGAAGGACCAGGGGAGACAGGAGAGCAGTCTTCCAATATTTGAGGGGCTGCCACAGAGAGGAGGAAGGGGTCAAACTATTGTCCAAGACACCTTTGAAGGCCAGACAAGGAAGAATGGATGGAAACTGACCAAGGAGAGATTCAACCTGGAAATAAGGAGAGGTTTCCTAACAGTGAGAGCAATTCACCCATGGAACAGAAGTTGCCTTCAGAAGTTGTGGGAGCTTCATCCCTGGAAGTTTCCAAGAAGAGACTGGACCGCCATCTAACAGAAACGGTGTAGGGTCTCCTGCTTGGGGGGGGGGGGGTTGGACTAGATGACCTACAAGGTCCCTTCCAACTCTGCCAATCTGTTAGAGTAACTGAGTCTTGGAACCTGGGAGAGAACACCAGCAAGCCTCCTGGGAAATTGATAATGTTCTGAGGAACATTCAATCTTGCTTACAAAAACAGGACATTGGACATTCTGGAGAATAAAGCCAAAACTTCTGAAATGGTTCATTCCTTTTCCTTGATATTCAACAGAACGTTTTTATCTTCATGGAATGGTTCGTTTGCTTTTGACTGTTCCACATCCAAAGTATGACATTTGGGACCAAACATTCCTGGCTAATTAGAATCGCAAAGAGACTTCACTGCTTTTTGGCTTTTGGCGAAGAGGGGCCCCTTCTCTCCTCCCCCCTTCAGTTTCCCAATGTCTGGTCTGGGGGTTCTGTTGCTGTTGGCGGAGCCCGTCATTCCTGAGAAGCGAAGTGACATCTGTCCATCACTCAGCTCCAAAGTCAAGAGGGATGTGATTCCTAGATGCCCCAGCTAAGTGCTCAATGGGAAGAGCCAGCCCTGAGGTTGCAGCCCTTCCCAACTGGGCTGCTGGGCCGACATTGAGGAAGATGGATGACATGTTAGTGGTGCCGGCCCCTTTTCTCTCTTTGACAGACAAGGAATCTCTTGCAGAAAGTTTCGGTTAGCCAGAAGTGGCAATCTGTGAATTCCTCCTCATGTGTAATTTAGAAGCTATTTTAGCAGGCTTGGTGGGGTTTTAGAGTAGATAAGATTGACAGAGTTGGAAGGGACCTTGCAGGTCATCT
Organism: Rhabdophis nuchalis; assembly: GCA_039707465.1. Taxonomy (NCBI): domain Eukaryota; kingdom Metazoa; phylum Chordata; class Lepidosauria; order Squamata; family Natricidae; genus Rhabdophis; species Rhabdophis nuchalis. The sequence continues at coordinate 5,618,435 of CM077652.1, forward strand.
AGTCCAACCTCCCACCCAAGCAGAAGACCCTACACTATTTCTGACTGATGCTAGTCCAGACTCTTCTTGAAAGCCTCCAGGGATGAAGCTCCCACAACTTCTGAAGGCAACTTCTCTTCCATGGGTGGATTGTTCTCATTGTCAGAAAATTCCTCCTTACTTCCAGGTTGAATCTCTCCTTGGTCAGTTTCCATCCATTGTTCCTTGTCTGGCCTTCAGGTGCCTTGGAGAATAGCTTGACCCCCTTCCTCTCTGTGGCAGCCCCTCAAATACTGGAAGACTGCTCATGTCTCCCCTGGTCCTTCTCTTCCCTAGACCAGCCATGCCCAGTTCCTGCAACCGTTCTTTGTATGTTTTAGTCTCCAGTCCCCTCATCATCCTGGTTGCTCTTCTCTGCACTCTTTCTAGAGTCTCAACCTCTTTTTTATAGTGTGGTGACCAAAACTGGATGCAGTACTCTAGGTGTAGCCTTACTAAGGCTTTATAGAGTGATGGTAGAACCTCCCTTGATCTTGATTGGATCCCTCTGTTAATACAACTTAGAATTGTGTTGGCTTTTTTGGTTGCCACTGGCTCCTATTTAGCTGGTTGTCCACTAAGTCTACAAGATCCCTCTCAGAGTTCCTGCTATGAAGCCTGGTTTCACCCAGTTCATAGGTGTACTTCTGGCTTTTCTTGCCTAAATGAAGGACTTTACTTTTCCCTACATTGCATTTCGTTTTGTTAGGTAGGGCCGAGGGTTCAAGAAAAACCGAAAGGACACCTATAGACAGGGTGAAACCAGGCTTCAAAGCAGGAACTCTGAGAGGGATCATGGAGTTGCACAGCTGTCTTATGAATCCAATCCTTAAAGAGGATGAGGATGAGGCCAGCTTCCTCATCTGACACCTGTAAAGGAAATGGAAGGAGGAAGAAACGGTTGCATGCCAGAAGCCCTGTCTCCTGAACTCAGATCTTCTCAGCCAGGCGCCACCGGTCAGAGTTCAGGTTATTGCCAGAAGAAGTGGGGACAGCTGTCAGCCTCGACACCTTTAAGAAAGGATGAGAGGAGTTCATGGAAAACAAGGGTATCCATGGCTATCATGATGGATGCCTAAGGACACCCTCCGGGTTGGAGAGATAGGCAGGGTATTTCTCAATGCCATTTGCAGGGAATCATAAGCAGGTGAAGACATCTGCTTGGGAAGACCCTGAAGCCAATGGGGAGCCACTGTGGGAGACAGAAGGCTGGACTGGATGGGCTGTGGCCTCCTCCAGCAAGGCTGTTCTTATGTTCTTATGTTCTTATTGACCAGACATCGCTCAGCCAGAGTTCCCATCTTGTCTGGAAAGACGCGGGTCGCTGTCTCAAGTTGTGACCAAGTCTGAGAGTCCCCGGGACTTTCAGGATCTATACTGCTCCTTCTCAGTTTAAGCATGTGGCAGAAACCTCAGCCTCAGCCTGAACCCAGATTCCCAGTATTCAAATTTGTTAAATACATAACTAAGACAATATGGGTTGCCTATATTTATTTGTATATTCTCCCCCTGGTGCTGGCCAATTCCAGCCTGACTCTGGGTGGCCCCCAATATGCAAATATGAAGAATGGTTGCAGGAACTGGGGATGTCTAGTTTAATAAAAAGAAGGACCAGGGGAGACATGATAGCAATTTTCCAATATCTCAGGGGCTGCCCCAAAGAAGAGGGAGTCAAGCTATTCTCCAAAGCACCTGAGGGCAGGAGAAGAAGCAATGGGTGGAAACTCATCAAGGAGAGAAGCAACTTAGAACTGAGGAGGAATCTCCTGACAGTGAGAACAATTAGTCAGTGGAACAGAAGTTGCCTCCAGAAGTTGTGAATGCCCCAACACTGGAAGTCTTCAAGAAGATGTTGGATGGCCATTTGTCTGAAATGGTATAGGGCTTCCTGCCTGAGCAGGGGGTTGGACTAGAAGACCTCCAAGATCCCTTCCAACTCTGCTATTGTATTCTAAATACAATTATTCTAAATCTAAATACAAATAAATACATAGAAATAGAGTGAGGGAAAATAGCACTTGCCCTGCCAAGCAGAAGATACCAAGAATGTAGGAAAAGATAAAATAAGCCGGTAGGCATAAAGGAGATCGTCTAAATGGAATATCCAAATACAAGGAGCCAGAACATCTGAATTCCAGATGGTGGGATTCCAACAGTGAGAACGATCCACCCATGGAACGGAAGTTGTAAGAGTTTCATCACTGGAAGCTTTCAAGAAGAGACTGGGCTAGCTCTTCTGGTTTCCAGCACACGTATGCACACGCGTAGACACACATGCATGCACATGCATGCACCTGCATGCACACTGGTCACCTGGTCTTTTGGTTTCGGACATGCATGTGCGTGCAAAGACCAGCTGGCCAGTGTGCATGCGTGTGCCAGAAACTGGAAGATCATCTTCCCAGTGCACGCATGCGCACCGGAGGGGGCTGTTATTCCGGTATTCAGCATGCGCAACCATGCTCCTGTTTTGGCACTCCTGTTTGTGCTCAAAAAGTTAGCCCCCACTGGTCTCCTGCTTGGGCGGGGGGTTGGATTAGATGGCTGACAAGGTCCCTTCCAACCAGTGGTGGGTTTCAAATTTTTTTAGAACCTACTCTGTAGGTGTGGCCTATTTTGTGGGCGTGGCTTGGCAGTCATGTGACAGGGTGGGAGTGGCCACCTTTTAAAATGTGGTGAACTCATTTAACAACACTCTTGCTTAGCAACCAAAATTTTGGACTCAATTGTGATGATTCTTTCTTTCTTTCTTTCTTTCTTTCTTTCTTTCTTTCTTTCTTTCTTTCTTTCTTTCTTTCTTTCTTTCTTTCTTTCTTTCTTTCTTTCTTTCCTTCCTTCCTTCCTTCCTTCCTTCCTTCCTTCCTTCCTTTCCTTTCCTTTCCTTTCCTTTCCTTTCCTTTCCTTTCCTTTCCTTCCCATTGGGTCACTGGCAGTGGCGGGCCAGATTTACTTCCAAGTACGCCGGTGGAACCCCCTCTCACCGGTTCTCTAAATTTCACCAACCGGCTCTCGCGAGTAGGTGCTAGCTTGCCGAAACCCACCACTGCTTCCAACTCTCTTAATCTCTGTGTGAAGAATGTAGGTGGTGCTCCACACAAACTGCCTTCTGGCAGCCAGATGTTCCCAAGATGTTTCCCTAGCCAGGGGGTCTGTAAAGTTGGCTCTTTTAAGCTGGCTGGGGAATTCTGGGAGTTGAAGTCCACCAGTCTTAAAAGAGCCGACTTTGCAGACCCCTGGGCTAGCCTAAGCCCCTCCAGTTGCTTCAGATTCTGCCTCCCGTCCTCCTTCACCTAGGGGGGGGTTTGCAGTCGATAGGTGTTGACCTCAGCCACAAAAGGGAGGCAGAGTGAGGTTGGTGGCACCTTCAGCCTTCGGACCTAGCTGGGCAATGCTTAAGGGAAATTCCCTTGAGCCTCCTTTGGTTGATGGTGGGAAGGATGGACGTCCCTTGATGTGACCTCTGGAATCCTCAAGGCTCTTTGGGCGGATATATGCCAGGCCGGGAACAGAACTGCCTTATTTTGGAGCCTTTGAGACCCCTTGAGGAGGGCAGCCTCCATTTTAAATCAACCCAGGCAGTCCTTGACTTACGACCACGGTCCTGACACGGTTGCTAAGTGAATTACTGCAGTTTTTAAGTTAGCGACATGGTTGTTAAGTGAATCCTCATTGACTTGGCTTATCAGGAGGTCTCAAAAGTGGATCGCGTGACCCCAAGATACTGCGACCGTCATATGTATGAGTCAGTTATGTCTGAACTTTGATCGCGTGGCCAGGGGGATGCTGCAACGGTCATAAGTGTGAAAAACGGTCGTAAGTCACTTCTTTTTCAGTGCTGTTGTAACTTTGAACAGTCCCTAAATGAACGTAAATCAAGGAGCAAGGAAGGCTTTGTTGGAGGGGGTCTGCTTCCTGCTTTGGGGAGGGGGGCAACAGAACCTTCAGGGTTTTATAAGATGCTGCTCTCTTTTTATTTATTAAAAAGTTTTTTATTTGTTTTATTTTTAAACGCAACATAAAACTCCTTCATCTCACATGTTATAGGAAGTGTTTCTGCTGGTTACAAAACATTTTCATACATCTCTTCGATATTCATCCAAGTTTCATATTATTTCATATTAATTCAAGTACATCACATCAAATATGTTTATAAACTATCTTTTTCATGCCTTCCTTAATTAATTATAATTGTATTATACGTCCTTCATTTTAAAACATACCAATAGAAACTTAAAACATAGCCACATGTTGGCATCATATTGGTTAATTCTACTATCCTCCGAAATCATTATTCACTGTAGCCTATTTTAACCAAACTTCAATAATATTTACTCACCTCCTTTGATAAATACTATTCAGTATTCATTTCCAATTACCACTTATAACTATGCATGTATATGCAATTATTATCACTTTCAATTACTTATCTAGCTATGTCTAGTATCGCTAAGTTTCCCTAATCTCAACTGGAGAACCTTCCTAACAGGGAGGACAATGAACCAGTGGGACAGAAGTGGCCTCCAGAAGCTGTGGGTGCTTTTAAGAAGAAGCTAGACAGCCACTTGTCCGAAATGGTATAAGTTCTCCTGCTTCAGCAGGGGGTTGGACTAGAAGACCTCTAGGGTTCCTTCCAGCTCTATACTGAAAGCTCTAAACCAAACATCAGTAATATTTACTCATCTCCTTTAATAAATCTTATTCGGTATTCATTCCCAATTACCACTTATAAGTATGCATATATATATATACATTCAGAGGAAATATGCCACAAATGGCAGAAGATGTGATATTGTTTTATTACTGGAAGGACACAGGCTGATAGGCAAATGGTTAACTTAAAACCAGATGAGATTAGGGAAACTTAGTGATAATAGACATACTAGTTAGATAAGTAATTGAAAGTGATGATAAAATGCTGCTCCCCGATGCGGCCGAATGCCCCGATCCCAGCCACAGGGAAGGAGGAAATGCAGTGTGGCTATAGTAGGGATGTCCAAACTTGGGAACTTTTAAGACTTGTGGACTTCAACTTCCAGAATTCCCCAGCCAGCTATGCTGGAATTCTGGAAGTTGAAGTCCACAAGTCTTAAAAGTTCCCAAGTTTGGACATCCCTGGGCTATAGGATTTCTTCTTGGGTCAGCATGCTCCTTTCTTGCAATGCTGACTTCCAAAGGGTGCCAGAGAGATGGCTTGTGTGAGATGATCCTTGCAGGCTGCGCGTAATCCAAGGGGCTGTTTTTGGAGCCTCCTTTGATTGAAGGACTCCTGTTCAGATGCTTTGCGTTTGGCTTGCCCTGTCCTGGAGGTGTGGATGATGGGTTGTTTTTCCCCCCTGCGGTCGGCTGATCAGCCGCATCTCAGGCTGCCCACTGCTCCTGAGGTTCGACACAATTGCAGAATGGTAAGCTTTCTTCTAGAATCAGATTAAGAGATTTACAGAGTTGGAAGGGACCTTGTAGATCAGGGGTTCCCAAACTTGGCAAGTTTAAGACCTGTGGACTTCAACTCCCAGAATTCTCCAGTCAGGTGGAGAATTCTGGGAGTTGAAGTCCACAAGTCTTAAACTTGCCAAGTTGGGAACCCCTGTTGTAGATCATCTAGTATCCAACCCCCCATTCCCCACCCAAGGAAGATTCCCTACACCATTTCTGACCGATGGCAAACTTCACTGCCAAGGATGGGCCACCCCCACATGTTAAAAGAGCCCCTTTTTGGGGGGTGTAGGAAGCGATGAGGAATCGGAGAACAGAAATCCTTACTTCAACAAAATTCTCAAAATACCCTCTTCCCAAATCACTTTGGTTCTTGGCTTTGGCCAAAGGTCAAGCAGCACCCAAGAATGGACATCCCCAGGGAAGGTTCCCTCGACCTCCCTCGATCCCTTCTCCTTGGGATCACAACTGTATCGCCTCATTGGTCTGCGCCCGGAGGTTGTGGTTGTAGCCAGATGCACGAGAGGCCACAATTAACCACCGGGGGTTCAGATTTCTGGGTTTCTTATGGAGGTTGTCCTGGTCGGTTTGAGAAACTCAACAGTTGCCCAGTTGGATGGCCACCCTAGAAAGACGAGTTGCTTGAGAGCGTTTGAACCCTGAATGCCTGTGCTCCAATATTGTGTGGCTTCCTGCAATGCCATGTTTATTTATTCATGAGGTTAGTTTTTTTATGACACTTTTAAAAAAGTAACTCAGGGCTGCGAACATGCATCGTACTCCTTCCTCTTCCTCCACAACAACCCTGTGAGGTAGGCTGGGCTGAAAGAAGAACTGGCCCAAAGTCATGCCTTTCATATTGTAGGGTGAATTCGTAACCTCTTGCTTTCCCGCCTGGTGCCTCTACCACTACACCAAATCCATCCTCTTTGTATTTTGCTGCATTTTTCATTTCTTCCTCAACTAATGTACTAGTGTCCTCATGTGCATTTATGGTGATCTCACGACTAAGGCATTCTTTAATAAGGATGGGGAGATCTGTACAACTTGGCAACTTTAATTTATTGCTTTTGTTACTGGCTCAAGTTTGACTTTTGGAATTTGAGGTTTTTAATAGTTTGCACTGAAAATCACGTTCATTTTGGTTGCAGTTTAAATGCATTTTTCTCGAGAGTTTTGTCTACTGTGTATAACTTTTGCAAACATTTTCTAATAATGTAATTTATTTTACACATTTGTTCAGAATATATGCAGTTTTTGTGGGGATTGTTCCTGAATGTGCATTACAAAGGCACGTCACAATTTTGGGATAATTCCACGTTTTGAGTGAGAATTAAGCTTTGTGGTTTGTGTGGTTTTTTTTAATGTGCAATGAAATGCTTTCTTTTGGTCTCCCATTGTTGATCTGCAGTGAGGTTGAATATGTTTTCCGGTTGTGGTCCATCAAAAGCTGCCATCTCATCCAGGACAAAGCCAGGTTGGACACTCAGGCTTGGCTTCTAAATAAATTTAGGCTTAATTTCTGAGCTAAACTACCTGGATCTATTTGCTGGGAATGAAGCTTGGTGCAGATCAGTGGTGGGTTTCAAATTTTTTTAGAACCTACTCTGTAGGTGTGGCCTATTTTGTGGGCGTGGCTTGGCAGTCATGTGACAGGGTGAAAGTGGCCAACTTGTAAAATATGGTGAAACTCATTTAACAACGCTCTTGCTTAGCAACCAAAATGTTGTGCTCAATTGTGATGATAAATTCTTTCTTTCTTTCTTTCTTTCTTTCTTTCTTTCTTTCTTTCTTTCTTTCTTTCTTTCTTTCTTTCTTTCTTTCTTTCTTTCTTTCTTTCTTTCTTTCCTTCCTTCCTTCCTTCCTTCCTTCCTTCCTTCCTTCCTTCCTTCCTTCCTTCCTTCCTTCCTTCCTTCCTTCCTTCTTTCTTTCTTTCTTCCTTCCTTTCTTTCTTTCTTTCTTCCCTTTCTTTCTTTCCTTCCTTTCTTCTTTCCTTTCCCTTCCTTCCTTCCTTCCTTCCTTCCTTCCTTCCTTCCCCCCTCCCTCCCTCCCTCCCTTCCCTTCCCTTCCCTTCCTTTCTTTCCTTTCCTTTCCTTCCCATTGGGTTACCGGCAGCGGCAGGCCCGACTTACTTCTGGGTCCGCCGGTAAAACCCCCTCTCACCGGCTCTCTAAATTTCACCATCCGGCTCTTGCGAGTAGGTGCGAGCCTGCAGAAACCCACCACTGGTGCAGATGTAAGACCATGAATGGAAAAAAAACGGCCCATCTTTGGATTTGACCGCCCATCCCTCCCACCAGTGGAGAATGAATGGCTCAGGACTGGCCGAGGCATCCTCTGTTCTCATCCAGGTAGAACAGGGTTCACTCAACGACCTCCACCCCTTTCAGCGCCATTCCTCGGGATCGTTTGTGACGGCTTAGCAGGTTTGCCAGCAGGGCCAGGGTGGCTTTCTTGGCAGGATGCCCGGTTTTGCCCTCTGCTGCTCGGTGTCCCACTTGGCCGCTCTTGAACCAAGCACTTGAGTGGGATTCAATGGCTTTGCCAGTTCTCTTTTCTCCGGAGGTGACTTTTTGCATCCTCGCGGTATCAGTTGCGGTGCTAGTTGCAAGTTTGGTCAATGTCCACTTCTTCGGCCAAGACGTACCAGTCATGCAGGGTTGGGGATGAGGGGGGGGGGGAATCTCGAGATGCAGGCATTGTAAATATCGTTGTTGAGCCCATCCTTTAAAAAAAAAAAATCATAAACATTTTGAATACAGTGCATTGCCAGGGTATATATCCTTCTACAGGAAAGAAATAAAGGTGTGTGTGTGTGTGTGTGTTTATGTCAAAGCACCTGGTATGCCCAAATATGGGAGGGAGCATACTGCTTTCCTTTTCTGTCTTTCGGCTCACCCTAGGAGCCATCCAGGCAGAAAGCTATTTGTTATATTTGTGTTATGTTTGTGCTGATAAATAAATAAAGGGAGACTAGTATAGATCTATTTCAAGCTATTTAGCTCTCATCAGCTAGCCATACCCTTACTGGGATTCGAACCTGGGAAGTATTACATGTGAGGTACTTGTAATTGCCTCTAAGCCACAGGTTCTCCTCCTTGATCAGCTGTATGTATGTATGTATGTATGTATGTATGTATGTATGTATGTATGTATGTATATGATATATATGTGTGTGTGTATACATACATACATAGATACATACATACATATTGTGTTGCATTTTTGCTGATAAATAAATGAAGGGAGACTAGTATAGATCTATTTCAAGCTATTTAGCTCTCATCAGCTAGCCATACCCTTACTGGGATTTGAACTGGGGCTGTATTACATGTGAGGTACTTGTAATTGCCAATAAGCCACAGGTTCTCCTCCTTGATCAGCTGTATGTATGTATGTATGTATGTATGTATGTATGTATGTATGTATGTATATGATATATATATGTGTGTGTATACATACATAGATACATACATACATATTGTGTTGCATTTTTGCTGATAAATAAATGAAGGGAGACTAGTATAGATCTATTTCAAGCTATTTAGCTCTCATCAGCTAGCCAGACCCTTACTGGGATTCGAACCTGGGAAGTATTACATATATTTATCAAAACAAACGTAACACACACACACACATGCACACACACACACACACACACACACACACTCATATTCTGGTAACAATAGTAATAATGTAACAGCAGGTTTAGCTAAATTTCTCTTTATATTGGCGTATTTATACTTCTGTTGATTATATTGGGATAGTCATAATTATGCACCATCTTTGTATTTAATTCATCCGTAGCAGTGATCTTTCTTCGTCTAATTTCTACCTCTAACCAGTCATAAAATCTATTCCGTACCAAGTAATATTCTGGATCTTCCTTATCTTTTGTTTTTAAAGTGAGTCTTTCCCTCTCGGCACAATCTAACATTTTCCGAATTGCATCCTCACCTGATGGGGAGTTCTCCCTTTTCCAGTATTTTGCAAATACCATCCTTGCTGCTTCCAACACCTGCAAAACTAGATTTTTGGTCCCTTTGTCATAGCCCTCTGGCCTTATGCCCAACAGGAATGTTCAGCCCATCCTTGAAACAGCCGGTGAGGAAGTCCTGTGGCCAGTTGTTGAGCCTGCACGCCAAGTCACAGAACCCTTCGGTGTCCTTGGCTATCCCTGGCAGATGGTCTTGATGCGATCCCTCTCTTTGCGGTCAGCCAGGGGATCCTTAAATCACCACCGGAGTGCTGCCATGAAGCGATTGAAGTCCCTTAGTCAAGGGCATTTTCATGGAGAAGCATGACCAGCAGCGGCTCCTTCAAGCACCAGGGTGATGCTCCTCATCAGCTGGTCAGCATGGTCAGGTTCTCCGTCTTCCTCCTTGTCATCATCGAGATCTTCCATCTCCCATCACTGGGGTCCACACCTGCCACAGATGAGGGTCACTCCCTTGGCCCTTCCTTCCCGGTTGTCCTTCTTCCCGATGTCTGTGGACCACCTGGATCTTGATGAGTCCCCCAGGCCATAAGTCTCCTCCATCCACTTGGAGAGGTCCAGTCTTTACCTGCTTTGACCTGGTTCTGTTGTTTCCTGCCCCCCAATGTCCTAGGATGCTCAGGGGGGAAGACTATCAGGCCCAGCTGTTCAGGTCTGATCTGGACCTGGAAGTTGATGGTCTGGTTCCCCCGGCACCTTCAGAATCAGGGTTTTTTCATCGATTCCAGATGTGGTTTGAGTTTGCTCTCCCTCTGTGCCCAGCGTTCTGCCTCAACTTCCTGGCTGAGTTCAGAGTCAAAGGCTGGGAAGAATGGAGGGCTCAGGACTCAGGGTGGGCAGGCCAAGAATGCAGCCATGGGGGGAAATCAGTAGGGATGGAAACAAGAAGTGAGATTGAGGCTTCTTGGGAGTGAACGTCCAAGAGTCTGAAGGGACAGGAGGTTGTTCTTCCTTGAATTAGATGTTGTGGTAATGGAGATTAAGGTCACCAGCATTTGATGTAAAGATTTCGTGAGTACAACATAAATAGATGTATGTTACATAACATTGCAAGTTTTTAAGAAGAGATTGGATAACCATTTGTCTGAAGTGGTGTAGGGTTTCCTGCCTGAGCAGGGGATTGGACTAGACTACTCCACTCCACTCCACTCCACTCCACTTTACTCTACTTCTATTCTACTCCATTGTATTCTATTCTCATTCTCATTCCATTATCTATTCCATTCCATTCCATTCTATTGCACTCTACTCTACTCCTATTCTACTCTACTCCACTCCACTCCACTTTACTCTACTTCTATTCTACTCCATTGTATTCTATTCTCATTCTCATTCCATTATCTATTCCATTCCATTCTATTGCACTCTACTCTACTCCTATTCTACTCTACTCCACTCCACTCCACTTTACTCTACTTCTATTCTACTCCATTGTATTCTATTCTCATTCCATTCTCTATTCCATTCCATTCCATTCCATTGCACTCTACTTTACTCCTATTCTACTCCTATTCTACTCCACTCCACTCCGCTCCACTTTACTCTACTTCTATTCTACTCCATTGTATTCTATTCTCATTCTCATTCCATTCTCTATTCCATTCCATTCCATTCTATTGCACTCTACTCTACTCCTATTCTACTCTACTCCACTCCACTCCACTCCACTTTACTTCTATTCTACTCCATTGTATTCTATTCTCATTCCATTCTCTATTCCATTCCATTCCATTCCATTCCATTGCACTCTACTCTACTCCTACTCTACTCCTATTCTACTCCACTCCACTCCACTCCACTCCACTTTACTCTACTTCTATTCTACTCCATTGTATTCTATTCTCATTCCATTCTCTATTCCATTCCATTCCATTCCATTGCACTCTACTCTACTCCTATTCTACTCCACTCCACTCCACTTTACTCTACTCCTATTCTACTCTTCTATTCTCATTCCATTCTCTATTCCATTCCATTCCATTCCATTGCACTCTACTCTAATCTACTCCTATTCTACTCCTATTCTAGTCTACTCTACTCCACTCCACTCCACTCCACTCCACTCGGAAGAAATAATTTCACATAAACCTTCTGGAACTCCCAGGACCTAACAAAATAAATCCCTTGAGAGCATGTACAGAAGGTTCTCTTTTGTGTTTCCACGGAAAATTGAAAAGAGATGTAAGTGAAATTATTTCCATGGATTCTTTTCCAGAAAAGGCATGGCTAAAGTTTTGTTTTATGAGGGAAATACTGTACCTTAGATGTTCCACTTGAGGATAAAAGCAGATGGTTTCGACATCACAGGAAGACGTTTCAAGAAAGAGTGTGTTATTCCCCCAAATAAATAAATAAATAAATAAAATGACATTTTTGTGGCAAGACATAGAGCAACAAAATATAGCTTAATAATTGGAAACAGCTCTGCTTTGAATAAGTCAGTAGCCAGCCTTCTCCAAACCTATGCAGGAGCCAAGAGAGGAAGAGAGACCAGGAGAAAACTGAGTTAATAAATCCTAGGGGTCCACGTCTATCTGGTTTGGTTAAAAAGTGTCAATATCACCCTCTGGTTTTACTTACACCCTGCTTTTCTAAAGTATCTTGCTCCAGTCAACAACAGTACAAACATCTATGGAAATTCTCAATTGTTCAGGCCATGGATGTCCCAAAGGGTTTTTTCCAAGAGGCAATTGGACTTTCTGGTTTTCCTTTGAAGACGTTTTGCTTTCTCATCCAAGAAGCTTCTGCAGCTCTGAAGTATGGGCCCCAAATACCTTCAGCTTCTCTGAACATAAGAACATAAGAACATCCTTGCTGGAAGAGGCCACAGTCCATGCAGTCCAGCATTCTGTCTCCCACAGTGGCTCCCCATTGGCTTCAGGGTCTTCCCAAGCAGATGTCTTCACCTGCTTAGGATTCCCTGCAAATGGCATTGAGAGACATCCTGCCTATCTCTCCAACCCGGAGGGTGTCCTTAGGCATCCATCATGATAGCCATGGATACCCTTGTTCTCCATGAACGCCTCTAATCCTTCCTTCCTTCCTTCCTTCCTTCCTTCCTTCCTTCCTTCCTTCCTTCCTTCCTTCCTTCCTTCCTTCCTTCCTTCCTTAACATAAGAACATAAGAAGAGCCTTGCTGGAACAGGCCACAGCCCATCCAGTCCAGCATTCTGTCTCCCACAGTGGCTCCCCATTTGCTTCAGGGTCTTCCCAAGCAGATATCTTCACCTGCTTATGATTCCCTGCAAATGGCATTGAGAGATATCCTGCCTATCTCTCCAACCCGGAGGGTGTCCTTAGGCATCCATCATGATAGCCATGGATACCCTTGTTCTCCATGAACTCCTCTGATCCTTCCTTCCTTCCTTCCTTCCTTCCTTCCTTCCTTCCTTCCTTCCTTCCTTCCTTCCTTCCTTCCTTCCTTCCTTCCTTCCTTCCTTCCTTCCTTCCTTAACATAAGAACATAAGAAGAGCCTTGCTGGAACAGGCCACAGCCCATCCAGTCCAGCATTCTGTCTCCCACAGTGGCTCCCCATTTGCTTCAGGGTCTTCCCAAGCAGATATCTTCACCTGCTTATGATTCCCTGCAAATGGCATTGAGAGATATCCTGCCTATCTCTCCAACCCGGAGGGTGTCCTTAGGCATCCATCATGATAGCCATGGATACCCTTGTTCTCCATGAACTCCTCTCATCCGTTCTTAAAGGTGTCGAGGCTGACAGCTGTCACCACTTCTTCTGGCAGGGAGTTCCATAGACCAGGGATCCTCTGGGTGAAAAAATACTTTTCAAGCTTCTTGGATGAGAAGGGAAACGTCTTCAAAGAAAAACCAGAAAGTCCCGTTGCCTCTTGAAAAAACACCTCTGGGACAACCATGGCCTGGATGACTTTGGCCTAGGTCTGAATTTGGTACCCCTGATTATATCCAGATTCAACTTGGATGTTTTCTGAAGGGCCAAACCAAGTTGAACCTAGTCCTGCAATGTGGGAGCACTGGCTGACCATAGTTCCAATCTGAAGGCCTCCTGTTTCTGGTGGCCTTTTTATTCATCCTGATGGCCTCAAAGCAGATCATATAATGTAGAATAACATGGTTGGAAGGGACCTTGGAGGTCTTCTAGTCCAGTCCCCTGCTCAAGCAGGAGAACCCATACCATTTCAGATATGTGACAGTCTAGTCTCTTCTTCTTTTTGTTCTTTTTTTTTTAACATAAAAACAAATAAAAAACATTATTCATCTTGTGCTTTGTACAACATGTCATTCGGGCAAACATTTTGTCCATCCGTACTTAGAATTACAAACATAATTGTCAGTTATCCTTTCATTACATATATATCACCTTATTTTCCATATAGTAGCATTATTCTTTGTCAAATCAGTCTTTTTCCGTAGTTATTCAATATATAATCCTTAAGTTTTTCTTTTTTCCAACCATTGGTAAAACACATTCCATATTTCATAAAATTGTTCATTCTCCTGCTCTCTAATTTCAAATGTTAATCTGCTCATTTCTGCACATTCCATGATCTTACGAATAACTTCCTCTTGGGAAGGTAATTTCTCACTTCTCCAGTTTTTTGCAAATACGATTCTAGCGGCTGTCAAAACATTCACAACCAAATATTTCATGTCTTTATCAAGTACTTCTGATGTAATTCCAAGTAGAAAAAGTTCAGGTTTAAAGTCTATGTGCTTGTGTGAGTCTAGTCTCTTCTTAAAAACTTCCAGTGATGGAGCCCCTACAACTTCTGGAGGCAACTTCTGTTCTATCAGTTGATTGTTCTCACTGTTAGGAAATTTCTCCTTAGTTCTAGGTTGCTTCCCTCTGATAAGTTTCCATGTGTTACTTCTTCTCCTGCCCTCAGGTGCTTTGGAGAATAGATTATCGTCCTCTTCTCTGTGATAGCTACTCAAGTACCAGAAGAAAGTTATCATGTCCACCTTAGTTCTTCTTTTCAATAGGGTAGACATACCCAACTCCCTCAACCACTCATCATATGGTTTAGCCTTTTAGCATCTTTGTTGCTCTTCTCTGCACACTTCTAGGATCTCAGAATTGTTCTTTGTCCTGTGGTGACCTGAAGTGTGTGCAGTATTCCAAGTGTGGCTTGACTATAAACTGGTATTATTAATTCTCATGGTTATTGTTGTTGTTGTTGTTGTTGTTGTTGTTGTTGTTGTTGTTGTTGTTATTATTATTATTATTATTATTATTATTATTATTATTATTATTATTATTATTATTATATTAGATTTCTAGACTGCCCCCTCTCCCCGAAGGGACTCGGGGCGGTGTACAGGTAAAAATTAAAACTACTAAAACCATAACAATACATACAAAGTTAAAATCAAATTAAATAGTCTTCTGTACAAGTTTATAAAAGTTAAAACTAGACCCATAAAACCGAATACAATAATTTAAAATTACAGACTGGGGCGAGAAGCATGAAGTTAGGCCAAGCCGGCTTGATGGAACAGGTGAGTTTTGAGTTTCTGGCAGAAGGCGCGGAGGTCCATGGTCGTTCTGATATCAGAACGATATCAGATATCTTGATTGTTGATGCAGCCTATGACTCCATCTTCTTTTCTGGCAGGCACAGCATACTGCTGGCTTATAATTAAGTGGCTGCCCACTAGGACTCCTAGATCCCTGTTATTGTTACTACTGTTGGCCCAGGTACTGACTATCCTGTACCTGTGCATTTGGTTTTCCCTCCTAAGGCTCAGGACTTTCCTTTCTTCACCACTGAATTGCACCTTGTGGGACGGGGCCTAATGCTCAAGTCTGTCAAGATCATTCTGAATGTTGAGTCTATCTTCCAAAATGTCAGCAATTCCAGCCCCCCCTCCCCCTATTGTAATCTACAAATTTGACAAGTTCCCCTTCTGCATCCTCTTCTAAACCATTTATGAAGATGTTGTACTGGGCCAAAGACAGAACCTTGAGGTTGCCCACTGCAGGCGTCTCTCCATGTAAAATATTTAGAAATAGAACTAGAATAACAGAGTTGGAAAGGACTTTGGAAGTCTTCGAGTCCAACCCCTTGCTTAGACAGGAAACTATCCCATTTCAGACAAATGGTTATCCAATCTCTTCTTAAAAATTTCCACCATTGGAGCATTTACAACTTCTGAAGGCAAGCTGTTCCACTGATTAATTGTTCTCACTGTTTCTCCTTAGTTCTAAGTTGCTTACATGTAGACGTAGTCCTTCTGAGGATTATACTTTGAGTGTGGTTGGTCAGATAGTTATGAATCCATCTGGTGGCGACGATGTCTATCCCACATTTTTCCATCTTACCGAGTAGCAGGTTGTGGTCTACTTTGTCCAAGTACATTATGTCCACAGCCTTCGGCTGGTCCATTTAGTCACTTTCTCAAAGAAAGCAATACGTTTTGTCTGGCATGATCTGTCTTCTCTTGATCTTCTTGTTCATTTCTAGGTGTTCCCAAATGTATTGTCTGATTTATCTTTTCCGGGAGTTTCCCAGTTATTGACCTCAAGCTGAGTGGCCAATAATTTCCTGGGTCTATTTTGTTCCCCTTTGTTGAAGATTGGTACAATTTGCAAAATCTCTTTACCAGTCCTGTGGTCATTCCCTTGGGTTACAGGAGCTTTGAAAGTCCACATTCAGTGGCTCCTGGGTTACGCCTGCTAGTTATAGGGAGATTTTGCTCAGAGGTACAGTAGAGATGAAAAGATAGGTGGGCAGACGGAGTGGCAGGGTTCTCTGTTTCTCTCTCCAGCCCTTTTTTGTTCAGATGTGATGCTAAGAGAAGAGACTGTTTGTTGCTGTGGGTTGAATATGGATTCCTTGGTGTTCTTTGAGCATTTATTACCCATTCCAAGTGATGCACCCATAGAAAACAGAACTTTGAGGCAGGTAGGTTCCTCAAAGAACAGTTTATTGGATACTTCATTGTTCTGACTCCCTCCCGACACAAGACAAATGACTAGACTGGCTGCTATTTGGCAGCTTGCCTGAACTAACCTTGACTAGAAGATAACACGACCCAAACTCTCCAACTCTGAAAAACTCTCTGACTCTGAAATAACCTCTCTGCGTTGTTTCCTGCAAACCTTTCGATGTACCGAGGATTTCTTTTAAAGCCTCTTGGGAGGGTCCAGTCAATTAGGCAGCTGCTACTGATATCTCCAACTGCGTCGTTCTGCTAATTGCCGTTGCCTCCTCTCAATCCTTCTTAGCCTAACATCAGGGACAAACTGGGCTTCCTCCTCCCCACTACACCAAGCCCCAGGTGCCTCCTGATGCCTAGCCGGGCTCTCTGCTCTCTCACTCTCGGCCTCCTCCTCTAGAGCAGACTCATAGGACTCCTCACTAGAGGAATCCATCAGCAGCTCATCCTGAGCCGGCTGGGCCACAACACTTCATATTGGCACAATTGGTGAAAGCCGACTCTGAAATTTCCTACGGCTTTCACCTGATTAAAAGTAAAAGTCCCCCCCCCCCCAAATCACTGGTCACACTGTCCAGTCCAGGTGCTGGATTGGTTTCTTGCTCCTCCTCCTGCCAGCCACCTGTGAGAATGTCCTTAGTTCCCACAGGAAAATTTTATTGGTTTGGCTACAACCTCCCCCCACTCCTCTCTGTTGTGTGGCAACCCTGAACCCTCCCAAAGGCTTCAGCCGGGTTCACTTCAGGGTTGACACCAACTAGGTAACATCATGAGTGCTCTTCTATGTGATTATCTAGCTTGGGCACCAAAACATCTGCCAAAACCACAACCAAGCTCAGAGAGCATTAAGCACCCACAGATATTTTCCTCCTGAGTTCCGAAGTCATCCACAAGGTATGGCAGCCTACCAATAAGACAGAGATGTGGAAAGAATCGTGGCTTTGACATCATTGCCTTGGGTGGAATTTCATCTCAGCCTTCCTGGAGAAGTAGGAATTGAACAAGGACCTTTGGCAGGGAAAACGGAGGGAGGAGAAGGCTTAACCAGGTGGCATCAAAACACTGAAATAAGTGAGCCCCAAACTCTGGGTCAACTTACGGTTTGGATCCTCGCTTCTTAGGATGGTTTTCCATGTAGTCTTCAAGAAATGCACCCAGGGCAAGAGGGGAATGTAGTCTGGCTATGGTGGAACAACCCTTGAGATCCGATGGCAATTTTTCTTCGGATAAAGAAGAGAACAAGAGGGGGACGTGGCCCCACCGCTCAGCACGGGAACTCTGGAGTAGGGAAAGTCACAGGGTGGATAAAAATAGATGACTTTTGTTTTTAAAAAATGGATTTTTAAAAATTTAAATCGGATTCTTTGGTTTTTATCAAATTTATTTACTTTTGGAAGTAAAAATCTATCTGAAGATATTTTTCTATTTAAGATACATTAATATAGTTGACTCAGCACGAAACGGAGCTTAGTTATGTAGCCTAGGAGGCTCTACATTCTGCCATATTGGGACTGTCGGTGGGTCAACCTGGGTCAGAGGAGGAGCCGCTGCGGGACAGAGATGAAAACATTACGATTTAAACGGAGTTCAATTAAATCAGGGGTCCCCAACCTTTGCAACTTTAAGTCTGAAGGACTTCAGCTCCCAGAATTCTCCAGCCAGCAAAGCATTGAATACAAGTCAATGGGGACAGTAGGACAGGAATGGTAGGCACACTGCTGCGCTTATGCACGCCCCCTTTATGGACCGCTTAGGAATGGGGTGCGGTCCACGGCAGACAGTTAAAGGATAAAGCTGTGGGGGTTAGAAGATGTAACAATGGAGTCAGGTAGAGCAGGGGTCTCCAACCTTTGCAACTTTAAGTCTGAAGGACTTCAGCTCCCAGACTTCTTCAGCCAGCTTTGGGAGCTGAAGTCCTTCAGACTTAAAGTTGCAAAGGTTGGAGACCCCTGGCCCAGGCCCTGACACTGACAGCTTTGCTGGCTGGAGAAGTCTGGGAGCTGAAGTCCTTCAGACTTAAAGTTGCAAAGGTTGGGGACCCTTGATTTAAATCAAGCCTTTTTACTAGTGATTTAAATCATCATTTCAATCGAGTTGATTTAAATCAAATCCACCCTGGGAAAGCCAAAGAGGAGTTAGTGCGAGTTTGTTACAAAGACCTGCAAATGGGGAGCAACCTGGGGTGAAAGTCTTACCCCCCCCCTCCCAAGAGAGAGTCCCCCCCACCCTACCATTTTCTACAGGCCCACAAGAAAGGCCGCTTTGCTTGGAGAGTGGATCTTTCCACCCAAAATGGGGAAGGGAAAAAGCCGGTCTGGGAGAGGAGAAGCTCAGCCGATGCAAAAAACTATCCAAGAAATGCCGTTTGAAAACAGGGCGCCTGTTTGAGTTCTCTAAGCTGCAGGATTCTCAAATGTCGCTGGGGTTTTTTTTATGCCGAGCACATCTGGCAGTCATTTCAGAAGCGCTGAGTCAGCAGAGGGCTCCGCGGACTGGCACAGCTGCCCACACAATTCTGTTTGTTTTGACCGTCAGCGGAGGCGAGATTGTAAGTGAAGCTCTCTGATTTCCTTCCTCCGGGTGTTGCTCGGGGTCTCCCAGAGGGAGCTGGCTGGGTTTCGGAAGGGGACTCGGGACCGACCCGGCTGCCTCAACTGTGGACAGAACCCGGGCACCTTCCAGGGGGCTCAAAGGCCGTGGTTGTGGTCGCCTCTTCATTTTGTCCAGCATGAAGAATAGCCATCCAGATCTACACTCTATGGCCAAAAGTATTCGCTCCCCTGCATTTACTCGCGTATGAATTTACAGTCAGTGACATCCCATTCCTAATCTGTAGGGTTCAATAGGACGCTGGTCCACTGCGCCACTGTTCTTGAGCTAATCTGAAGGCCACCTGAAGTTTGGAGGTCTGTAGCGATGGACTCTGCAGAACGCAGAGATTCCAGTATTTGAAGAGCTGCCACAAAGAAGAGGGAGTCAAGCGATTCTCCAGAGCAGGGGTCTCCAACCTTGGCAACTTTAAGTCTGAAGGACTTCAGCTCCCAGACTTTTCCAGCCAGCTTTGCTGGCTGGAGAATTCTGGGAGCTGAAGTCCTTCAGACTTAAAGTTGCAAAGGTTGTGGAGACCCCTGGCCCAGGCCCTGACACTGACAACTTTGCTGGCTGGAGAATCCTGGGAGCTGAAGTCCTTCAGACTTAAAGTTGCAAAGGTTGGAGACCCCTGGCCCAGGCCCTGACACTGACAGCTTTGCTGGCTGGAGAAGTCTGGGAGCTGAAGTCCTTCAGACTTAAAGTTGCAAAGGTTGGAGACCCCTGGATTAGGTCACCCAGTGGGAGGTTCTTCTATGTGGGCTGGGAGGAAGCAATGGATGCGCCTGTCAATATCAGACAAGTCCTTCTGAGCCTGCTTGGCCCGTAGTCCCAGCCACAGCCCTACTCTGCACCATCCCCTTTGCCCCAGAAGGACTGAAGCAGCCGGAGCAGGCCTCCTGAAAGATCTGGCTGGAGGGGTTTTTCCCCATCCACCCACAGTGCCAGGAGGGTTTTTCTCACATTTAACGTTCCTGTTTGTGGAGGATGGCCCATGTGGTCTGTGGCCCTTCAAAGACTCTGTGGGATTTTCTCCTTTGTGCTGTAAACAGAGGCAAGGGAAGGACCAGGCCTCCGTCCTGTGGCAGATGGGATTGGAATGGCCTTAACTAACATGGACGTTGGCTCCTCCTCTTCCTTTCTCCATTCGAATTTTAGAATAGAATAGAAGGGACCTTGGAGGTCTTCTAGTCCAGCCCCCTGCTCAAACAGGAGAACCTATACCATTTCAGTGGCTGTCTTAGTCTCTTCTTAAAAAGCTCCAGTGATAAAGCATCCACAACATCTGAAGACAAACTGTTCCACTGGTTAATTGTCCTCACTCTTAGGAAGTTTCTCCTTCATTCCAGGTTGCTTCTCTCTTTGATGAGTTTCCATCCATGGTTTCTCGTCCTGCCCTCTGGTGCTTTGGAGAATAGCTGGACTCCCTCTTCTTTGGGGCAGCCCCTCAAATACTGAAATGCTGCTATCATGTCACCCCTAATTCTTCTTTTTCTTTAGCTTAGTCAGACTTAAAACCTGCAGCTGTTCTTCGTATGTTTTAGCATCCAGGCCTTTGATCATCTTAGTTGTTCTTCTCTGCACCTTTCCCAAAGTCTCAACATCCTTTTTTGTACCAAAATTGGCTGCAGTATTCCAGGTGTGGCCTTCCTGGGAGTTTTATAAAGCGGCACAAATACTTCACATGATTTGGCTTCTATGCCTCTGTTTATGCAACCCAGGATTGTATTGGCTTTTTTGATGGTGGCTGATGTTTAAGTGATCGTCTACTAGGACTCCCAGGTCCCTCTCACTGTCACTGTTTTTGAGTTTGCCTGCCTTCACCCATTCTTTCTGCCACATACCTCCCACCGACCGATTCGCTCCCACAGAGAGGGCCTTCTCAGGGCGCCGACTGCCGGTCAATGCCGGCTGGCGATGCCCAGGAACAGGGCCTTCTCTGTGGCGGGGCCCGCCCTCTGGAACGACCTCCCCCCCGAACTCCGCACCATCACCGACCTTCCCCTCTTCCGCCGCTCACTTAAGACACTTCTTTTCCAGCAAGCTGGACTGGCGTAGAACTTGAAATTTAGAACAATAGAGCCTCAGCCAAGTTAGATAGGTTTTTAATGGGATTTTAGCACAGGTTTTCTATTTAATTTCTTTTTAACTTTTGTATATTGTTATTTATTGTAAATTTTAATGTCCTGTGCACCGCCCAGAGTCCGTCTCGACGGAGATTGGTGCTGTTAACAAATCGAATAAATAAATAAATAAATAATGAATAAGGACCTTAAGACCTAACCTCAAAGAGGTGTTAATGATGGGTCCACTGATGGAAGATGATGACAAGAGAGTGATGGGCAGCAGTGAGAAAGTCCTTAATTCATTTCTGCATTTGTTTTTACACCAAAGGAGAAAAAAAAATAGTCCAATTTATTAAAAGCGATCTTAATAAGCAGGAGACAGAATAGAAATGCAAGTCAAAACAGGAAGAAAATAGAAATAGAACACCTATCCACTGTGGAGAAGTTCAAATTCCTGGGAGCAAATTATATAGGTCTACAGTAGTTCTGTTGATGAGTGGGGTTAGTTGGCCATTTGTGAATCCCTATAGAATCTCTATCCCACTTTTTTTCTTTATCTTACCAAGAGGTGAGCTGTGGTCTCCTTTGTCAGATGCTTTGCTGAAGTCCACTAGGTCAACTGCAGTTGCCAAAAAAAGCCAATGCAGTCTGGCTGCATCAACTAAGAGATAATATCAAGGTCAGGTGAAGAATTTGTATCACT
This sequence comes from Rhabdophis nuchalis, assembly GCA_039707465.1. NCBI lineage: Eukaryota > Metazoa > Chordata > Lepidosauria > Squamata > Natricidae > Rhabdophis > Rhabdophis nuchalis. Next base: position 5,640,160 of record CM077652.1, read on the forward strand.
TTATAATGTCTTGATAAGACCATTTATAATGTCTTGATAAGAACAGTATTGTGTCCACTTTTGGTCACTGTGCAACAGAGATGTTTAGACTATAGGGATAGTCTAGGGCATGCAACTTGGGCGTCCTCCTTGATACCCAGCTGTCCATGGAAGAGCAAGTGACAGCCGTGGCCAGGGGGGCGTTCTACCAGGTTCGCCTGGTCCGCCAGTTGTGTCCCCTATTGGACCGGGATGCCCTTTGCACAGTCACTCATGCACTCGTGACATCCCGTCTGGACTACTGCAATGCTCTCTACATGGGGCTCCCCTTGAGGTGCACCCAAAGACTGCAGCTAGTGCAGACTGCAGCCGCGCGGGCAGTTCTGGGAACCTCCAGGTTTGCCCACATAACACTGGCTGCCTGTGGCCTTTCGGGTGCGCTTCAAGGTGTTGGTTACCACCTTTAAAGCGCTCCATGGCACGGGACCTAGTTATCTGCGGGATCGCACCTTGCCCCACACATCCCTTCGGCCGATTCGCTCCCACAGAGAGGGACTTCTTCGGGTGCTGTCCACTAGGCAATGCCAGCAGGCGACACCCAGGGGAACGACCTACCCCCCGAAATCAAAACAACAACGGACCTCCGCTCCTTCCGCCAGAAGTTAAAGACTCACTTCTTCCATCAGGCCGGCCTGGCCTAATTTTTTATATACCTAGCCGCAGAAAGAAATTGTTTAATCAGAATTTTAAGGGGTAATTGTTAGGGTTTTAGGGGTTTTAATATTGATTTTAGCACAGGGGTAATTTAATTCGGTTTTAATATTTTGTATTTTGTATATTGTCGCATTTATTTGATTTTTAATTTCCTGTGAACCGCCCCGAGTCCCCATGGGGGAGAGGGGGCGGTCTATAAATTTAATAAAATAAAATAAATAATAAAATAATAATATAGAAAGAGGGCAGAGAAGAACAACAAAGGTCATAGGGCACCAAAGGATAAGGTGTGCAATGAATAATTGCAGGAACTGTGTATGTCTAGCATATCAAAGAGAGGGGCTGGGGTGACATGATAGCAATCTTCTGCTAGTTGAGGGGACGTTACAGAGAAGAAGAGGTTGAGCATCATCAGAGTTGGACGGCACCTTGGAGGTCATCTAGTTCAAGCCCCCACTCTATATTATTTCAAACAAATGGCTGTCCAGTCCCTTCTGGAAAGCCTCCAGGGATGAAGCTCCCACAACTTCTGAAGCCAAACTGTTCCATTGGATGATTGTTCTCACTGTCAAGAAATTTCTCCTTAGTTCTAGGTTGCTTCTCACCTTGGTTAGTTCCCATCCATTACTTCTTGTCTTGCCTTCTGGTGCTTTGGGAAATAAGTTGACCACCTCTGGAATTAAGGAGAAACTTCCTAACAGTGAGGACAATTTGCCAATGGAACAGCTTACCTTCAGAAGTAAGGAGGACTTTCCTGGTGGTGGAATGCCTCCCCCTCTTCCCGAGTTGTGGAGCCTCCATCACAGGAGGTGGTCAAGCAGAGATTGGACTGACAGCCATTGGTCTGGCATAGTATAAGATCTCCTGTCTTGGGCAGGACGTTGGGCTAGAACAGGGGTCTCCAACCTTTGCAACTTTAAGTCTGAAGGACTTCAGCTCCCAGACTTCTCCAGCCAGCTGGCTGGAGAAGTCTGGGAGCTGAAGTCCTTCAGACTTAAAGTTGCAAAGGTTGGAGACCCCTGGGCTAGAAGACCTCTGCCTCTGTTTTTACGAGAATAGGAAGGAATCCAGTGTGGGGGGGGGGGGGTGCAGACTCTGTAGCACATCTTTGTGGTTGTGTCTTTGGCTGGGGGCAGAGTCAGTTTTTCCGTTGTAGTGAAGAACTGGTGACAGCAGTGGGATGGACACGGCCAGGTAGTTTGCATCTGCTTAATGTCAGTCAGCACACGATTAAATCAGGCTTGTGGAAACCGTCCGCTGCAAAGAGCCTGGGAACCAGGCAGAAGGAGAGGAAGGGCAGAAAGTCCAGCCATGGATTCCCATCTCCTGCTTGGTCTCCCCCCAGACTGAACAGCAACCAGCTCACATGTATATCTTCCCCTGAGCCCCCAAGGAGCCAGGCCTTTCCTCCTGGATACACAGCTTACAATGCTCTGACATTGTCTTGGCTGACTAATGGGCCAAGTTGCGCAAACAGCTCTGGTGTGGGAATGGGGCTGGGTTGGACTGGACTGCTTGCAAAAATGCTTCCTTGTGAATGGCAGCCTTTTGGGGTGCACCAAACAGGGTCCAGGAACTCTGTCAGGCTGCTCAGATTCACTATAGCCAGGCCAGGGTTTGGGATGCTGAAGCATCCTGAGTCTCCATTGTGGGGAAGGATTGGCTGTCTCCTACGGCCTCAGTCGAGGGGCAACAGACCACCATCGCGGCCCTGCAGGGGAGAAGGCTGTCAAGGGCCAGGGGTCCCAAGCATCAAGGCAGAGGCCAGGGGTCCCAAGCATCAAGGCAGGGGCCAGGGGTCCCAAGCATCAAGGCAGTGGCCAGGGGTCCCAAGCATCAAGGCAGGGGCCAGGGGTCCCAAGCATCAAGGCAGAGGCCAGGGGTCCCAAGCATCAAGGCAGGGGCCAGGGATCCCAACCATCAAGGCAGTGGCCAGGGGTCCCAACCATCAAGGCAGTGGCCAGGGGTCCCAACCATCAAGGCAGGGGCCAGGGCCAGAGGCAGCTGGCTGAAGAAGACCAGATGCGCCTCCTCTGGTTGGCAATCCAGGAAAGGATTGATTACATCCTAAGTTAAATCTCACAGGTTTATTGTTCTTGGATATATCACAAGCTCTGACTTGGATATAGCACACGTTCATAATTCAACCGAGATTGTTTATGAGTCAGTTTGTGTTTTTGGCACATTTGTGGCTGGCATTCACGGTCAGTCCACAGAACCGTTTCCCGTTAACTGTTTGGTTACTCTTGTTCCTGGCCTGGAGCTGCACCACGAGTCTGGTTGCAACAAGCAAGCCATGCTGGGTTTGTGGCTTGGCCTGCATTCCTTGAGTCTCCCTGTAGGAAGCCGAGGGATGGAGACCCTTGTGGGGAAGAAGACACATTGAGGAACCGGTTGGAAGAGGACTAATCATATGTGGAAGGCCTTAATGATAGTTACTCAGGCCCTTTTCAACTGACCTGGGCTGAACCGGGCACCCAGTGGCCTTCCGGCCCAGTTCAGGGTCCTGTCAAGCTCTTTGGGTCTTAGGGCCAAGATAATCATGACAGCCTGTCCAGTCGGTGCCTGCAGATGGAGGGGATGCTGCCGAATCTCCCCCACCCTCCTATAAAGAGGATAAAGGGTGAGAATCTGGAAGGGGGACTTTGGGGCTGGAGCTTGCATCCTGGGCTGACAATAGCCATAGCCCTTGGAATTCTATGCTGCTTCACAGTCCTTTTTACAGCCCCCTGTAAGCGGTTTACAGAGCCAGCCTCTTGGCCCCCCAACAATCTGGGTTCTCATTTGACCCACCTCGGAAGGACGGGAGGCTGAGTCAACCTGGAGCCTGGTGGGATTCGAACTGCCAAGTTGCAGTCAGCCGGCAGTCAGCAGAAGGAGCCTGGAAATGTTCTTTTCATCCCCCCAAAAGGTGAAAGAGACCTTTGGGGCAGGTCTGGTAGGAATCAATGGATGAATGAGTGTGGTACACATTGGCAACTTATTGGTACTTAATGGACTTATTGGTAAGTTACTCCTTAAGTCCCCTGAAGTTATTTATGACTTTAAAAAAAATCCCACCTGTATTGTTTTTGTAAAATAACTCAAGGCAGCGAACATACCCAATATGCCTTCCTCCTATTCCCGCGCCCCACAACAACCCTGTGAGATGGGTTGGGCTAAGAGAGGGGGACTGGCATAAAGTCACCTAGCCCAGATTCATGCCCAAGGCGGGACTAGAACTCACTGCCTGCTGGTTCCCAGCCTCAGGCCTTAAGCGCTGGAGACCAAACTGCTCTCAGGATGTCATGCAAGCACACTCAAATAAATGCAGACATGCCCAAAGATGTTTGGATGTTGCAGCCGGACCGAAAAATGGAGGAGCTGCCAAATTCAGATTGGCACGAAGCAAGCAGTTGAGGGTTGACTTCACTCTGCCCGGGGCTGCTTCTTCTCGCCCCATCAAAGTTGTCTTGACACTTACTTTGAGCATCTTAACCACAGGCTCTTTTGCCCGTTTCCTCTCCTTCCCACAGAGAGTCCCTTCCAGCTCTGCTTTGATGGATTGAGCGACTCGGTCTGAATAGGGAGAAGAGAGAATAGGCTGTCAAGGGCCAGGGGTCCCAAGCTTCAAGGCAGGGGCCAGGGATCCCAAGCATCAAGGCAGGGGTCAGGGGTCCCAACCATCAAGGCAGGGGCCAGGGATCCCAACCATCAAGGCAGGGGCCAGGGGTCCCAACCATCAAGGCAGAGAGAATAAATGTAATAAATTATTATTAGAAACTCTTAGGTTATGCGCTAAACGGTGCATGTCCAGAATTTGGCTCGATTGGTATCCTGGGTGTATATCTAATTCTACTTGGGTTGATGATTTCTGGGTTTTGTAGTGCTCTAGTGTTGTGCGTTGTTGTGAATTGCCCGGAGTTCTGTGGGATCAATTGCTCTAATTTTAAACAAACCAATAATTAAACATATTAAGAACGACCTCTCCCTTTCTCTTCACTTTTGGGCTTCCCAGCTGCAAGCTGCATTGTTCAGAATTGTCATTTAAAATCTTTCATCCCCAAAACTACTAAAATATTAAACTTTTCCTTAATGAACATTCGTAGAATTTCTTGGTTCCTCGCTGTGAAGGCAGCAAAGTAGCTGATGGTCATTTCATACGCAGATTCTCTCAGTAGCTGGTTGCCAGCAACTTTCTCCATCCACTGATCTGAGCCCAAAGCATTGCTGTTCCCATGCTGGAGAATTCTGAGAGTTGAAGTTCACAAGTCTTAAAGTTGCCAAGTTTGGGAACCCCTGGTGTATAGACTTGTGGCGCTTCTATGCCTAAATGTTTGAAAAATGTGCTTGTAACTCATGTGTGCACCCAACTTCATGGCTTCATCTGGCCTGAATGTGCAGCCCCGGCCACATCATGGTTGAGAAATTTTTCCCACCTAGTGCCAATTCTCAGGAATTACTCCTGCAGCCTGTTTACTCAAACTTTGAAGAGATGCTAAAAGCATTTCCCCTTTATTGGGGGCCTTTGAGATTGGTCTAAGCAGGACCTTGGGGTTCTTCAGATCCAGGCCAATGACCGTAGGGGCTTTGGGCCATTTTGGGCCTTTGAGTATTTGTGCTTTTAGGGCCAAACAGGACCAACGGTTTTATGCTCACATCACATGAAAGAGCCCCCGACTCTGTGGCATACAAAATAAATAAATAAATAAATAAATGCTTACTGTAACTTTTATCTTTCCCAGCACTGTCCTCAGTTTAACAGATTAACAGAGTTGGAAGGGACCTTGGAAGTCATATAGTCCAACCCTCCCACCCAAGCAGGAGACCCTACACCTGCTGACTGATGGCAGTCCAATCTGACTGATGGCAGTCCAATCTCTTCTTGAAAGCTTCCAGCGATGAAGCTCCCACAACTTTTGAAGGCCACTTCTGTTCCATGGGTTGGTTGTTCTTCCTGTCAGAAAAATTCTCCTTATTGGAGAAATAAGTTGGTTGCCCAAGCCATGTTTGCACTATAGGTAGCACTCAATGTGCAACCATTCATTAAGCAACTGTTTGAAAATACAGTGACCCTCCCAATAGTTACAACTGTTGCAGCACTCCAGTGGTAAAAATTTGGGCACTGGGCAACTGGCCTGCATTCCCAACTCTTACAGCATCTCTGGGTCAAGAGATTGGCACATGTGACCTAGGCAGCTGGGTTGCAACGGGAAAAGCCAATGGGGGAAGCCGGGTTCATTTAACAACTGCATGATTCACTTAACAATTTGTGGCCGCAACAACAACAAAAGTAAAACCAGGCGCAATTCATTGAACAACCACCTTGGTTAGCAACAGAAATTCAGCTCCTAATTGTAGTCATAAATCAAGGACTTCCTGTAGAATAGGCAGATGGCAGTTTGCACAGTTGCTGTTTTAGGATTTCACAGAAGGAGCTTGGAGGTCTTCTAGCCCAGGGGTCTCCAACCATTGCAACTTTAAGTCTGAAGGACTTCAGCTGCCAGACTTCTCCAGCCAGCAAAGCTGGCTGGAGAATTCTGGGAGCTGAAGTCCTTCAGACTTAAAGTTGCAAAGGTTGGAGACCCCTGGCCCAGGCCCTGACACTGACAGCTTTGCTGGCTGGAGAATTCTGGGAGCTGAAGTCCTTCAGACTTAAAGTTGCAAAGGTTGGAGACCCCTGGCCCAGGCCCTGACACTGACAGCTTTGCTGGCTGGAGAATTCTGGGAGCTGAAGTCCTTCAGACTTAAAGTTGCAAAGGTTGGAGACCCCTGGCCCAGGCCCTGACACTGACAGCTTTGCTGGCTGGAGAATTCTGGGAGCTGAAGTCCTTCAGACTTAAAGTTGCAAAGGTTGGAGACCCCTGGCCCAGGCCCTGACACTGACAGCTTTGCTGGCTGGAGAATTCTGGGAGCTGAAGTCCTTCAGACTTAAAGTTGCAAAGGTTGGAGACCCCTGGCCCAGGCCCTGACACTGACAGCTTTGCTGGCTGGAGAATTCTGGGAGCTGAAGTCCTTCAGACTTAAAGTTGCAAAGGTTGGAGACCCCTGGCCCAGGCCCTGACACTGACAGCTTTGCTGGCTGGAGAATTCTGGGAGCTGAAGTCCTTCAGACTTAAAGTTGCAAAGGTTGGAGACCCCTGGCCCAGGCCCTGACACTGACAGCTTTGCTGGCTGGAGAATTCTGGGAGCTGAAGTCCTTCAGACTTAAAGTTGCAAAGGTTGGGGACCCCTGGCCCAGGCCCTGACACTGACAGCTTTGCTGGCTGGAGAATTCTGGGAGCTGAAGTCCTTCAGACTTAAAGTTGCAAAGGTTGGAGACCCCTGGCCCAGGTCCTGACACTGACAGCTTTGCTGGCTGGAGAATTCTGGGAGCTGAAGTCCTTCAGACTTAAAGTTGCAAAGGTTGGAGACCCCTGGCCCAGGCCCTGACACTGACAGCTTTGCTGGCTGGAGAATTCTGGGAGCTGAAGTCCTTCAGACTTAAAGTTGCAAAGGTTGGGGACCCCTGGCCCAGGCCCTGACACTGACAGCTTTGCTGGCTGGAGAATTCTGGGAGCTGAAGTCCTTCAGACTTAAAGTTGCAAAGGTTGGGGACCCCTGTTCTAGCCCAACCCCCTGCCCAAGCAGGAGAACTCATTGCCTCCCAGACCAATGGCTGCCCAGTCTTTTCTTGAAAAGTTCCAGGGATGGAGCATGTGCAACTCTGAGAGACAAGTTGTTTTGTTGATTAATTGTTATCATTGTCAGGTAGGCTCTCTCTTGGACAAATTTCACTCATTGCTTCTTTTCCTACCCCCAGAAGCTTTAGACAGTTAGTAAACCTCCGTAGTAGATCTCAGCTTCAGCAAGGGGCTGGACTAGAAGACCTCCAAGGCCCTTTCCAGCTCATTCTGTTCTAGTTCTAATTCTAATCGTAACCCTAATTCTAATTCTTCTCTTTGACAGCCACTCAAATACCGGAAAGCAGCCATCATGTCACCCCTTAATCCTCCTCTTCACTCGAGGAGACATTCCTGCTTCCCTTAACCGTTCATCATTTCCTTGCCTGTTGTTAGAAAAAGCAGAAAGAGCTGTTTAAGTCCCTGGCACACCGGCTGATTCTATGTTTTCGTTTACTGAGCTCTATAATTGTGTAATTGTACTTCCTGTCTGCTTGTTTCCAGGGCAATTTTTGGTTCCTTGTGCTAATTTTTCTGGGGATCTCTTATAGATTTAGCTTCTTTTTCCCTCTCTTTCCCTCTCTGCCCCCCACCCCATCCCACCCCATGTCTGCGTATTCTCCAACTCAGGGGTCTCCAACCTTTGCAACTTTAAGTCTGAAGGACTTCAGCTCCCAGTTTTGCTGGCTGGAGAATTCTGGGAGCTGAGTTGCAAAGGTTGGAGACTCCTGCTCCAACTCACTGAAGGAGGAGAAAGAGATCTGAGTAGCCCTGATGGGCTCATCACTATCAGTGCCTGTTTCCTCTTGCTTCTGGGCTTTCCCCTTACTAGCATGTGTAACCGGTTATGTCCACAGATTGAAAGGCAGAGGTGCTCATCTTCTTTGAGTTAAGATATGATTCACTCATTGCTTATCATGTTATCAAGTTATCTCTGCGGCAGTGTTAGCATTAAAACAGAACCCCATACCACCAAGTATGTTGAAACACGTGCACACATGTGCTTATGCATCAGAATCCAGGGGCTTTCCTTAATCCATTTTGTAATTCACTTTCATCCCTAAAGGAGGAGATGATGGCTCCAGGGGCCCAGTGGGGTCATTTTTATTTATTTCTCAGATTCAGACTCCGCCTACCTCATTGTCTGAGTGAGAGAGAGGGACCTGGCATCTTCCCAATGGCAGAATGGAAATAATTAAACAGGGATGGCAAGATTGGGATTGGGATTGGGATTGGGATTGGGATTGGGATTGGGATAGAATAGAATAGAAAGAATAGAATAGAATAGAAATGAAACTGGACTGGACTGGATGCCTGGACTGGACTAGACTAGACTAGACTAGACTAGAATGTAGACTACAGTAGAACAGAACAGAACAGAACAGAATAGAATGTAGACTAGACTGGACTGGACTGGATGACTGGACTGGACTAGAATAGACTAGACTAGACTAGACTAGAATGTAGACTAGACTAGAATAGAACAGAATAGAACAGAATAGAACAGAATAGAATGTAGACTAGACTGGACTGGACTGGATGCCTGGACTGGACTGGACTAGACTAGACTAGACTAGACTAGAATGTAGACTAGAGTAGACTAGAGTAGACTAGAACAGAACAGAATAGAATGTAGACTGGACTGGACTGGATGACTGGACTGGACTAGACTAGACTAGACTAGAATGTAGACTAGAGTAGACCAGAGTAGACTAGACTAGAGTAGACTAGAACAGAATAGAACAGAATAGAATGTAGACAAGACTGGACTGGACTCGATGACTGGACTGGACTAGAATAGACTAGACTAGACTAGAATGTAGACTAGACTAGACTAGACTAGACTAGAGTAGACTAGAACAGAACAGAATAGAACAGAATAGAATAGAACAGAATAGAATGTAGACTAGACTGGCCTGGACTGGATGCCTGGACTAGACTAGACTAGACTAGACTAGACTAGACTAGACTAGACTAGACTAGAGTAGACTAGACTAGACTAGACTAGACTAGAGTAGACTAGACTAGACTAGAATGTAGACTAGAGTAGACTAGAGTAGACTGGAATTCTTTATTGGCCAAGTGTGATTAGACACACAAAGGAATTTGTCTCTGGTACAGAAGCTCTCAGGCAACATGTACAAGCAACGTGATAAATTATCATAAAATACAATCATAAATCATAAGACACAACACTCAGTGACTAAATACTAGGATGCTACATAAGCAATCAACATAAATCCTAATAGGATACTAAATAAAGGCAATCAGCACAAATCATAAGATTCTGACAACAAAGTTATAGTCATAAGAAGCTAAGGAAATAGGTAATAGGAAAGATGAGAAGGATAATAGCAACACAGCCCTTACTAGCTGGTTTGACATCCCAGGGCATAAGACAAGCGTTGTGGGAATTAGTTGTTTTAGGAGAATGGTGGCATGGGGGTGGGGGTGGGGGAACTGCCCTTGTGTTTAGTTGTTTTGGCATGCAATGCTCTATAGCACTGACTGGAGGGTTGCAGTTTCTGTCCAGGATGTGAAAGTATCTGTAGATACTTTCACAGCCCTCTTACTGGCTTGTGCAGAATACGGGTCCTCCATGGTTGCAATGGCTTTTTCTGCAGTCCGAACTATCGGTTGAAGCCTGCAACCGTCCTGCTTGCTTGTTGTGCCAAACCAGTTGCAGAGTTCCAGTTCCAGAGGTGCAAATGGCAGACTCAATCCTTCCTTTGTAGAACTGTAACAGCAGCTCGATGAGGTGCTAAATGAGGAGCCCTAAACAAAAGCCAGGCTAACAACAACATATAGTAATAGCCTTTAGACTTATATACCACTTAGCTGTGCTTTTTACAGCCCCCTCTAAGTGGTTGACAGAGTCAGCCTCTTTGTCCCCCCAACAATCTGGGTCATTTGACCCACCTGGGAAGGACGGAAGGCTGAGTCAACCTGGAGCCGGTCAGGATTGAACTCCTGGTAATGAGCAGAGTTAGCCTGCAATATTGCACTCTAATCACTGCGCACCATGGATGGATGGATGGATGGAAGGAAGGAAGGAGAAAAGGAAGAGAGAGAGCAGTAGCCCTTAGACTTATATACCGCTTCCCAGGGCTTTTACAGCCTTCTCTAAGCGGTTTACAGGGTCAGCCTCTTGGCCCCCAACAAACTGGGTCCTCATTTGACCCACCTGGGAAGGACGGAAGGCTGAGTCAACCTTGAGCCTGGTGAGACTCGAACTGCCAAATTGCAGGCAGCCAGCAGAAATACCCTGCAGTACTGCACTCTGACCACTGTGCCATAAAGATAACATAGCAATATACGAAGACCAGAGTATAAACTCTGTGACTGTGAGCAGCTTGGCCTGGCTCAGGGGATGCCCTGAATGGAATCGCCCCATCCCACCATCCCACCCAGAATGCCTGGCCCTGCTGGGCATCTCTCCCTCCTCTGCCCCCAGGCCCAGCATTCACATCATCCAGATCTGAGGGTGGCTACAATTTTAGTTGTAATTGTGATTACGGGAGCTCCTAGACACTCCCATATAACACCGATCCTGCGCGAGCTGCACTGGCTTCCTGTAGTCTTTTGGGTGCGCTTCAAGCAGTGGTGGGTTTCTGCAGGCTCGCACCTACTCGCGAGAGCCGGTTGGTGAAATTTAGAGAACCGGTGAGAGGGGGTTCCACTGGCGTACCTGGAAGTAAATCTGGCCCGCCATTGCCAGTGACCCAACAGGAAGGAAAGGAAAGGAAAGGAAGGAAGGAAGGAGAGAGAGAGAGAGAGAGAGAGAGAGAGAGAGAGAGAGAGAGAGAAAGAAAGAAAGAAAGAAAGAAAGAAAGAAAGAAAGAATTTATCATCACAATTGAGTCCAAAATTTTGGTTGCTAAGCAAGAGCGTTGTTAAATGAGTTTCACCACATTTTAAAAGGTGGCCACTCCCACCCTGTCACAGCCAAGCCACACCCACAAAATAGGCCACACCTACAGAGTCGGTTCTAAAAAATTTGAAACCCACCACTGGCTTCAAGGTTTTGATGACCATCTTCAAAGCGCTCCATGGCTCGGGACCTAGTTATATGCGAGACCGTCTCCTGCCCCATACATCCCTTCGTCCGATCCGCTCCCACAGAGAGGGTCTTCTCAGGGTGCCGTCGGTCGGGCAATGCCGACTGGCGACACCTAGGGGAAGGGCCTTCTCTGTGGCGGGCCCCGCCCTTTGGAACGACTTACTCCCTGAACTACGTACCATCTCTCACCTCCGCCTCTTCCGCCAGTGTCTAAAGACACATCTTTTTCAGCAAGCCGGCCTAGCCTAACCTCCCGCTGGGACTATTTTAGACAGTTTTAATTTGGGGATTTTAATTGGATTTTAGCATAGGATGGGAATTTAATATGTCTTTTAAATTTTGTATCTTGTCATTTTGTATGTTTTTTAAATTCCTGTGCGCCGCCCTGGGTCCTCTCCGGAGAAGGGCGGGGTATAAATTTAATTAAAATAAAATATAAATAAATAATTAAAGAAATGCAAGGCTGATTGTGCCTTTCCAGAAGAATTCCACGCTCTGCCCCTATATTTATGGGCTTATGACTTCCGATGCTGAAGAAGAGGGAGACCTTGTTCATGCTTAAATCCCTGCCTCCGAAAATAAGCATTTCAGAACACCCTGCAGGGAGTCCTCGAGTTTGTTTAGTGACCGTTCAAAGTTACAACATCCCTGAAAATGACCATTGTCACACTTAACAACCATCGCAGCATCTCCATGTTCACAACCGTGTTACTGACTTAACTATAGTGATTCACTTAACCACGGTGGCGAGAAAGGTCATAAAACAGGGCAAAGTTCACTTAACAAGAATTTCACTTAGCAACAGAAATTTTGGGCTCAGCTGTGGTCTTAAGTTGAAGATTACCTGTATATTAATAGTTTCTGCTTCAGTGTTAAACTGGTAGGAGTGTGCATTTAAAAAATATATGTTAAAATTAGTGCAGAAAAGATAAAGAGTAAGGGAAAAAAACCACGATGGTGTAGAACCGGGGTCTGCAAAGTTGGCTCTTTTAAGACTGGTGGACTTCAACTCCCAGAATTCCCCAGCCAGCATAGTTATGCTGGCTGGGGAATTCTGGGAGTTGAAGTACACCAGTCTTAAAAGAGCCAACTTTGCAGACCCCTGGTGGAGAAAAATGCAGACTTCCCAGTCTGAAGGTAAATAATCTGCTTTCTTTGGCTGAGAGGGTGAAGGGGCTTTTTCCAAAGCGACTCTCTACATCTTGGTTTGGATTTCCAGAATCCCTGCCGGGAATTGCGTTGCGTTGGGCTCTTTGCATCGCAAGGAGGATTCCAGGTGGGGAGAAAAAAAACCAACAACCCCACACACAATTTGCCGTGTAGGGAGTGAGGCGTAGTGCAGGTTTACATTCCTTGACACTCTGCATTTGACCGAGGGCCAAGAATCCAGCCTGAAGACAGGGGCAGAAACATGGCTGGGACTTCTAAGGCAAGGAACGAGCCACGCAGGCCACGTGTTCTGCAGAGAGAAAGCAGCTGTTTTGTAGCTGTGTGGCCTCCCGTGCAGCAGCGCAGTCCTGGTGTGCAACAGAAGGAAAACTGGAGGTCCAGGGAGGGTGGGGTGGGGGAGGGAGGGAGGCAGCGGGAAGGAGCCAGACGAGGCTTGCTGGAGCTGCCTTGGGGAAGCATGCAGGGCCCCAGGGAGCCTCAAGAAGAGGCTGGAGATATTTAAATGCTTTTAATTTAGATTCTATTTTTTAAAAAAATGTTCTTTATTTTATTTGTATGCACATTCAAGCTTAAGGTTGCACAAGGTAAAAGGCTGCCCGAAGCGGCTGCTGATCCGGGAAACAACTTTTCTTGCTAAACTGGAAGTCTCCTTCCGTTGCTTCTTTGCGTCGGCCCTGATTTTATTTCTGAAACTCACAGTAAAATGCCCTTGCGTCCACCGGAGGCTCTTCTTCCACCTCCTCTCCTGTGAAAACGTTCTCCGTCTCAGGAGAGAAACGAAAGGCTCCAGGACTGTCTTCTCCTTTCCATCCTCTTCCATCCAAAGCCATCCCTTGCTCAATCAGCCAGATATGTTTATGTCGGTCTTTCATGTTGCGCCAAAGAGCACCGTCCCTCCTCCCTTCACGCCCTTCCTCCTTTTCCTTTTTGTTCTTGCCATGTGTGTTGCCTGTTGAGCACAGCGGCACCAGATGTGCCTGAATGTCCTCGCGAGGGATCTTCAGATGTGGAAGATCGACTAGTGGCCAGTAGGCTCAGCCAACGGTGGTGGCCATCTTGTTTTTCTGGCAACTACATCCATCTATCCATCCATCCATCCATTTCAGTTTAGTTTATTCAGATTTGTATACCGCCCTTTCTCCCTTGCGGGACTCAGGGCGGTGAACAGGCAATAATAAAACAACAATAACAACATCAAATACAATAAATACGCTAAAACTGAATTAAACCACTAAGCCTGTTCTAAAATCCCCAATAGAAACCCCTAATAAAAACAGATTAAAAGACTACGCACGAAATAGATGGGTTTTCAAGGCCCGGCGGAAGAGGCGCAGGTCCGTGGTTGTGCCTAGGTCAGGGGGTAGGTCATTCCGGAGGGCAGGAGCTGCCACAGAGAAGGCTCTCCTCCTAGGGGCCGCCAGCCGACATTGACTGGCCGACGGCACCTTGAGGAGGCCCTCTCTGTGGGAGCGAACTGGTCGGTGGGATGAGGGATGCGAATACCTTCTGCAAAAGCCAAATGTGAATTGTGCTATTATCCAGGAAGTTTTCGGTGCACAATTTGTGGGTTTTGTATCGAGTTAAATTGGTGGCTGTTAGGCCCTCTGTGGAAAGAAAGCGAGGAAATGTTTTAAAGGTTGTTGTGGTCTAAAAAGATAAGAGTGGCCCTATCGGACTCTTGACACCGTGGCCGGAGGGACAGGCTGACTTGACAGCTTATAATGAAGTATGGAGAAACTCGGTGAAGGCGAACGGGACCTTGTGAAGGACACTGGTTTTGATCATGTCAAGAATACTATAGATTTTGAGAGAAGTTAGGCACAAAAGTTAAAAAAGAAAGACTATCTCCCAATGGAATGGGATGTAAGTCATATCAAAAAGGATGTGGAACCTGTTGGGAAAATACTTAACAGATTAACAGACTTGGAAGGGACCTTGTAGGACATCTAGTCTAACCCCCCCCCCCAAAGTAGGAGACCCTACACCATTTCTGACAGAGGGCAGTCCAATCTCTTCTTGAAAGCTTCCAGGGATGACGCTCCCACAACTTCTGAAGACAACTTCTGTTCCATGGGTGGATTGTTCTCACTGTCAGAAAGCTTCTCCTTATTTCCAGGTTGAATCTCTCCTTGTTCAGTTTCCATCCATTGTTCCTTGTCTGGCCTTCCAATGCTTTGGAGAATAGCTTGACCCCCTTCCTCCTCTCTGTGGCAGCCCCACAAGTATTAGAAGACTGCTTTCATGTCTCCCCTGGTCCTTCTATTCACTATAAAGATTAGGCCAGTGATGGCGAACCTATGGCACAGGTGGCGCGCCGAACCATTTCTTAGGGCACGCGAGGCGCTGCCCTGTCAGCTCCAGCGCGCATGTGTGTGCTGGCCAGCTGATTTAGGCCCTCTTTTGAGGCCGTTTTTTTGCCCTCTGGAGGATTCAGGGAAGCTCGTGAAGCCTCTGGAGGTGGGGAGGAGAGGCTGTTTTCACCCTCCCCAGGCTCCTAGAAAGCCTCTGGAGCCTGGAGAGGGCGAAAAAAGCACGCCAAAAGCAGGGAGTCAGACACATAGCATTATGGGTGTGGCACGCCCTCTCACGACCCTCCCTGCGCTCCCTCCGCTTTTGGCACGGAATAGCAGACGATTGTACTACAGGTGAAGACTCCATAACTGGGGCGGTGCTATGAGATGAATGTGGTTTGTTGATGGGCTGGCCGGGAGGCTTGTTTAGTAGGTCTGCCCAGAGAGCCTGTGTGTGCCTGATGATGCGAATGTTATGGCTTCTCTGGCAAATGAAAGAGGGCAAGGATGGATGCAGAAACCACCTGGAGATGAGTTGGAAAATGAGCACAATCTGGGAGGTTCTGGGAAGCTCCGTTTCCTGCAGAGAAAGTGACTAACTTTCAAGAGTTTTGCTCTTCAGGAAGTCATTGAGAAGTTTGTGACTGTGAAAAAGACATTTGGCTGCACTTTTTGTTGATTTAGAGAAAGAGGACAAAAAAAGTGAGTAGGGCCTGAAGGATAAAATGTTTGGCATGAAGACGGATGTGAATGTTGTTGAACGCAGGAAACGGGAAGGAAGCCATGTATAAAAATGAACGAAGCTCTTAGCAGGCAAAAGAGGAAGTGCTAAAAGATAATGAGTGCCACATGTTATGGATGCCAGCACCCACAACACAGGAATGGCTGCATCGGAAATCTCTGGGTCAGAGATTTTCCTGAGGTGCAACCACATAAATAGCTTACATGATGGCAGAAAGATCGTAAGATAATAAAGGTAGAAATTAGAAGTTGGGAGAATAGCCATAGCCCTTAGACTTATATACCGCTTCACAGTGCTTTCCAGCCCTCTCTAAGCCGTTTACAGTGTCAGCCTCTTTCCCCCAACAATCTGGGTCCTCATTTGACCCACCTCAGAAGGATGGGAGGCTGAGTCAACCTTGAGGTGGTGAGAATCGAACTGCCAACCTGCGGGCAGCCGACGATCAGCAGAAGTAGCCTGCAGTACCGCACTCTGACCACTGTGCCACCATGGCTCATTATATACAAGTAAAGGATGTTGTTGATGTTATTAATTTGCAAATTGACTTAGACAATACACTGTTTGTTAAGGACTCATCTATGTTAAAGAAAAATCTATATAAATAAAAATGTAACCAGAGTTTGTTCAAAACCGCTCATCTCCGAAAGTCCTGCACCGATCGCTTCGTTCCTTTCGAGTACGGCACCAATGATATATATAGATTGGGTAGATGTCACACCTGTGCCAGGTACACGCAACGGAAATGTAAACAATTGTAAAAAAGATAGGTAGATGGATACAGAGAGAGCAGTGGGCCACAGATATTACGTCATCCTTTATGACATAAAATACTCTGTCCATAAGATTCAAGGAGAAATACAGTAGGTAGGTAGGTAGGCAGCTATAGGGATAGAGAGGGAGAAATGCGGTAGGTAGGTAGGTAGAGAGATAGAGAGAGAGGGGAAGAAATACAGTAGGTAGGTCGGTAGAGGGATAGAGAGAGAGGGGAAGAAATACAGTAGGTAGGTAGGGAGAGGGAGAGAGGGAGAAATACGGTAGGTAGGTAGGTAGGTAGGTGGGATAGAGAGAGAGGGGAAGAAATACAGTAGGTAGGTAGGTAGAGGGAGAGAGGGAGAAATACAGTAGGTAGGTAGGTAGGTTGGTAGGTAGAGGGATAGAGAGAGAGGGGAAGAAATACAGTAGGTAGGTAGAGGAAGAGAGGGAGAAATACAGTAGGTAGGTAGGTAGAGGGAGAGAGAGAGGGGAAGAAATACAGTAGGTAGGTAGGGAGAGGGAGAGAGGGAGAAATACAGTAGGTAGGTAGGTACGTAGAGGGATAGAGAGAGGGGAAGAAATACAGTAGGTAGGTAGGTAGGTAGGTAGGTAGGTAGAGGGATAGAGAGAGAGGGGAAGAAATACAGTAGGTAGGTAGGTAGAGGGAGAGAGGGAGAAATACAGTAGGTAGGTAGGTAGGTAGGTAGGTAGGTAGAGGGATAGAGAGAGAGGGGAAGAAATACAGTAGGTAGGTAGGGAGAGGGAGAGAGGGAGAAATACAGTAGGTAGGTAGGTTGGTGGTTATACGGTGGTTGTGTCTACATGTTTGTGTGTGCAGGTGTAGATCTACACACAGATTGGTTGGCCATTTAACCAGACTGGGTCACAGCAACGCGTGTCCGGGAACGGCTAGTGTATAAATAAAAAAGAAAAAAGAAAATTAAGGTATCAAGACAAACTGCTTTACAGAGACCATTGAACAGTGTTGTGTGTATGTGGAGGAAAAACGGAAGCAAAACGGTGTATCTTGGATAGAATAATAATAATAATAATAATAATTTAATACTTATAAACCGCTCCCTCTCCCCATAGGGACTCGGGGTGGTGCACAGGAAGAATAAAAGACAATAAATATATACAGACATTTTTAAAAACAAATTAAACCTGAGCCTGTGCTAAAATTCCCCATAAAACTAGCTAAACTAAAATAGCATTCCCAATAATTAAATACAATAATAATAATACCCCAAAGACAGAGAGACTATCCTAGGCCGGCCAGACAAAAGAGATGTGTTTTTAATTTTAGATGGAAGGAGCGGAGGTCCGTGGTCGTCCTAATGTCGGGGGGAAGGTCGTTCCAGAGGGCTGGGCCCGCCACAGAATATTGGCTACAGGTGGCAAAAGCGGTTGGGGAAATGTTAAACCCCCTCCAATAATGGAAAAAAGATATCGGGCAGTTGATGGTTTGTTACCAGGAAGGATGGCTGTGAAAGGAAATGACCACAGTCATGCACAAGAGTGAGCTGTTCCTTTCGTTGTTGTGTGGACGTGGGAGAGGTGGGTCCTTCAGTTGGTGTGCATGAAAAGAAAATGCCCATAGGTCTCCCTGATTTTGCACAGTGGGGCCTTTGCAGTGGAGCATTTCTTGAGCTGTTTTTTTTGTCCCCCATCGAAACTTTCCCAGTTCCCAAGTTAGTTGATGCACATCATATTTCTGAGGCCCTTGGATTCGTGGTGGGCTTGATGTCCACCCTCATGACAGTTGGCCCACCTATCGCAGGTAGGCAGACATGTCTCATTAAATGTGTAAAAAGCATGTCAAGTAGTAATGTCGCTGTTACATTTTCAACTGTTTTAAAGGTGTATTTTAATACATTGTAAGCTGTCCAGTCCTTAGGTTAGGTGGCCACAACACATTTAATATCATCGTCTTCCAACAGCGCTTCCCTGTCTCCGAAGTCCTTGGAAAGGACTTCATTTCATTTTCATTTCATTTTATTAAATTTATATACCGCGCCACTCTCCCAAAAGGGACTCGGGGCGGTGCACAGGAAAAATAAAACCACACATATACATAAATACCTATAATAAATATGTCATAAATATTAAAAACTTATTAAATTAACCCAACCTGTGCTAAAACCAATTAAAACCCCAATAAAATCTAAATTCAATTTAAAACCAGTCGATGGACTCGGAAGATTAAGCCAGGCCAGCGAAACAAAAAAAGTGTGTTTTTAATTGTTGACGGAAGAGGCGGAGGTCTGTGATATTCCTAAGATCGGGGGGTAGATCGTTCCTGTTGAGTCCAAGGCCCTTCCCCTGGGCGTCGTGAGCTGGCATTGCCCGGCCGTTGGCACCCGGAGCAGACCCTCTCTGTGGGAGCGGATCGGTCGGAGGGATGTATGGGGTAGGAGGCGGTCTCGCATATAATAGATTGATAAAAATGCCAACTCCAGGCTAAGTATCTTCCGACTGTGTGACCAGCCATAATAATAACAATAATAAGTGAAGCTGCAGATGAACAGAGTTGGAAGGGAGCTTGTGGGTCATCTAGTCCAGCCCCCCTGCTCAAGCAGGAGACCCTACACCGTTTCCGACAGAGGGCAGCCCAGCCTCTTCTTGAAAGGCTCCAGTGACGAAGTTCTTCCACAACTTCTGAAGGCAACTTCTGTTCCATGGGTTCATGGCTCTCACCGTGAGGAAATTCCTCCTGATGTTTCTCTCCTTGATTAGTTTTCCCATCCATTATTCCTTGCCTGGCCTTCGGGTGCTTTGGAAATTAAGTTGTCCCCCTCTTTTTTGAGGAAACCTCTCCAATACTGGAATGCTGCTATCATGCCCCTCCTAATCCTTCTTTTCTCTTGACTGGCCAACCTCAATTCCTGCAACCGTTCTTCATATGTTTTAGTCTCCAGGCCTTTAATCATCTTAGTTGCTCTTCTCTCCTTATTTCCAGGTTGAATCTCTCCTTGATCCGTTTCCATCCATTATTCCTTGTCTGGCCTTCGGGTGCTAAGTGCTTTTTTCTGTTTGGGGGTGGCTGTGTGGTGGGGGTGGGAAAGGGAGAGAGGAAAGCCCAGGGGGGCCCTGAAAGATTTGCTACAGAGGAGGGATCTCTTCTACCCAGAGAACAACCTGTAATTGGCTGTAATTGGCTGAGTAGGATGCAGGAAACCTGTATTTGTGTGGCCAGTCTTCCCACCTTTAAACACAGGCATCTTCAGTGTATTTTCACGGTTTCATTATTACTGTATCTCAGTATAATTTTATTTCAACTTTCCGGCAACCTCTGTTACATTGGTTCTTCTCACTGTCAGAAAATTCCTCTATTTCCAGGTTTTTTCTCTCCTTGGTCAGTTTCCATCCGTTATTCCTTGTCTGGCCTTCAGGTGCTTTGGAAAACAGCTTGACCCCTTTCTCCTCTCTGTGGCAGCCCCTCAAATACTGGAAGGCTGCTCTCCTGTCTCCCCTGGTCCTTCTCTTCCCTAGACTAGCCATGCCTCTCTTTTTTCTTTTATTATTCCTTCCTTCCTTCCTTTTGTCCTCCTTTCCTTCTTTCCACCCCTCCCTCCCTCCCTCCCTCCCTTCCTCTTTCTTTCTTTCTTTCTTTCTTTCTTTCTTTCTTTCTTTCTTTCTTTCTTTCTTTCTTTCTTTCTTTCTTTCTTTCCTTCCTTCCTTCCTTCCTTCCTTTCTTTCTTTCTTTCTTTCTTTCTTCCTTTCTTTCTCTCTTTCTCTTTCTTGTGCTTTGGAGAATAGCTTGACCCCTTTCTCCTCTCTGTGGCAGCCCCTTAGATACTGGAAGGCTGCTCTCCTGTCTCCCCTGGTCCTTCTCTTCCCTAGACTAGCCATGCCTCTCTTTTTTCTTTTATTATTCCTTCCTTCCTTCCTTTTGTCCTCCTTTCCTTCTTTCCACCCCTCCCTCCCTCCCTCCCTTCCTCTTTCTTTCTTTCTTTCTTTCTTTCTTTCTTTCTTTCTTTCTTTCTTTCTTTCTTTCCTTCCTTCCTTCCTTCCTTCCTTCCTTCCTTCCTTCCTTCCTTCCTTCCTTTCTTTCTTTCTTTCTTTCTTTCTTCCTTTCTTTCTCTCTTTCTCTTTCTTGTGCTTTGGAGAATAGCTTGACCCCTTTCTCCTCTCTGTGGCAGCCCCTTAGATACTGGAAGGCTGCTCTCCTGTCTCCCCTGGTCCTTCTCTTCCCTAGACCAGCCATGCCTTGTTCCTGCAACCGTTCTGTATATGTTTCATATGCCTCCAGTCCCCTCATCATCCTGGTTGCTCTTCTCTGCCCTCTTTCTAGAGTCCCAACCTCTTTTTTATAGTGTGGTGACCAAAACTGGATGCAGGATTGTAGATGTGGCCGTACTAAGACTTTATAGAGTGGTGTTAGTGTCTTAGGCTTTGCAAGAGTAGAACAGCATTTATTCTAGAGGTAGATATGCATTAATTTGTGAATGCAATGGATGGCAGTTGAGTGGATGGCTTCCATTTGAATTCTGGGCTATCAGCTGTTGACCCTCTTTCCCACTAGTATTTTCCTGTGTTGGAGTGGGGTGGCGGAGTTATTTCCCATGTAGAGTTTGTACAATGGTTCTTCAGGGCAACGGGAGCTAATTCCACTCTCAGGATTTTCACCCGCTCCAGATTCAGAGTGGAGTTGGAGGTTCCTCTGTGGGTAAAATCCTTGAGGAATTCCCTTTAAAAAAAATGACAGCAGTATCAGCATATTGGTTTAATGTAACAAGGTATGATTTTGATGGAGCAGAAAGTTTCCTGAGCGAAGAACCAGCTGGTGAGACTGTGCCCCACGGTGGCATACAGTCCTTCATCTATTTTTATTTTTATTTCCTTTTCTTTTTTGCCTTCAGAAGTTGTGGGAGCTTCATCACTGAAAGCTTTCAAGAAGAGACTAGACTGCCATTTGTCAGAAATGGTAGGGTCTCTTGCTTGGAGGGGTTGGACTAGATTTAATTTAATTAATTTAATTTAATTTATTTCAATTTATATACCGCGCCTTCTCCACCGAAATGGACCCAGGGCGGTGCACAGGAATTTAAAACGAACAATAATAAAAATACAATAAATACAATAAATAGGTAAAAAAGAATTAAATCACAGCCTGTGCTAAAATTCCCCCTAAAAATCTAACATCCATTTACGTGTTTGGCAGAAGCTATATTACAAAAGTCTAAACTATTACGCAAGACCAGCTTGCTGAAAAAAATATGTTTGAAGTGAACGGCGAAAGAGGGGAAGGTCCGTGATAGTGCGAAGTTTGGGGGGTAGGTCGTTCCAGAGGGCCGGCCCTGCCACAGAGAAGGCCCTACCCCTGGGCACCGCTAGCCGGCATTGACCAGCGGTTGGTACCCTCAGTAGGCCCTCTCTGTGGGAGCGTATCGGACGCAGGGAGGTATGTGGCAGGAGACGGTCCCGCAAGTAGCTAGGCCCCGAGCCATGGAGCGATTTAAAGATGGTAACAAGCCCCTTGAAGCGCACCCGGAAGGCCACCGGTAGCCAGTGCAGCTCGCGCAGGAGAGGTGTTACGTGATGACCTACAAGGTCCCTTCCAACTCTTGTTCATCTGTTAATCTCTTGATGCTGGACCTGGTCTAGGTCCAGAACCAAAGCACCTGTGGGTGGAACAGGAAGGAAAGATCCAACCGAGAACTAAGGAGAAATTTCCTGAGAACAGTTAACCAGTGGAACGTCTTCCCTTCAGAAGTTGTGTGTGCTCCAACCCACATGTTGCCTACAAAGGATTTGACCCAGTCAAGGCAACGTCCACAAATTATGTATGTTTATTACTGGAAAATAAAATAAAAAATTTGGAAAAAAGAAGAAGTAGTGGGTGCTCCAACCCTGGAGGTTTTTAAGAAGAGACTGGATACCCAGTTGTTTGGAGTCGTATAAGGTCGCCTGCTTGAGCAAGGGGTTGGACTAGAACACCTCCCAGGGTCCCTTCCAACTGTATCAATTCTGTTATTCTGTTATCCATCCAAAATCAGGGATCTGATTGCAATGGCCCTGAGATCAGTGATCTCAGAAACCAAGGTAACCGAGTGCAAAATGTATTTTTCATGCGTGGCCATGCAGCTGTTTACAGGGAAGTGACTTACGAGCTCCTAAAATCAGCGGATGGCATTTAGAGGCTGCTAAGCATGAAGGATGGTTGCATAGCTGGAAAAACACGGTCGTTGCAGGCGGACTTGATAAGATGTGGAGAGAAGGAACGCTTGAGCAGAATTTATTTATGTGTTTATTGACAGGATGTTTGTCCTGCCAATACCGTACAGAATCCCAGTGGTAAAGGACTTGAATTTTTGCAGCTACGTTTTTTAGAGGGAGGCCAACATTTCATGAGGCTCCTTGAGTTTTCTCAGGGAAGCTCCAACTATTATTCATCTCTAAGGCAAGGATCACTTCAGGGAGACAGGAATCGCTCTGCTGCTGCCAATTTTAGTCAAACCTTCGTGACGGCCCTGTTCCACTCAGCACACGTGGCCATTTAGCCTTCATCCTCTTCGTTGAAACGTGCTCTGGACAGGCAGTTCTGCTTCCCTTGCTTACTTATACAATACAATAGCAGAGTTGGAAGGGACCTTGTAGGTCTTCTAGTCCAACCCCCTGCGTGGGCAGGAACCTTATACCATTTCAGACAAATGGCTATCCAACATCTTCTTAAAAACTTCCAGGGTTGGGGCATTCACAACTTCTGGAGGCAAGCTGTTCCAGAGGTTAATTGTTCTAACTGTCAGGAAATTTCTCCTTAGTTCTAAGTTGCTTCTCTCCTTGATTAGTTTCCACCCATTGCTTCTTGTCCTGCCTCTAGGTGCCTTGGAGAATAGTTTGACTCCCTCTACTTCCCTTTGCTGGCCTGAAAATCTACCCAGGTTGTGTCCTGGGAGCCAGGACTTCTTGTGGATCAGCAGGAAAAGAAGGGACGGAAGGGGCAACAGGAATCTCCAGACTGGCTGGTTTTTTTTTTGGAAATCATCCGATTCTTCCCGTCTTCTCTGGCAACTGGACTTTGCCAATTAGCCGTGCTGTGGTTTTGAAATAAATCAAGTCCATTTAAATCACGATTTAAATCGCTTGTAAAAAAAAAAAGGCTTGATTTAAATCCATTTCAATCGGAATCTTTAAAGAGCAACTGTGCATCTCTGCTGTGAAATGGTGTGAATGCATCAAGGCAGGGCATGTTATCTCAGCTTGCAGAGTTTGGATTCATGGAATGAGTTTACCAAAAATGTAAATATTGCAGAAGATCCAGCCTGATGCTAAAATGCACCCTTTCCAGAGTCTCAACATCTTTTTAATAGGGTGGTGACCAAAACTGGGTACAGCGCTCTAGGTGTGGCCATAATCACGGCTGCTCTTGCTGCAACTTCCATGGCCTTGAAAGTGGGGTGCATTTTCTCAGGAAGCGTTCTCTGTGTGGACCCAGTTTTCCTTCTGGCTGGATCGTCTGTCCGAGTTTTTGTGGAACTTCTAGGAGGACCAGGAGCAAAGGGATTGCCTGTCAGAGCAGACTGTTGCTTATAAGCGCTTCCACCCCATAGATATCTGGCCCCCAGTATTCCATTGGGACCAGGACTGTGGGGTCATGGCTGCTTCCCCGGAGACCGTCAGCTTCCTGGCAGTTATTGTGGTGCGAGGTTTATTTGATAGAATTTAGCAGGAACATTATTTATGATTTATGTGGAAGCTCAAGATGGCAAACCTGGAGGTATCCTTCTGCTGCCTTTCTTCTCATGTGGCCCTCATATGGAACCTGTTGGACTGAAAGTCATGCGGGAGGTTGCTCACTTTTTAGTTAAAAGCAAAAAAGAGCAAAACACAAATATAATCGTGATGGGGATACATACAGAATAGCAGAGTCGGAAGGGACCTTGGAGGTCTTCTAGTTCAACCCCTGCTCAAATAGAAGACCCTATACCGTTCCAGACAAATGGTTGCCCAGTCTCTTCTTGGAAACCTCCAGAGATGAAGCATCCACAACTTCTGGAGGGAAGCGGTTTGACTGGTTAATCTTTTTTATTGTCAGGAAATTTCTCCGGAGTTCTTGGTTGGATCTCCCACCTTTTACTTCTTGTCCTACTCTTAGGTAGGAGAGTAGGTTGACCTTCTCTCCTCTGTGACGGCCATTAGATATTGGAGGACTGCGATCACGTTTCCCTTTTTGTGAGACTAGACCAGTGGTGGGTTTCACATTTTTTTTAGAACCTACTCTGTAGGTGTGGCCTATTTTGTGGGCGTGGCTTGGCAATCATGTGACAGGGTGGGAGTGGCCACCTTTTAAAATGTGGTGAAACTCATTTAACAACGCTCTTGCTTAGCAACCAAAATTTTGGACTCAATTGTGATGATAAATTCTTTCTTTCTTTCTTTCTTTCTTTCTTTCTTTCTTTCTTTCTTTCTTTCTTTCTTTCTTTCTTTCTTTCTTTCTTTCTTTCTTTCTTTCTTTCTTTCTTTCTTTCTTTCCTTCCTTCCTTCCTTCCTTCCTTCCCTTCTTTCCTTTCCTTTCCTTTCTTCCTTTCCTTCCCGTTGGGTCACTGGCAGCGGTGGGCCAGATTTACTTCCAGGTACGCCGGTGGAACCCCCTCTCACCGGTTCTCTAAATTTCACCAACCGGCTCTCGCGAGTAGGTGCGAGCCTGCAGAAACCCACCACTGCCCTAGACATACCTAGTTCCCTCAACCATTCGTTTGCATGCTTAGCCTCCAGACCCCTAATCATCTTGGTTGCTCTTCTCGGCACCCTTTCTAAGATCCCAAAATCTTTTCTGAATCCTGGTGGATTCAAAATTGGACATAGGATTCCAAGTAGGGCCTCACTAGTGCGCTGTGAAGCGGTATTAACATTTCACATGATCCTGATACTACCCTTCTGTTAATGCAGCTTGCTGTAGAACTGAGTTGGCTTTTTTTGGTGGCTGCACGACACGGCTGGATCCTATTTCAATGGTTGTCCACTAGGACTCCAAGATCCCTCTCGTAGTTACTACTTTTGATCGGGTACCACCTCTTCTGTATGTGTACATTTGGTTTTTCTTGCCTAAATGTAGAAGACTTACGCTTATCCAAGGGAAAGACCTTACTTTTCTCACCACTGAATTGCATTTTGTTGAATAGGGTGCAGTGTCTGTCAAGAACTTCTGGATACTGAATCTAAAGCAGTGATGGCTAAGCTTTCTATCGTTGCATGCCGAAAGCACACTTGCACCCATAATGCCATGTGCCCCCATGCCCCACCCCCGAGGATGCACATGCGACCCCCACATGCACCCTGTGCATGCACACGTGACTTCTGCATGTGCCTCCTGCCCTCCTGAGCATGTGCTGCAGACACCTGAAAACCAGCTGGCTGGTGGGAGCTGCCTGCGCATGCACAGTGGAGCTGAGCTGGGCGACTACTCGCTTGCTTGCCGAGAGGGATCTGCGTGCCCCCTGTGGCATGGGTTTACCATCCCAGATCTAAAGTACTGACTGTTCCCCCTAGCTTGGTGTCATCTGCAAATTTGAAGAGTTCCCGTTTTATCCCCTCATTTAAATCATTGATGAAGACATTTAATGAGTGCTGGGCCTAAGGCAGCACCTTGGGGTACCCCACTGCTCACTTCCCTCCATGCAGATGAGGGAAACATGCAAAAGATGGTGGGTTGCAATTGCACACAGTTGAAGCTCCACCCTCTGAAGAGTGGGGGTGGGGGGGCTTTTGTGCCACAGTCAGGCAGCCATTTTGACTTTTGGGCCCTTCTGTGGATTCCCTATGTTGGGCATCTCTTCTTTAGGAGACAGAGTTGTGCAGCGGAATGTGCAGCTAGAGAAACGTTGCTAGCAGACACACGAATAGAGTCTCAGACACTGCTAGTAAAAACGAGTAGCTTTCCTTGTGATGTACAACTCAACTACTGCTTCACAAGCATTGATAGCAGATAGTGAATCAAATACAGTCCTTAATTCAAAAACAATTGCTTACAGTTGCAATCCACGATTCTTCCTTCTTCAGTCAGTCAGTCAGCGAGCAGAGCAGAGCGAGAGCAAGAGAGAGAGAGAGAGAGAGAGAGAGAGAGAGAGAGAGAGAGAATGAGAGAGAGAGAGAATGAGAGAGAGAGAGAATGAGAGAGAGAGAATGAGAGAGAGAGAGAGAGAGAGAGAGAGAGAGAGAGAGAGAGAGAGAGAGAGAGAGAGAGAGAGAGAGAGACCGCTCTCCTGGCTTCCTCTTATTGCTGAGATAATTACAGCTGCTAATTGCATTCAAACATTTAAAGTAACAAAGACCATTTGTCATCATGGTTTATATATATTGCCTACCCAACACTAGGAGTATACTCCTAACACCCTACTTTGAGCAGTGAGGTGCCAGTTTGATGTATTGTAAGATAAATAAATAAATAATATTCTTTCAAGCTGCGGAAGGCCACAATCATTTGAAGGCTTTGGCCTCTCTGACCGGTGAGAAAGGCTGGTTGTGTCCTGGAAATAGGCATTGGCTAACCACTTCCGTCTTTCCCCAGAAAATCCCCAGGACACCGTCCCTGCGACCTGGGGGAATCCTCTCTTTTAGTGTCCTTTATGGAGATGCCTTCTGAGCCAGAACTTCCCTCTGTGAAGGAGAAGCTGCCCTGCCCTTCGCTCCCAGCTGTTGGTCACTCCACACTCAAAGAAGGTGCCACAGGGATGCCCACCCTGGATGATCCTGAATGAATCCAGGTGTTCTGTGCTTGGACCAATCCTAGAATGGCCCAATAAGGCCAATGCGCAGCACTCCAAGCCCACAAAGGATGTTCTCAGCATCCAAGGTTAGCTTGTCATGCAGAAGCAGCTGCTCGATTTCCCAGTGGCTCCGTCAAGCTTCTTGCCTCTGGGTGCCCCCTTCTGAGCTTTGTTTCCAGTTTCCTAGGAAGAAAGCCCAAGGCAGGAAACCACCTCTGCTACTGTTAAGGATATCTCTGTTAGGTGACCGAAAGTGTGTGCAGCAAAATGTAGCAAGAGATATGTTGCTAGGTATCCACACTATCAGTCACAGACATTGAAGGTAAAACAAGTAGACTTTTACTTGTGGTGGAAAAATAAACTAAGATACACTTCTTCACAAACAAGTGATAAGTAGTCCTGAATCAAATACAGTCTATTACTCAAGCAGTTGGCTAACTCACGATTCTTCTTGCTTTGCTGACCTAACCGACATACAGAGCCTTCATCCAAGAGATCAGTGTCTAACAGTGATTCTGGCTCCCTCTTATGGCTGATTTAGGAAGCAGCAGCCAATCACACCTCAATGTAGCAGTTAAAGTTACAGATACAAATTCCAATCATGGCTTATACATGTTGCCGACCCAACACTAGGATTACATTCCTAACAGCTACCATCCCCAGCTAATGCCACACTGCCTGTGTTGGCTCCCTGCTTCTGAAAAAGGCCTTGGAAGCCAAACAAGTGTGGTTTAAAAAAAAAACCCAGAAACCTCCGGGGTCTTTGTGGAAACAGCTGGTTTTCCAGTGCAGAGGAAAAGGAGCATTTGAGGAGGGAGAGCAGAAAGTTGGAATGGGGCAGTTTCTGCTGAGGAACAAATTCGTTTTGGAGCTTCTGTGCTTTTGACCTTCCTTCTGGGTTAGATGGATTGACTTTGGATGAGTTTAACCATGTCAAAAAAGGTCTGACTCAGGCGGAGGACTTGGCAGGACTTCTGGCTGGGAGCTGAGAGCCAGCACAGAGTACAGATTCTTCTGTTGGTGGGTCGCTTTAAGACGGAAGGCCCCACTTCGGTTGCTCTGGCCAATGGCAGAGCTTTAATTTGCAAGCTACCTTCTCTTCTAGGTAGGAAACAAAGCGCTCTGATTGGCTCTGGCCAGGTAACCTGGCAGTGAGTCTTCCACCCAAGTCTTGTCTCTTTTTCTTTTTTGCAAAAATGTTTTTATTAAAAGACAAATATCATCTTTACAACATTTCTACATTGGTAAGCCTCCATTTTTATCCTATATCTATATCTCTATATCTCTATACACATTTTTCATGTACTAATATGATAATTTATACATATTTTTTCTATACATATTATTCTTTCGATGTACCGTATTTTTCGGAGTATAAGACGCACCTTTTTTCCTCTAAAAAGAGGCTGACAATCTGGGTGCGTCTTATACATCGAATACAGCATTTTTTGCCTCCTGGAACCCCGCCCCCTTCACCAAGCTGGCTGTGCCTAGCCTTATGGAGGCTTCCAGAGAGCTCTTGGGGGCTGGGGAGGGCAGAAAGTAGCCTCAAACGGGCCATTTTTTGCACCCCCCAGCAGCACTCTATAAGCCACATGTTCCGTGCTCCTTTGCCATATAGCCATGCTGGCCACATGACCATAGAAAATGTCTTTGGACAATGCTGGCTCCCTCGGCCAAGAAACCGAGATGAGCTGGTTCCATGCAGTTCCCGGTATTGTTGATTTAATTTAATTTAATTTAATTTATTAAATTTCTATACCGCCCTTCTCCCTTCCGGGACTCAGGGCGGTGTACAGGCAGCAATAAAACCAGTGATATAAAATATAAAAATACATGAAATATATATTTAAAAATATATTAAATAATACGCCTGTTCTAAAACCATTAATAAAACCTACTAAAACCATTTTAAAAATTACGCCAGGCCGGCCGCACGAAATAGATAGGTCTTCAAGGCCCAACGGAAGAGGTGCAGGTCCGTGGTCGTGCGTAGGTCGGTAGGTAGGTCATTCCAGAGGGCAGGAGCCGCCACAGAGAAGGCTCTCCCCCTGGGGGTCGCCAGCTGACATTGCCTGGCCGACGGCACCCTAGGGGGACCTCTCTGTGGGAGCGGACTGGTCGGTGGGAGGTATTTGATGGCAGGAGGCGGTCTTGCAGGTAACCAGGTCCCTTGCCATGGAGCGCTTTAAAGGTAGTTACTAATACCTTGAAGCGCACCCGGAAAGCCACAGGCAGCCAGTGCAGCTCACGCAGGAGAGGTGTCACATGGGAGCATCTAGGAGCTCCCAGGATCCCCTGCGCGGCCACATTCTGAACTAACTGGAGCCTCCGGGTGCACTTCAAGGGAAGCCCCATGTAGAGAGTAGTCCAGGCGGGAGATGACGAGGGCTTGAGTGACCGTGCGTAAAGCGTCACGATCCAGAAAGGGGCGCAACTGACGTATCAGGCGAACCTGATAAAAGCCCCCCCCCCCGGCCACGGCTGTCATATGATTGAGTTACTTGTTTTTCAGTAATGTGAAGAAGTTGGCAATTCGCGCTCCAGCATGGGATGTGAATGCAGCACACGAAGACCAGGTGGTTCTGCCCCTGTTTTCAGTCTAGACATGCATATGTATTTACATTCTTGGAAAGTGAATGGTGGGCTGGATAGAAGATTGCCACTAAAGTTGTGAATGGCTTCCCCTCCAATTACTACTCTGGATTCATTAGCTGTCACCGCCAGGCAATTCTGGCACCAACCGGAGACCATTTCATAGGAGTTGGGAAAGGTGCAGAAAACGCCATCGGGGGTGGTCAGGGGAGCAAGGGCCGAGAGACCGGCAGAGCTGAGAATGGAGGCGACCGAGGAGATGCGGAGAGAAGGAGATGAAGGGGTTCTTCTTTGGTCCAGAGGGCAGGAAGTGGAATGGTTACCGTGGATTTATGATACAAACAGGGAGCTTCCGGCTGGATGAGGCCTGGTCTCATCGGGGTGTACTTGAGGTGCAGTCTGTGTCAGGGGTGGGATTCAGCCGGTTCGGACTAGATCGGGCAAACCAGATGCTCATTTTACATCTGGTTCGTCAAACCATTAGTGACAAGGACTGACTTGCCCCGCCACCTCTCCCCTCCCCTCCCCTCCCTGGAGTCTCCATTTTGGATGCCAGGAAAGTGCACAGGACCCTTGCAGAGGCTCTTGGGCGGGGGAGGGAACGGGCCTTCTGGAAGTTTTGGAAGTCTGGAAAGAAACCAGAAAATTTCCAGCCTGCGGAAGGTTTCCGGAGCCCAGAGGAGGCGCGTTTTCGCCCTCCCGGAGGCTTGCAGAAAACCTCCAGAGCCCAAGAAGGGCAGAAATGCCCCCCGCTCCCCTCCGTGGCTGGTTTCGGCTTCTCTAACTTGCTGGGAATTTGACTCCCTGAAACGATATTTGAAGTGCCTGATTTCCCCCCAGGAATAAACATCAGTGTTTTTAATTGAGTTTGAAGTGCAATAATGAAGTTTTTGCTTATTTCGTTTATTGATCAAGTTCAGGCAGCTGCCCCTCCTGTAGAAAGTGACTCTGGGCAGCTCTGAAGTCTTGTGCAGCCCAATTGTCCATTGAAGGTTTGTACAGGCAGAGCTGGGAGCAACCGGGCCAGCGCCCCTCCTCTCCCACTGCAGAGTTAGTTTCTTTTCTTTGAATTCTGATCTTCCCCTTGAATTGCTGACAACCTTCGGAGGTCCAGATGCACCACCCGAGAAGCCCCATAGATTCCCAGGCTTTGCAGTTGGGCGTATCTGAGGCTGCTGGGCTGTTCTCGGGGTCTCTTCTGTATAGGCCATGGCTTCTGCTCAGTGTGTGTGTGTGTGTGTGTGTGTGTGTGTGTGTGTGTGTGTGTGAAACCCCCTGCAAAAGAGACGTGGTTGGTTTCAGCTTTCAGGTTGCGCCTCCCCCTTTATGGTGACCCAGGGTGGAAGAGGGCGAGCGCCAGTGGTGGGTTTCAAATTTTTTTAGAACTTCTTCAGTGGGCGTGGCCTGCTTTATGGGAGTGGCTTGGCCGTCATGGGACCGGGTGGGCGTGGCCAACTTGTACAATGGGGTGAAACTCCCTTAACAACGCTCTTGCTTAGCAACCGAAATGTTGGCTCAGAAACTCTGGCATTTGAAGTACGCAAGTCTTAAAGCTGTCAAGTTCCAAGACCCTTGCAACTATAACCTTTAGAAAAATCCCTCCAGGGGTGTTTCAAACTTGGCAGATTTAAGACTTGTAGACTTCAACTCCCGGAATTCCTCCTCTCGCTCTTCCTCTTGATGATGGGCGGACGGGCGAGGGGAGGGAGTTGGAACCAGTTCTCAACGGCCCTGGAGATTTGTGGAACTTCTTCTACAGAAGAGCTTAGAACTGGCAGGAAGCCACCCCTGGCGAGAGCTCACACCTGATTAAAGAACATTTACTGTTGATCACACGTGGGAACGGCACGTGTGAGAACAACTTCAAACAGAATGCCTCCCAGGGCCCTGGGACATCCTCCAAGTTTACTACAGCTGTTAATTAGCCAAATGATATTTGTGTCCTTGTCCCTCTGGCTGTGAAAATCCACGGCTGCTTTGGCCCTACGGCCCAGTTAGGATCTTGCATACCTGGAAGACAGAAACAGCCCAGCGTGAACGTTCGCGCAGGTTACTCTGGGAGCTGGAAGCTGGGGAGTCAGTCCTTGCCTCTGGAAGACACAAACACACACATACACAAACACACCATTGCAGGTAATTGTGCTCCTGCATATTAAGGATACTGGGAGTATTCATATGTTTTGTGTCATCATCATCATCATCATCATCATCATCATCATCATCATCATCATCATCATCATCCTCTTTGCTAAAAGATGAGTCTGGGCAACTGAATGAAGCTAGCAGAGAGTGTTTTAATGGCCAGATGCCCTTCCTGTCGCCAATGTGGAGTTTTTGTTCAGCAGATATATTTCCTGTATGCCCAGAGAGAGAAATAGCTGTCTCTACCTAGAATCGAACTAACAGCCTCCTCATTGTGAGGCAAGAGCTCTACTTCTAGGCCACCGCATCACTCCAAGCGCCCACTCAAGAGTGTTGGTACAAAAAGAAAGCAAGTTTTTAAACCTGCTGCTTTGGCTGTTTGTCAAAACTCGCCTCCTTCTCAGTCTCTCGTCCCCCTCCACCCCTCCAAGAATAATGAGTGGCTGTTTTTCCCATAGCCCTTAGACTTACATACCGCTTCCCAGTCCTTTCCAGCCCTCTCTAAGCGGTTTACAGAGCCAGCCTTTTGGCCCCAACAATCTGGGTCCTCATTTGACCCACCTCGGAGGGACGGGAGGCTGAGTCCACCTCGAGTTGGTCAGGATCGAACTGCTGAACTGCAGCTAGCTGTCAGCCGAAGTAGCCTGCAGTACTGCACTCTGACCATTGCGCCACCATGGCCCTTCCCTCCCTCCCTCCTCCCTTCCTTCCCACTTAGCACTTAGGCTTAGATACTGCTTCACACCTCTCTCTAAGTGGTTTACAGAGTCAGCCTTTTGGCCCCAACAATCATGGTCCTCATTTGACCCACCTCGGAGGGACAGGAGGATGAGTCAACCTTGAGCCAGTCTGGATTGAATTCCTGACTGGGGACAGAGTTAGTCTGCAATACTGCATTCTAGCATGAAGGAAGGAAGGAGGGAGGGAGGGAGAGAGGGAGGGAGGGAGGAAGGAAGGAAGGAAGGAAGGAAGGAAGGAAGGAAGGAAGGAAGGGAAAAAAATAGCCATAGCCCTTAGACTTATATACCACTTTACAGTCCTTTACAGCCCTCTCTAAGTGGTTTACAGAGTCAGCCTCTTGCCTCCAACAATCTGGGTCCTCATTTGACCCACCTTGGAAGGAGGGAAGGCAGAGACAGCCTGGAGCCTGGTGAGATTTGAACTGCCAAATTGCAGGCAGCCGGCAGTAAGCAGAAGGAGCCTGCAGTCCTGCACTCTAATCACTGCGCCACCATGGCCCTTCCTTCCTTCCTTCCTTCCTTCCTTCCTTCCTTCCTTCCTTCCTTCCTTCCTTCCTTCCTTCCTTCCTTCCCTCCCTCCCTCCCTCCCTCCCTCCCTCCCTCCCTCCCTCCTTCCTTCCTTCCTTCCTTCCTTCCTTCCTTCCTTCCCTTCTTCCTTCCTTCCTTCCCACTTAGCACTTAGGCTTAGATACTGCTTCATACCTCTCTCTAAGTGGTTTACAGAGTCAGCCTTTCAACCCCCAACAATCTGGGTCCTCATTTGACCCACCTCGGAAGGACGGAAGGCTGAGTCAACCTGGAGCCTGGTGAGATTTGAACTGCCCAATTGCAGGCAGCCAGCAGTCAGCAGAAGGAGCCTGCAGTCCTGCCCTCCGACCACTGCGCCACCCTGATGCTTGGGGGGATGGAGAACCAAACCCTGGAGGCCAGCCGCCCTGTTCTCCTCACCAGGACAGTCCTGCTTGTCCACCTCTCCCAGAAGAGGGCTCGGGCTTTGGGGCAGGGCAGGCCTTCTGCCTCAGCAGCTCAGAGGAGAATATTTGAGGGTCTGGAGGGAGACCTTTTGCGCTCCTCAGCCCCACTTGCTTGCAAGATTTGAGTTGCAACCCAGCCGCCTTTCTCTGTGGGCCGTAACCGTGGAGGGCCTCCTGCGGGAGGGAACATCCCAGGGCAGGGAAGGCCGTGGATTTCGGGTCTCTTTCCTGCCAAGAACTCGCTCGATGCTATCTTGCGCATTTTTGAAACGGCTCCATGAGTGTCCCTTCCAGTCGAGGGGAGGTGCTTTAATGTACCCTTTGTACTTTGTTCTTAATTATCCTTTTGGAAATCTCTGCCTTGAGCGCCTCCCAAATCTTATGGGAGGTATAATGTAGTCAGGAGTAGGTGCCTACTCTTCTTTGCCAGTTGCTTGCAAAAACGACTCCGTGCCTCCAGGACATGCTAGTTTCTGGCCTCTTAGAAGTTGGATTTTATCACGATGCAGTTGTACCTTTTAGGAGACGCTCCGTGCAAATTAATAGGTTTTTTCCCCCCCTGATGTGGCAAAAGATGAAATGCATTTTGTTAATGAAAGTTAAAATGAAATTGCCTGCCTTTTTCAGCTCTCCCTTCCTGTCTTCCTTCAGCCCTTCCTTCCTTAGCTCAAGCAGGAGATCCTACTATTCCAGACAAATGGTTGTCCACTCTCTTCTTAAAAACCTCATTGATGAAGCACCCACAAGGTCTGGAGGGAAGCCATTCCACCGATTGATTGTTCTCAGGGTCAGGAAATTTCTCCTTAATTCTAGGTTATCTCTTTCTCTAATGATCGTCCATCTCTTGCTTCTTGTCCTGCCCTCAAGGGTTTTGGAGAATAGGTTGCCCCCTCCTCTTCTCTGTGGCAGCCCCTCAAGTATTGGAAGGCTGCTGTCATAACCCCCCTCCCCACCGCCGGTCCTTCTCTTTGCTAAACCGGCCATGCCCAGTTCCAGCAACCGTCCATCGTATGTTTGAGCCTTCAGTCCCCTCATCATCCTGGTTGCTCTTCTCTGCACTCTTCCCAGAATCTCCATATCTTTTAGGTATTTTTTATTTATTTATTTTTATTTTTCAAATTTATACCCCGCCCTTCTCCTAACAAGAATTAAAATTTATCCGAATAAAAGTCAGAAACGGGGGGTTATGCTAGGCTGGCTTGTTGGAATAAATACGTTTTGAGACGCTGGCGGAAGAGGCGGAGGTCCGAGGTAGTGTGTAGATCGAGGGGCAGGTCGTTCCAGAGGGCGGGGCCCGCCACAGAGAAGGCCCTTCCCCTGGGCGTCGCCAACCGGCATTGACCCTGAGAAGGCCCTCCCTGTGGGAGCGGATCGGTCGAAGGGACGTATGGGGCAGGAGGCGGTCTCGTATCTGGGTGACCATAATAATAATAATTTAATAATTTATTAAATTTATAAACCGCCCCCTCTCCCCGAAGGGACTCGGGGCGGTGTACAGGAAAATTAAAAAGCATCTAAAAACATACAATGCATACAAAATTAAAAACGAATTAAATTACCCTGTACTAAAATTTATGAACATTAAAATTACAACCCATTAAAACCGAGTAGACAATTTGAAATTACAGACTGGGGCGAGAG
Organism: Rhabdophis nuchalis; assembly: GCA_039707465.1. Classification (NCBI taxonomy): domain Eukaryota; kingdom Metazoa; phylum Chordata; class Lepidosauria; order Squamata; family Natricidae; genus Rhabdophis; species Rhabdophis nuchalis. The sequence continues at coordinate 5,675,311 of CM077652.1, forward strand.
CGTAAATTAGGCCAAGCCGGCCTGATGGAACAAATAAGTTTTTACTTTTAGTAAAATGGAGATGGAGATGGAGTAATAGTCTAAGTGTGGCCTTACTAGTGCAATGCATTTGTTTATTTTCTGATTAACAATTCCGCAGAGAGGACTCCAAATAAATGCCAGATGCTTTGTAAACAAAGAGGGCAAGGAAGCCGACTCGATGGGCTCTCGGTTCAAAGCTGCCCTCCACTTCTTTGCAGCCATCTTGCCTTTTTCTTCCCTAGGATGCCAGGGTTGCAAATAAAACCCTCAACGAAAGGAGAGTTCCCTCAAAGGTCCACTTTATTGGAGATGCCATTTTGGCACATCTGGGAAACTGCGAATCTATAAGCTTCCCGGTTTTCCCCACCCAAAAGAAAGTCCAAGCCCCTGCCCAGCACCCACATGTCCATCCCTTGTTCCAGTCAGGCACCATCCAAAACTGGAGATGCCTCCCAGTCACGCCACTCCAGATGCAGGGCAAGACGTCCTTGACCCACTGAGAAAGGGATGTTATTTAGACTGTGTATCTCCCATACTGCATATAATCCCTCCTCCTGTTTTCCCACAGGAGAAAATGTGGCCGGCCTGAACGCCCACTGCAAAAGATGGCTCTTTTTCCAGCTTTAGCCACCTTCCTTTTATTTATTTATTTTTTATTATTCGATTTATATACCGCTCCTATCTCCATCAAGATGGACTCAGGGCAGTGTACAGGAAATTAAAAATCACACCAACAAATAACCATAAATACAATGATAATATTAAAATGAATTAAATTAGGTAACCTGTGCTAAAAATATTTCCCATTAATAAAATTATAAATCCAATTACTAATTGCTAAAATTATGTCACATCTGAGCCCTAGACCGGCTTGGTGGAAGAAGTATTTGGGGAAATTGTCCCAGGGCTGCCATTCAAGAACTCCGTGTCTGCAAGAACAGCCCCACCCCACCCCCCAAAGTCCTCACATCATTTACCTTCTCCCTTCATGCAGGCGTTCCTGGCTGCCCACATCCCTCCCTTGTCCAGCTGCTGGATGGGAGGAGAAGGAGCTGCTGGAGAGGACACAGGGGCTCTCCATGCCAGGCAGTTGCTATGGCTGTCCCCTGTCCCCAAAGCCTTCTTCCTGAGCCTCTTGCCAGGCTGGTTAGACCAACTCTCACCCAGGTCTCTGCCCCCAGGCGACCTTCTTCCCTCTTGTTTGCCTGACATAGATTAGGGCAGGGGTCCCGAACCCCCGGTCCGTGGACCGGTGCCGGTCCGTGGCTTGGTGGGAACCGGGCCGCAGTGAGCGGCGCAACTCACACACCCCCACACCCGCGCGCGCATGCTCCACCTGTTCTCCCTTTCCCCGCTCCACCTCTTCGCTGGCCGCAACTCTTAGAAAGGGCTGGAGAGGAGGAGGAGGGAGCAGCTCCCTCGGCAGAGCGCGCGCCAGGGGCGGGAGAGCACAGGTGCGGCTGCTCGCCCCATTGGGAGCCGAGAGGAGCGAGTGAGCCAACTCACCACCACCCCCGCGTGCATGCACCGCCTGTTCCCCCTTCCCCCTCCCCCGTCCCCCTCTATGCCGTCCGAGCCATGCCCACTGGTCCGCAGAATTATCTTTAAAATGAAACCGGTCCTTGGTGCCAAAAAGGTTGGGGACCCCCGGATTAGGGACTTTTAATTCGTTATTTATGTTTTTAACTATTTATTCAATTTTAGCACAGTCTTATTGATTTAATTGTTTTTTAAATTTTGTATATTGTATGGTTTTTTTTAATCTTTCTGTGCACCGCCCTGAGTCCCTTTTGGTGAAAAGGGCGGTATATAAATTGAAAATAAACCTAAATAAAATAAACCTATTTCTTTGTCAAACATGTGCAAGATAACAGGTGCAAGTATGGACATGGACATGAACGAAGGAAAGGAATACAAGTCAATGGGGACAGTAGGACAGGAACGGTAGGCACACTGCTGCGCTTATGCACGCCCTCTTTACGGACCGCTTAGGAATAGGGTGAGCTCCATGGCAGACAGTTAAAGCATAAAGCTGTGGGGGTTAGAGGATGTAACAACGGAGTCAGGTAGAGCTGGGGTCTCCAACCTTTGCAACTTTAAGTCTGAAGGACTTCAGCTCCCAGACTTCTCCAGCCAGCTTTGGGAGCTGAAGTCCTTCAGACTTAAAGTTGCAAAGGTTGGAGACCCCTGGCCCAGGCCCTGACACTGACAGCTTTGCTGGCTGGAGAAGTCTGGGAGCTGAAGTCCTTCACTAAAGTTGCAAAGGTTGGAGACCCCTGGCCCAGGCCCTGACACTGACAGCTTTGCTCGCTGGAGAAGTCTGGGGGCTGAAGTCATTCAGACTTAAAGTTGCAAAGGTTGGAGACCCCTGGCCCAGGCCCTGACACTGACAGCTTTGCTCGCTGGAGAAGTCTGGGGGCTGAAGTCCTTCAGACTTAAAGTTGCAAAGGTTGGAGACCCCTGGCCCAGGCCCTGACACTGACAGCTTTGCTGGCTGGAGAATTCTGGGAGCTGAAGTCCTTCAGACTTAAAGTTGCAAAGGTTGGAGACCCCTGAGGTAGAGCATTCCAGGCGTTGACCCCTCTGGTGCCGTATTTTCTGCAATGGAGTTTAGAGCGGTTTACTTTAAGTTTGTATCGATTGTTTGCCTGTGTACTCTTGACGTTGAGGCTGAAGAAGCCGTTGACAGGCAAGACGTTGTAGCAGGCAATTTTGTGTCCTGTGCACAAAATTGTGCACAAGATCGGGCCACAGGCGGCACAGTTGCAGGTTGTCCAAGGCCAAAATTTCAAGCCTTGTGGCATGAGGGATTCTATGGTGAGCAAAGGAGTGAAATACCTCTGGACCCGCTCGATTGTATTAATGTCCGATGTACAGCGTGGATTCCAGGACCAATGGAAGGGGAGGGGGCTTGAAAGGGGGGGTTGGGTGGGAAGCTCCGGCAGGGCGACATAGGTCCCATCCCCTACTTTATCTATGTTCTGGCCCAGCTGCCCAAACTGTTAGGATATTCACCCTTAAGTTGGGTTGCCAATATATATATATAAGCCAGGAGCATGTATCTTTAAATGTATCTTTAAGAACTGTGTTTGAATTCTGAGTGGCTGTGCTGATTGGCTGTGTTTCTCAGCTCTACCATAAAGGAAGCTCAGGAACACAGTCCATCCCCTTTTCGATTCCCTGTGCTGAGGAGCTGAAGCTGTGAAGACTGAAGAAGTATTTGTTTTGCATCACTGTAAGATAACTCTGTGTTTGGTGAAGGATTGTTTTGAGAAGTTCGGAAGAAGCATTTTTAGTTGCTACAAAGTAAAGACTATTTATTTTCTTACTATCGCTGTTTTAGAGTTTGTTTGTGGCTACAGACACGTATCTCTTTACTGTCCGGTGAATTACACGATTCCGCATTTATGTCTAAACACTGGTTACGGGACCAGAGTCGTGACACTGGTTCTGAACACAGAGTTGCTAACACAAACCCTTTTTGGTTAACTCAATGACTCCTTTATTAGGAGCTCCAGCACTACAAGGAGACGGGAAGGCTGGCCAAACTGAAGCCCTCAGAGGCCTCTGGGGCAGGGGTGGGTTCTGGCAGTCTTTACTGCTGGTTTGCTCCTGGATGCACCACGTGTCTGCGTGTTTGATGCACACATGCGCAAAACAATAAAAATAGCCCTGCGTATGCGCAGAAGCCAAAAACAAGATGGCGCCTCCCGGAGAACCGGTTCGGGAGTGTGGCAGGCCTAGCGCTGCTGGTTCCAGTGACGCAGGCCGCCAAACCACAGCCGAACCGGTGGGAACCCACCACTGCTGTGTGGGAAATGAAGACAAGGAGAATTGGCTTTGATGTGTCCCTGGGACCCCCAGAGCATGCAGCTAGCTCTAAAGAGGCTGAATCGGTCAAGGTGGAAGTCCGTTGGCCGCTAGGAGCCCGTGACCTGTGGCTTGAGTTTATTGTCGAATTAGGATTTACTTCAACTGCTTTCATACCTTTTCTAACCTTATAGCATTTTCTAATGAGAGGTCGTTTTGTCTGCCTTTTTTATATGTTGGTAGCCGTCTGGAGTTGCTACGCTAGAGTATAAAAATTAAATCAAGTCTTTTCCATGCAGGCTCAACCAGGCCACCTAAGGATCCAGCCTGATTAGTTGTAACCCTGGTTGGCTTTGAGGAGCTGTGTCCATAGTGCAAAATCCAGGCCCATGTTGCTGTGTTGCAGGGATTGGGCCAACCCCATCCTGTGCCCTAAAACTCCAAGGGGCTCTTCATTATATTGGCTGACCAGCACAGGTTGCTTCTCTTGGAAACAGATCCTCCTTCCTTCCTTCCTTCCTTCCTTCCTTCCTTCCTTCCTTCCTTCCTTCCTTCCTTCCTTCCTTCCTTCCTTCCTTCCTTCCTTCCTTTCCTCTCTCCCTCCCTCCCTCCCTCCTCCCTTTGAAATGAAGCCGTGTTGGTGTTTCTGGTTAATATTGGGCTGAGTGGTGGATTCAACCTAAAGGACTTTCAGGCTGGTTGCCAAGAGCCAGGGGAACAGGCTGCCACATGAAATGGTGTGTTCTCTTTCAAGGAGAGGCTGAATCGTCATCCATTGGAGGTGCTAAGCGGGAGGGTTGGACTAAATGACCTCAAGGAGATTCCTTTCGCCGCTGTGATTCTGGGAGCCTGTAGTCCTGATGTTGGCTTCTCTCTCTCTCTCTTTCAGCTGAGCCTGCAGATCTATTGAAGGTATTAGATTTCCATAATTTACCCGACGGCATCTCAAAAACGACGGGCTTCTGCACCAGCAGGCAGTCTTCCAAGGGAGCAGATGTGGCCTATCGCGTGACCAAGGATGCCCAGCTGAGTGCCCCAACCAAGCAGCTTTTCCCTGGTAAGAGAGGATGTTTGTGCCTCAAGGTGCAACCGTGGGGGTCCCTGGTGCTCTCTAGGGTGGGTTGTTGGCTTGCAGATATTCATTACCCAACTGGGCAACCTCCTTGATGCTAAAGGCCCAACTCCTAGACAGGATGGCACCTTTCCCCTTTCTAGGATAGCAAGAGCCCTTGGACTTATATACCGCTTCCCAGCCCTCTCTAAGCGGTTTACAGAGTCAGCCTCTTGCCCACAACAATCCGGCTCCTCATTTGACGCACCTCGGAAGGACGGGAGGCTGAGTCAACCTGGAGCCTGGTGAGACTCGATTTGCCAAATTGCAGGCAGCCGGCAGTCAGCAGAAGGAGCCTGCCATACTGCCCTCTAACCACTGCGCCATCATGGCTCTTTAGGATGCCCGTGTCCTGCAGCCAGCCAGCCTGGGGCACTGGACAGAGCCTGGCACTTCCATTATTTCCTTTCCTGCTTTGCCCAGGTAGACTCAGGTCCTGCTTGGCCCCCAGAGGCTGCCCCAGCTGGGCTTGTGGGATGGGGTGGGGGCGAGGCAGATGCTGGCTTTCTGAGCAAAGCTGGGGCACTGCCACGCTTCTCTTCAGCCGGGGCAGCGCCTCGCTTGGGCTAGATCTGGAAGTCCTCTTTGGCCAAAGCCTGAGGAATGTGGAGGGAAGCAGCGCATAGCTTTGATCCAGTGGCCAAGATGCCAGGCATTTCCTCCACATAATTTGAGGCTTTTGGCCCCAGGCAAGGAAAGGGGGCTGGAAGTTACAGACAGGCGCAGAAGGGTACAAAACTGTCGTCCTCTCCCCACCCCCTCCGCCAGGAAGAGTCACCCCCCCCACTCCTTTCGCTTAATAACACGCCTCCTGCAAGTAACTAGATGTTAGCTCCGCTCCAAGCAAGCGAATGAGTGGATGGAGATAAAGACGACCGAGGTAATTGCAGAGCCTTTCCAGAAGGAAACTGCAGGCTGGGGAATCGGGCAACCCAAGGCTCTTCAGGGAAAGTGACACGTAGCTGCCCAAAGGACAGTCCAGCCCAAGCAAGACAGGGGCTAATTAGAAGGCTTGCTTTCCCCAGCTGGTAGTTTGAGGGTCCTGGTGTGTCACTGCTCTGGCCGCTGCCAGCTGTGCAAAGCCTCCAGCTGTTTGACCTGGAATGATACGACCCACACCCTTCGTGGGGGAGGGGGAGGGAGATTCCTCAGCGATCCTAAAGGATCCTAAGTCTACATGGAGCAGGGCTGTGTGTGTTTGTGTATCTGGGTGGACAGGGAAGTATTCCCCATCAATCATACCAGTGCTAGCAATAGACCTTAGATTTATATACCGCTCCACAGTGCTCGTGCAGCCTGGTTCCACTCTGACACACACCCCCTTCTCCAGCTCGGCTGCCAAGCTGCAAAGGTGGAGGACCCATGCTTCACAGCCCTCTCTAAGCGATTTAAAGAGTCAGCCTCTGCCCCCCGCCCCCAACAATCTGGGTCCTCATTTCACCCACCTTGGAAGGATGGGAGGCTGAGTCAACCTGGAGCCAGTTGGTCAGGATTGAGCTAGTAGCAGTGGGCAGAGTTAGCTTGCAATACTACCTTCTAACCACTGGGAGGGAGGGAGGAAGATAGCAATAGCAATAGCCCTTATATACCGCTTCCCAGCCCTCGCTAAGAGGTCTACAGAGCCAGCCTCTTTCCCCCCAACAATCTGGGTCCTCATTTGAGCCACCTCGGAAGGACAGAAGGCTGAGTCCACCTTGAGCCGGTCAGGATCGAACTCCTGGCAGTGGCAGAGTTAACTTGCAATGGCGCATTCTAACCACTGTTTCACAGCTCCTAATGCAACATCTGATTAGCTACAGCAATAGCCATAGACTTATATATCACTTTACAGACCTCTCTAAGCGGTTTACAGAGTCAGCTGCAGTGCTGCATTCTAACCACTATGCCACCATGGCTACTAATACAGGTAGTCCTCAGGTTATGACCATAGTCACTGGAACTGGAATTTCCACCCATGGGGTTAAGTGGGTCACATCCAATTTTGTAACCTTTTTGCCAGTGAATCTGGCTTCCGTCTGGGCTTTGCTGGTCAGAGGCTGGCTGGGAAGGCCACAGATGGTGACCACGAGACCCCTGGACATTGCAACCACCATAAATGCATGCCAGTTGCTAAGCACCCGAATTCTGACCATGAGAATGTGGCCATGGTTGCAATTCCAAGTGCAAGGATGGGTCCTCGGCCTCTTTTTCCAGCCCTATTGTAACTTCTAACTGTCGTTAAACAAATGGTCATAAGTTGAGGACTAAAGTCTCAAAGCAGGCCTTCCTCATTCAGTTGACTTTTTCAACCCCTGGCCCTGCCATGGTGGCTGCAGGGCAAAGGTTGGCGATTCCCTTAGGGAGAGAAACGGGGCCCCCCATTCTCAGCTCTGCTCCCTTCTCTGCTTCCAGCGTCTCCGTTCCCTGAAGATTTCTCCATCCTGACCACCGTGAAGGCCAAGAAGGGCGGCCAGGCTTTCCTCATCTCCATCTACAACGAGCAAGGCATCCAGCAGGTCGGCGTGGAGCTGGGGAGGTCCCCGGTTTTCCTGTACGAGGACCACATGGAGAAGCCGGGCCCCGAGAATTACCCTCTCTTCCGCGGCATCAACCTCTCGGATGGCAAGTGAGTGACGCGGAGGAAACAGGTGGTGTTTGTGGGGCGGAATCCCAGGCCTCCTGTCTTTGGGTGTTTCGTGGGACTCCTTCGGGAGATGATGAGGTCAGCTCCAGAACCCAGTCAAATGGGAGCGCCTCACCCCCACTCCCAAGAGGGGAAAAAACATAAAGTCATAAAACATCGAGTTGCAGACAAGCATCCACAGAGCATGCTGACACCTGAATCCAGGTTAACGCCACGTGCGAGGCTCCAGATAAACAATAGCATAGCAATAGCCCTTAGACTTATATGCCGCTTCACAGTGCTTTCCAGCCTCTTGCCCCCAACAATCTGGGTCCTCATTTGAACCCCCTCGGAAGGACGGAAGAATGAGTCAACCTGGAGCCAGTCAGGATTGAACTCCTGGCTGTGGGCAGAATAAGGCTGCAATATTTCCTTCCTTCCTTCCTTCCTTCCTTCCTTCCTTCCTTCCTTCCTTCCTTCCTTCCTTCCTTCCTTCCTTCCTTCCTTCCTTCCCAATAGCACTTAAACTTATATACCACTTCATGGTGCTTTACAGCCCTCTCTAAGTGGTTTAGAGTGAGCCTCTTTCCCCCAGCACTGCTGGCAGTGGGCAGAATTAGTCTGCAATACTGCATTCTAACCATGGAAGGAAAGGGAGGGAGGGAGGAAGGAAGGAAGGATGGGAGGGAGGGAGGGAGAAAAGAAAGACCAATAGCAATAACATTTAGACTTATATACTGCTTCACAGTGCCTTGCGGCCCTCTCTAAGCGGTTTTACAGAGTCAGCCTTTCATTGGAGCTCGAAAGGACGGGAGGCTGAGTCAACCAGGAGCCTGGTGAGATTCAATCTGCCAAATTGCAGCCAGCTGGCAGGCAGCAGGAGGAGCCTGCAGTACTGCATTCTAACCACTATGCCACCGCGGTGCAGTGCAAGCAATATTGTGGGCCCAGTGTGATAATACAATGGTTAAGTTGCCATCCTGTGTTGAATCCAAAGTCAAATTGGAGTCTGCAAATCCAAAGTAACACACACACACCCTCACGGCTCTGGCTCCGTGTTTATATGTGTGAAGCCCTCTTCTCTGTATCCCGCTGCAACAATTAGGGGAAGCTTCCTTGTGGGAAGGTGGCCAGGCCGTGGATCCAGTGTGTGAAGGTGGTTTGGAGGGGCAGGCAGAGGCTGGGTTGCCCTCTCTCTGGAGCGATTCAGCTTGGGTTCTCCGGTGCCCTCTTGTAACTCTAGAACAGGGGTGTCAAACACAAGGCTTGTGGGCCAGATCAAGCCCACAATGTGGTTGGATCCTGTCCGCGGGGCCATCCTAGAAAATGTAAGGGGCCAGCCCATGTTGCTTTGGCCCAGTCTACCCAGTGCGAAGAGCAAACATGCAAGCAGTTTGGGGGAGTGGCGTCAAGTTGGCCACCCAGTCAGCCACGCCTGCCCAGCCCCTTGAGGTCAACCACAGCCTGGATGCTGCCCTCAATGAAATTGAGTTTGACACCCCTGTGCTAGAAGACACCGATCTGCCACTCAGGGGATCTGCGTGGAAAAGGCTTCCGTCTCCCCCTCTCTCAGCCATGGCAGAGGTGAGCCAAGAGGACATTGAATTCTGGGTCTGTCCATGCACATTTTCTTTTACGTCCGAAGGTTCTGCTCTGCCAGATGTGGCTGGAACTGCTGCTGGGGCTGTCGTCACTGGCTGCTCACAAACATTCAGAACCCTTGACAGTCTCAAAAGTTGCTCAAATAATCCAAGCAAAGCAGAGATGCCCAGGCATTCGTTCTTCGCCTACTCGATTTGACTTTTTGCCTGACATCTTACTTGTTAGGAATATAATCCTAGTGTTGGCAATATATATAAGCCATGATTGGAATTGGTATCTGTAACTTTAACTGATACAGTGGAATATGATTGGCTGCTGCTTCCTCAATCAGCCATAAGAGGGAGCCAGAATCACTGTTAGTTTGCTGATCTTTTAATGGAGACTCTGTATGTCGGGGTTAGATCAGCAGAGCAAGGAGGATCGTGGATTGAGCAATTGTAAGCCAACTGTTTGAGTTATAGACTGTATTTTGATTCACGACTAACTATCACTTGTTTGTGAAGAAGTAGTTTATTTTATTTTCCACCACAAGTGAAAGTCTGCTTGTTTTTACCATCGGTGTCTGTGACTAAGTGTGAATAACTAGCAACAGATCTCTTGCTGCAATTCCGTTGCACATCTCTCCATCTCCTAACGGAGATATCCTCAACATTACTACTTACTACATAGCTGTTTACTCATTTCACATTTTTTCCTGGAAAATGCTTCTGGATTTGGCAAAGCAGTTAAGGCCTCTAATTCATGAAACCTAAGAGCAAAGATGATTACATATAAAAATGCAAGTGGAGTAATATAACGAGACACAAATCCAGTTATAGTGATAAGGAAGCAGCCGCCGCCGTGGAATTATAGAAGTCATCCAACAAATAACGTTCATTAGACTTAAAGATATGTCGAAGATAAGCGTGTATTTTTCCAGCGGGAAAACAGACATTTGTCTTGTGCTATCTACAATATCTAATTCCCAGAGCATTTCGTGCTCCACAGCTAATGCCTGGAGATCGTTTTTGCTGAGATATTCCCAGAATCCAGCCAGGGCTGCCCTCAGAGATGTTCAGGGCTCAGTTGGTGGCTTGAAGGTTCCCATCTCTCTTGGGAAGAAGCAGGAATGCTGGGAATGTAAACACGTCTCCGTCATCAAGGGACACCAAGAAGGCTGGAGAGGAGCAGAGGAAGCGAAGGCCTTCTCTTCCCCCGGGATGGGGCTCCGGCGGGAGGCCACTGAAAGTTGACATGGTGTCAATTCTGAGCCACTCTTCCCCCTTGCCCAGAAATTGTTCTCTCTCTCCTATGGCTGCCACTTCCCAGAATACTATTGTTGGGGATATCTCTGTTGGGAGACAGAAAAGTCGTACAGCGGAATGTGCTGCTAGAGAAACGTTGCTAGTCCACACACAAATAGTATCTCAGACACTGTTAGTAAAAAAACAATCAGCTTTACTTCACAAGCAGTGATAGTAAAGTGAGTCAAACAAAGTCCTTAACAAACTAACAATTGCTTACAGTCAGCAATCCACAATTCTTCCTTCTTCAAACAAGTCAGTCATGGCAAACAAGCAGATAGCAAACAGTAGAGATAGCAAGCAAAGTGAGGATCCGGCAGAGAGAGCAATTAGTAGAGAGAGGAATATGTGCTCTCCTGACTTCCTCTTATTGTGGAGATAATTACAGTCTCTAATTGCATTCCAACATCCTTAAAGCCACAATGACCATTTGTCATCATGGGATTATATATTGCCTACCCAACTCTAGGAGTCAACTCCTAACATTCTCCCCTTTGGGTAGCCAATATATAATTCACAATTCTAATCCATATCTTTCACAACTTTCCTTATGCTTACTAGCACCCTGAGACTTCGTGAAATGGTCGGCTATATTGTCTTCTGACATACAATATTCCAATGTCACTATCCTATTTTTAATACTTTCCCTAACATTTAGATAACGTAGATCCGTGTGCTTTGATCTAGTCTTTATAGCCAAATTAGTAGTCATTTGGATGGCTGCCTGCTTGTCCTCAAACACGGTGATAGGCTCATTCATCTCAATCCCTATATCCATCAGAAACAACTACCATACCCATGTTCATCCTTGCCTCTGTGGCCCTGAAAAGGAGGATACTCAACTGTCCCAAAAACGCACAATAGTTTGAACGTGGATTTTGTTTTCATGAGTAATAATAATAATTAATAATAATTTATTAGATTTATAAACCGCCCCCTCTCCCCGAAGGGACTCGGGGCGGTGTACAGGAAAAATTAAAAACCATATAAAAACATACAATATATCCAAAGTTAAAAACGAATTAAATTAACCTGTACTAAAATTTAAGAACATTAAAATTACAACCCAGCCTATGCTAAAATTCCCCTAAAATCTAACATCCATTTACGTATTTGGCAGATGTTATATTATGAAGTCTAAACTATTACGCAAGACCAGCTTGCTGAAAAAAATATGTTTTAAGTGAGCGGCGAAAGAGGGGAAGGTCCGTGATAGTGCGAAGTTCGGGGGGTAGGTCGTTCCAGAGGGCCGGCCCTACCACAGAGAAGGCCCTACCCCTGGGCACCGCTAGCCGGCACTGACCGGCGGTTGGTACCCTCAGTAGGCCCTCTCTGTGGGAGCGTATCAGACGCAGGGAGGTATGTGGCAGCAGACGGTCCCGCAAGTAGCTAGATGCAGCGTGAGCTTCTCTTAATCTCCTCTCCAGTGTACAGAAAGAATGAGGCCTCTTGAGACCCAAAACTGGGGTTCCTCCATTGCTTTGGCACTTGGCAAGCTTTTTTTTAATATGAACCTTTCCACTCTCAGTAAAGAGCCCCTTACATTTACTGATAAGCAGGACAATCTGCTTGTGGTTGGAACAGCACAAGGCAAATATGTGAATGCAGGAGCCCACAGTGGGTTTGAAATGAATTTAATTTCCTAAGTCAATCTTATCAAATCTGCCTTCCAAAAGCTTTGGAAATGCAATATCCAGAATTCCCAGGGTTGGCCAACACATCTGGAGTTGCCTAATAAGCATGGAAAGTTGCCATAAATCAGGAGTGGGCTGCGTGCAGTGTGCCAGTCCTCATTTTTTATAACCTCACCTTCACCCCAGTTCATTTTTGGCATGATAGGTTTTTGCTCAAGTGATTGGTTAAACTATTATTTGACCCTTAAGCGCTCCAGTCACACCATAATCAGACATCCATGGAGGCGGCAGGCTGTTCATTGTAGGTTAAAAACGAGACATCCACATATGAAAATTCCTGTTTATTTTGCAGCTGCTTCACTGGGGAAATTCCTGGAGGAAAATCTGTAGAGATTCTCCACCATCCAAAGTCAGGGTTGTCCCAAAGGTGCTTTTTTCAGGAGGCAACTGGACTTTCTTGTTTTTCCTTCGGAAGACGTTTCGCTTCCCATCCAAGAAGCTTCTTCAGCTCTGGCCGATGGTGGGAAATGGAAGGATTTATATTCCTTGCAGGGATATAAAAGTCTAGTTGCCTCCTGAAAAAAGCCCCTTTGGGACAACCATGGCTTGGATGACTGAGAATCTCTACAGACTTTTAGCTATGCAATTTGGGATGAACTACCTTGGAATGGGGTGGGCGCAGGAATGGGTTCCCAGAGGAAAAATTGCAGACTGCAGGAACCATTTGCACCACTCAGGTGGTCCTGAGGACACAGATAAACCACCAAGTGGCCTCAATGACCTTCTAAAACAGGGGTAGTCAACCTTTTTATACCTACTGCCCACTTTTGTCTCTCTGTTAGTAGTAAAATTTTCTAACCACCCACCGGTTCCACAGAAATGGTGATTTATAAAGTAGGGAAGTCAATTAAATTACAAAAAGGAAAATGCTTCAGTATCGGACAAAACCCCTACCGCCCACCACGAAAGTTGGAACGCCCACTAGGGGGCGGTAGGGACCAGGTTGATTACCACTGATCTATATCTATCTATCTATCTATCTATCTATCTATCTATCTATCTATCTATCTATCTATCTATCTATCTATCTATCTATCTATCTATCTATCTATCTATCTATCTATCTATCTATCTATCTATCTATCTATCTATCTACCTACCTACCTACCTACCTACCTACCTACCTACCTACCTACCTACCTACCTATCATCTAAAACGGGTAGTCACCCTTTTTATACCTACCGCCCACTTTTGTATCTCTGTTAGTAGTAAAACTTTCTAACCGCCCACCGGTTCCACAGTAATGGTGATTTATAAAGTAGGGAACTCAATTAAATTACAAAAAGGAAAATGCTTCAGTATCGAACACAACCCCTCCCGCCCACCATGAAAGCTGGAACGCCCACTAGGGGGCGGTAGGGACCAGGTTGATTACCACTGATCTATATCTATCTATCTATCTATCTATCTATCTATCTATCTATCTATCTATCTATCTATCTATCTATCTATCTATCTATCTATCTATCTATCATCATCTAAAACAGGGGTAGTCACCCTTTTTATACCTACCGCCCACTTTTGTATCTCTGTTAGTAGTAAAACTTTCTAACCGCCCACCGGTTCCACAGTAATGGTGATTTATAAAGTAGGGAAATCAATAAAATTTTAAAAAGGAAAGTGCTTTAGTATCGGACAAAATCCCTACAGCCCACCATGAAAGCTGGAACACTCACTAGTGGGCGGTAGGGACCAGGTTGACTACCACTGCTCTCAAAGGATGCCAATAACCAGCTGTCTGCAAGGAATATAAATCCTTCCATTCCCCACCATCCAATCAGAGCTGAAGAAGCTTCTTGGATGAGAAACAAAACGTCTTTAAAAGAAAAACCCAGAAAGTCCAAGTTGCCTCCTGAAAAAAGCACCTGGATGATGGAGAATGTCTACAGGCTTTCCTCCAGGAATTTCCCCAGTGAAGCAGCTGTGTAGGCTAAAATAGGTGGCATGGTTTATATTATTTATATTTGTATCAGAGTTTATTTTCTTGGGGATTCCATGTTGTGAACGTAGCCAGTGTGATTGATTAAAGTAGGATTAGCATTCAATACTTCTTGAGAACTGAGATAATACCTGTGGTTTCTCCGTCCTGCAGTGATAACAGGAAGCATCCAGGTAAATGTAATGAGGGGTCCAGGGAAGAGGCTTTCATGCTTGGCCCTTCCAGAAGCTTCCCTTTGGGCTGAGGTGGGCATGGGAGGCCAGGACATCTGGAGCTTCTTTTGACCTTCTGCTGGACCTCTTCTTTCCCCAGGTGGCATCGAGTTGCTTTCAGTGTCCATAAGAAGAATGTCACTCTGATTTTGGACTGTAAAAAAAAAGTCACCAAGTTGCTGGACCGAAGCAACCATCCCATCATTGACGTTAATGGCATCATTGTCTTTGGAACAAGGATCCTGGATGAGGAAGTATTTGAGGTAAGAGGGGCCAGAGAGACGGAACTGCCAGGATGCCAGGAAGGCATCTCAAGCGCTGAGCATCGGAGAATGCTGTTTCTTGGAATAAGAAGAACAGGTTAAGAATGAGAGAGACAGAGAGAAAGACAGAAAAAGAGAGACAGAGAGACAGAGATAGAGACAGAGACAGAGAGAGACAGAGAGAAAGACAGAAAGAGACAGAGAGACAGAGAGATAGACAGAGACAGAGAGAGACAGAGAGAAAAAGAGACACAGAGAGACAGAGATAGAGACAGAGAGAGAGAGAGAAAGAAAGACAGACAGCGACAGAGAGATAGAGACAGAGAGAAAGACAGAGAGAGACAGAGAGAGACAGAGAGAGACAAAGAGAGAAAGAGAGACACAGGGAGACAGAGATAGAGACAGAGACAAAGACAGAAAGAGAGACAGAGAGATAGAGACAGAGAGAGACAGAGAGTAACAGTTATATCATTTAAAATCTATTTTTATCTTGCCTTTACATTTACATTTCAGTTGCCTCTTAATGCAACTGAACTCCTCCCCTAGAATTCTACATTCTTTTCCAAATTATTCAATTTTCTGTTTCTTTTTGTCTACATTCATTTTCTATCCAGTGATAAAAACATCCCCATGTCTTATAATACTCTGATTCTTCCTTCTCTTTGATTGCCAATGTTAATCAGTTCATTTCTGCATAGATAAAGGGATAGAGAGAGAGAGAAATAGAGAGAAGAAATACAGTAGGTAGGGAGAGAGAGAGAGAGTAGGCAGGCAGGCAGGTAGATAAAGGAATAGAGAGAGAAAGAGAGAGAGAGAGAGAGAGAAATACAGTAGGTAGGTAGGGAGAGAGAGAGAGTAGGCAGGTAGGTTGATGTTTCCAGGTGTATTTATCCATGTCCTGGAGAAGGAAATCGCTGACAAACCCTAAGTCTTTATTTCTGCTGGCACAGAAACAGTTAAAGAGCCTTCCGAAAAGGGGGAGGTTTGCATGCTGCAAACCTCCCCAAAACAACCCGTTTCTCCACGAAAATGGGGCTGTTTTTTTCCAAATAAAAGGCATGAATAGCCTTGGGGGGGCTTGCAGAGTGCTCCTGGGGGGTGGTCAAAAATGAGCAAAAAATAGCCCATTTATCATGAAAACGGGCCATTTTTGTGTCAAATAAAATGCATGCATAGCCCTATGGAGGCTTATAGAGTGCTGCTGGGGGCTGGGGGGGGCACAAAACGGCCCCTTTAGGCTCATTTCTGCTCTCCCCAGCCCCCAGGAGCTCTCTGGAAGCCTCCATAAGGCTATGCAGAGCCATTTTGGTGAAGGGGGCGGGGTTCCGGGAGGCAAAAAATTGCTGTATTCGATATATAAGACGCACCCAGATTTTCAGCCTCTTTTTAGAGGAAAAAAGGTGCGTCTTACACTCCGAAAAATACGGTACCTCTCCCTCTAAGGGAATTTTTTTCCATTTTCCAATTCTGTGCAACTACAATTCTAGCTGCAGTTATTACGTGAATAATTAAATATACATTTTCTTGACCAGATTTCTCTGGTAAAATACTCAACAATGGGTTTCACATTTTGTTACTATCGGTTCGTTGCGTGTGTATCTGCTTGCTTCAACTTCTATGCACTTTGCTCGTGCACATGCCTTCTGTGTTTGCGCCCGGCCTCAAAAACGTGCCCATATAGGCTGGCATAGAGCCAGGGCGAGTGGGTGGGCATGGGCCCACCCGCAGTGTCTGCTACGGGTTTGGTCGAATGCCCCCTCTGTGGACAGGTGTTATTAAAGAAGGCTTTACAGGAACAAGTGGGCCTCAACTTACAACCAGTCGTTCCGTGACCATTTCGAGTTACAAAAGCCCTGAAAAAAAATGACCAATGGGGAGAGTGGATTTGCTTAATGACTACGTGATTCACTTAACAACCATGGCAGAAAAGATTCTAAAATCGGGTGTGACTCACAACCACTTTGCTTCACAGTGGAAGTTCTCCTCTGAATTGTGGTCGTCAATCGAGGGCTACCTAATAGTTCTCAATGTATGACCGCAGTTTGGGCCAGGTTTTTCCATTGCTAAGTGATATGGTCATTAAGTGATTCACACCTGATTGGATTACCATTCTTGCCATGGTCACTAAGCAAATCACCGCCATCCTAAGGCTGTTCATGGCGACCACGTGACACCGCATGCTGCAACCATCGGAAATCAAGGTTGGTTTCCAAGCACCCAAATTTTGGTCGCACGATCAGAGGGACAGTAGTGCAAGGATCATAAATGCCAGGGTGGGTTAGAGGTCAAGTGAACAATTAAAAATGTATCACAAATATTATTTACTGGCACTGATGGTTGATGCAGGTTGTTGCCAGCATCCTAGGTATCGACCGAGTATCTTCTTAAGATGTACGATGTTCTGAGTAGCACAGATTTCCAGTTCCACTGGGGTTATTACAGGAAGCTTCTTGGTGTCAAAAAAGTTTTATTGGTTTTTACAAATTTTTGGATAGGAAAAGGGTATAATGTATAAATGAGACATTTTGAGGACATCTGTGTCGGAGGTGTCGGCCCCCTCCGAGGCTTCATACAGAAAAAAAACCCAATACAATAATTTTTCCATTTCCCTACAAAGTGGAAAGAGATACATACATATCTCTCTACATGGGGCTCCCCTTGAGGTGCACCCGAAGACTTCAGCTGGTCCAGAATGCAGCCGCGTGAGTAATAATGGGGACTGCAAGGTATACCCATATAACACCTCTCTTGCGCGAGCTGCACTGGCTACCTGTCGTCTTTCGGGTGCGCTTCAAGGTGCTAGTTCTCATCTTTAAAGCGCTCCATGGCTCGGGACCTAGCTATCTGCGGGATCGGATCCTGCCCCATACATCCTCACGGCTGATTCGCTCCCACAGAGAGGGACTTCTCCGGGTGCCGTCCACTAGACTTTGTCAGCGGGCGACGCCCAGGGGAAGGGCCTTCTCTGTGGCGGGCCCAGCCCTCTGGAACGACCTTCCCCCCGACATTAGAACAACTACGGACCTCCACTCCTTCCGTCATAAATTAAAAACGTACTTTTTCTGCTTGGCCGGCCTAGGTTAGTCTCTACCTTTTTAGGGTTTAGGGAACATTAGTTTTAATAGGGGGATTTTAGTGCAGGGACAATTAAATTTAATTTGTTTTTACTTTACTACATCTATTTTTGTATATATATTTAATGTGTTTTAATTTTTTCCCTGTGCACCGCTCCGAGTCCCCTTGGGGAGAGGACGCGGTATATAAAAATAAAATATTATTATTATTATTATTATTATATATCATTTCACAACTTCATGCAATCAATCATTTATTTCTATAGACATCCAGATAAGGGTTACGCTATATAATGGAAAGTCATTTGTGAGATCTGAGTCTTTTAGCAATTGTATCCTCTTCTCCCTGGCTGCCAGTGGGCGGAGCCGTGGCCCCTCCCGTTCCCCCATTCTCATCCTCCAGGATTGAGGAATGTTTTTTAAGAAAGGCTTCCGCCTCTGCAATTGTTTTAATTCTTACTCTCCCCCCCTCCCAGAACACTAACATTCCTTCGGGCATCGACCATTTGAACCACACCCCTTTTTTATATAATCTTTTTGATAAGAAGGAATATTTCCTTCTTATCATAATCTTTTTCGGGATCTGTTTCAAAATGGCAATTTCACTCTGTTGATATATCAAGGGACCATCTCTCTGTGCTCTCAGGATCTCATCCCTCATCGACCTTCTTACAAATTTAATATGTATCTCTCTGGGTACTTCATTTATTCTGGCATATGCTGAGTTAATTCTATAAATCAAATCAATGTCTCCCCAAATATCTTCTTTGCTCCTGTTAGTATAATCTGCTAACATCGTACACATTAAATTTTTTAAAGCCTGCTTCAGGAACATTTTGAAACCTTAAAAAGTAAGACATCCTTTCAAAATCCATCCTCGACATATGACCAGTTAATTCCACTATTTCTTTTTGAGAATTACTTATCTCTCCCCTCATCTCAGCCCCCCCCTCCAGTCCATCAAGTCTTTGTTTATTTTCCATTTTCCAATTTTGAACTAACATTGTCTTTCCGGATTTCTTTTATCTCTTTCATAATGTTTTGAAGAGTTTCCTCTATTGCTGATAGCTGAGTAGCCTCCCCAACCATTTCTTTGGATAGCATTGAAGTGATCTTAGGCTGTTGTGGGTGCTTCTTTGAAGCCATAATGAAAGTGTTAAGTTTTTGCCACTAATATGGCGTCTGTTGGAGGGGTAGTCCGTGAGGCGAGAAGAGAGCAAGAGTCAATAACCAAATTCAAAATACAATTTGCTTAAAGTCCAGAGAGAAAACAGGAAGCTTCTTCGGTTTTGAAAAAGTTTTATTGGGTTTTACAATTTTTTACAAATAGGGTAAGGGTATGGTGTAAAAAAGATATTGTGAGAACCTTCCGAGGCTTCATAACAAAATATAGATAATACATTAAATTTTCATTTGTACTACAAAGTGGAAAGAAATGCAAATATATCATTGTAAAATCTATGCTAGTAATCATGTATAGACATCCAAACAAAAGTTATACTGTACTGAAATAAAGTCACTTTTGAGATCTAAGTCTTTTGGTAATTGTATCTTCTTCTCCCTGGCCCCCAGTGGGTGGGGCCGCGGCACCCTCTGCTCCCCCATTTTCATCCTCCAGGATTGAGGAATGTTTTTTAAGAAAGGCTTCCGCCTCTGCAATTGTTTTAATTCTTACTCTTCCTCCCTCCCAGAACACCAACATTCCCTCTGGCATCACCCACTTGAACCAGACCCCCTTTTTAAATAATCTTTTAGACAAGAAGGAATACTTCCTTCTTATCTCTCTAATCTTTTTCGGGATCTGCTTCAAGATGGCAATCTCTTTCTGCTGGTAAATTAAAGGACTGTCTCGCTGCGCTCTCAGGATCCTTTCCCTTGTAGACCTTCTTACAAATTTAATATGTATCTCTCTGGGTGCTTCATTTATCCTGGCATATGCTGAATTTATTCTATATATCAAATCTATGTCCCCCCTAATATCTTCTTTAGGCTTTTGTACATAATCTGCTAAAATTATACACATTAAATCAGTTAAATCTTCATCGCTTGTCTCAGGGACGTTCTGAAATCTTAAAAAATATGACATCCTTTCAAAATCCATCCTAGAAATATGACCAGTTAAATCCCCTATTTCATTATTAATACTTTTAAGCTCTCCCCTTGTCCCAGCCAGCCCCACCTCCAGCCCATCAATCTTTTGTGTATTTTCCATTAATTTCTTCTGTGTCTCCAAAAGTTCTAATTTAGAACTGACATGGTCGTTCCTCATTTCTTTTTTTTTCTTTTTTTCTTTATTAGTTTTTACATTTTTCCAAGAGGATAGGGTAAGGGATATAGGTAAGGTAAAATACGAAGAAATTTTGAGAACTTTCAGGACGGAATCGCTGGCCCCTCCAGGGCCTCTTAATAAAACATTGGTAATACATTTTTCAATATACTACAAGATGGAAGTGAGTGCATACATCATAAATTCTAAATTCTAAACTCTATGCTGGCAGACATGTACAAACATCCAGATAAAAAATTACATTGGGCTAGTAAAAAAAAAGAAACCAAACAAATTCATTTTTTAGATCTAAGTCTCTTGGCAATTACATCTTCCTGCGCTCCTTTCTGGCCCCCAGCGGGCGGGGCCGGGGCCCCCCCTGCCCCTCCCAAATCTTCACCCAGGATAGAGGAATGTTTTTTAAGAAAGGCTTCCGCCTCAGCAACTGTTTTGATCCTAACTCTCCCTCCTTCCCAGAACACCAACATCCCTTCGGGCGTCGCCCACTTAAACCAAATCCCGTGGTCAAACAATTTTTTAGATAAGAAGGAAAACTTCCTTCTCATCTCTCTAATCTTTTTAGGGATCTGTTTCAAGATAGCAACTTCTTTCTGCTGGTAAATTAACGGACCACCTCTCTGAGCCTTCAAAATTTCCTCTCTGGTTGACCTCCTAACAAATTTAATATGTATCTCTCTGGGTACCTCATTTATCCTGGCATATGCAGAATTTATTCTGTAGGCTAGGTCAATATCCCCCCTGATCTCATCTTTGGGTTTATGCAAATATTCTGCTAAAATTGTACTCATGAGATCAGGAAGACATTCACCATCTACCTCAGAAACGTTCTGAAATCTTAAAAAGTATGACATTCTTTCAAAATCCATCCTTGACATATGCCCAGTTAATTCTCCAACTTCAGTTTTAACATTTTTAAGTTCCCCCTTTGCCTCAGCCAGCCCCCCCTCCAATTCCTCGGTCTTCTGTATATTCTCCTTTAGTTGTTTCTGTGTTTCCATAAGTCCCTGTCTGAAATCCTTATTTTCTTGTCTTAGTCCTTTAATTTCCTGCACCAAAGTTTGTAACACTTCTTCCAGAGCTGTCATTCTTCTTTCCAGTCCTGCCACTTCTGATGTGATAGAAGCCATGGTAAGCTGTTAAAATCCGTGCCACTAAGATGGCGTTTTTTGGGTGGGGCCGCTGTGGCAAGTCAGAAGAACAAGGTCCAAATCAAAGTTGTAGAAAGTTTATAAAATCCCCAAAGAGAGCAAGTTGCAAAATCAATTATTCAAACAAAGGAGGCACTCCAGAGAAGGAATCAATCAATCCAAAAATTTCTTCATTGGTAGAGAGAGGCAGTCCAAATCATCAAGAAACGTTGGTATTTTTCCACAAACAAAAATAACTATTCAGGAACAAAGGGAAGCCATCTTCCGCCGCCCTGCCTGGGGACCAGCCGGAGAAAGTCAAAGATACAATTGTTTCAAGCCAACCGGACTTAGATACATTTGTAGATACAAGCCGCAAACTGCTTTCACTTGCTTAGAAAAAAAAGCTGGATACAAAATAACTCCCTCGCAACGAGGAATCATTTCTAACCGCCGCTGTTAAACCGAGGGGGGGTTTAACAAACAAACACCCCCCTCCACAGTTCTTTCAGTCCAGGCTGCCAGCAAAGAAAAATAGTTTAAAAAAGCACTCACTTTCCCTCTCGCCGCCAAAGCCCCGGAAGGCTTCCGACCCGCCTTCAGCTCTCTCCAAATTTGTTAATTGTTGCCAACCTCCGTTGGCGAAGGGAACCAAGCCCCCCGCAGCATGCCCCCTTCCTCCTGGGCTGAAGACCCGGACCGCCTCCCAGCTGCCGCCAGGATGGACCAGCCCAGGCAAGCCAGCCCTGCAGAGGGCCCCCCCAAAAGAAAAAAAGGGGGTGCCCCGCCCCGTTAGGGGCCGAAAGAGGGACAAAACAGCGGACGAACCCCAGAGTTCGTCCGTCGCCGCCAGAAGCGGAACAGGAAGTCCGTCGTTCCTCATTTCTTTAATTTCTTTCATAATGTTCTGAAGAGTTTCATCCATTGCTGCTAATTTAGCGTCCATATCTGATTTTTCAGGTAACATCGAAGTGATTTTAGGTTGATGTGTCTGCTTTTTTGAAGCCATGATGAAAGATTTAAGTCTTTGTCAGTAAAATGGCGTCTGCTGGAGAGGAGTCAGTGAGTCAAGGTGTGAGCAAATTCCAATGAACAAAGTCACAATTTTGTCTAATTAGAGTCCAGAGAGAAACCAAGTTCTTCAAACAATCAAATAAAAAGAAAAGGAAGAAGGCACTTCGGGGAAAGGTCCAATTAATCAATTACATGCAATCATTAATAAAAAGAGAAAGGCAGTCCCGAGCACAAGGGAATGTCAGCAGTTTTCCATGAAAAGTATGTCTCCTGAGAACAAAGGAACGCCATCTTCCCCCGCCCATCTGGAAGCCACTGGGAATTAGCAAGTAAAAATTGTCTCTTTGTTGCCAGACTTCGATACTAAGTATCCAACGGTCATGCAGGAAAGACTTTCACTATAGTTTAAAAAGATTCGGATGTTGATTTCTCCGCTTCCTCAAGCCTGAGGAGCATTTTTAAAACGCCGCTTTTTTTCAAATCCAAGGGGGGCTATTAAAAACTCCCCCCTCCATCTTCTTTCAAGGCAAAAGTTGCAAGCATTAAAGTAAAATCACTCACAATCCACTCTATAGCCGGGAGTCTCGGTGTTGCCTTCAACTCCGGTGATTCAGCTCTGCTCGAAAGGGGTTAAGCGTTCCGGTCCTCCATTGGCAAAGGGAATGGAGCCCCCCGCAGCATGTTCTCCCATGCCTAGGTTGAAGACAGGGACCCCCCCCGACCGCTGTCGGGATGGGGAGATTCCCCCCAAGCTGGCCGTACAGCGGGAATCCTTTGAAGGACTCCCTGCCCCTGCGGGGCCGTAGAAGCAACAAAAACGGCGGACGAGTCCCAGGACTCGACCGTCGCCTCCGGTCCAGAGAGAAAACAAGAAGCTTCTTGATGTGTTTTCTAAAATTCTTGGACATGGTACAAGTGCCTTGATGACAACGGGTATCACTGTCGTCTTCTTCTTCTTCTTCTTCTTCTTCTTCTTCTTCTTCTTCTTCTTCTTCTTCTTCTTCTTCTTCTTCTTCTTCTCCTTCTCCTTCTCCTTCTCCTTCTCCTCCTCCTCCTCCTCCTCCTTCCTCCTCCTCCTCCTCCTCCTCTTCCTCTTCTTCCTCCCCCCCTCCTCCTCTTAAAAAACTTTTTTTTATTTACAACATATAAAATACACTCACACAAAACTTAGACATAGACTACATTTACATCAGGGGCCTCAAACTAAATTTACCTGGGGGCCGCTGGAGGCAGAGTCTGGGTGAGGCTGGGACTCACTTCGTTTCATAGAAGTGTATAATAATATAAGAAGTATAATAATATTATACTTTCATATCACGGTGGGGGCCACAAGATACCGTCCTGCGGGCTGCATTTGGCCCGCGGGCCGCAAGAATGAGACCTCTGATTTACACTATACAATGCGAACAGGAACTTCCTGTTTTTTCTAATAGCAATTGTCAATTGAAGCTGCTCATCTTATATTGTTTCCTCTTCTGTTATATTTCATTTGGATTTCCCCATTCTAAACCCTCCTATTTTACTCATAACTCCTGTTTTTAAGTCTTGCTATATTCCTTCATTGGTTCTTGTTTCTTTCCTCCATCCACCAATACCATTTATCCCCTATCTGGTAGAATTCTGATTCTTCTTTTCATTGGATTTCTTTAGTTAATTTGTCCATTTCAGCACAATCCATCACCTTTCTTATTATTTCATCTTCGCTTGCAATTAGTTTATTTTTCCATTTCTGGGCAAAGGCAATCCTTGCTGCCGTAATTATATGTATTATTAAATACTGGATTTCTTTTTTATATTTCGCTGACACTATTCCCAATAGGAAGACTTCAGGTTTTCCATTCTATTTTAACTCCTGTTATTGCCTCCAAAATTGGTCCTTTTCCAAAAAATGTGGTCTCCTTACAGGTCCACCATAGGTGATAATATGTTCCATGTATTGATCCCCCTCCTCCTCTTATTAATTTTAAAATAAAAAATTGGCAAAGTACTTGAAGAAAAGAAACCAAGAGATTCATTTGACTTGGATAACACGGTGTTCAGTTAAGTCTCCAAAGAGCCACTCAATATTTTCTGCTTAGGTTTTACAGCAAGCCCTTTTTTGGCCAAAGCAGAGAATGAGAAGCGTGGTCTTTCAATCACAGTGTTTCCTCCCCTTAAAAAAAAATCCTTTGTGAATATACTTGGACTTACTCATGATCCCACAAAGCCTTCCTCCCGTCTCGTAGTTTTCGGGGAGACTCCAGGGGTCTGTGGAGCTGAAAGATCTGGGTTGGCTTTAGCAATTAAATAGCCCTCCAGTCAAACATTTTATCACCCTCCCAAAACCTTGACTTGTTTCTTCCAAATTGAGCGCTGTCAAGTTTCAGCCAGGCGCCTGTTTAACGCCGGCTTCTGCTTCAGACGTTCCTCGAAGCCAGAAAACTTTCGGTCGTGATGCGAAATCCATTTTCTCCCAGAGGCTGAACGAGAAGGAAAGAATGAAGCAGAGTTTTCCACATGCCTGTGGAGAGCAACTAGGCCTCTGAGTAAAATGACTTTAGGAACGGCTCTTTGGCTCGTTTAAATCGGCTGACATCACCGTCATCAGATAGACTTCTTCTGCTCAGAAGGTTCTGGGAGGCTTCTCCCATTGGCTACGTTTCCTCTCCTCCCCTTCTGGCAATGCTCTCACAATGATCTGGGTGACTTTAACTCAGTCAACCTGCCTAATTCATCTTAGAAGTCACAAGGGCGAATTCCGATTCAATGTCCCTGGTTTCATTTATTTATTTTCAAATACAATTTTATTGTAAATTAGTAACAGAAAAAAGAACATAAATAAGACATTGACAAGACAAAACTACACAGATACAACTGGGAGTAACCCACCCCCCCTATATGTACACAGTTACCAAGTAACATCCTATACCATCTTACTACATTTCCAGATATTCCAGCTATTTCTATTTGTCTATATCTTACATTTATCAATTCCCCATAACTGCCACTGCTCCATACATTCGTTTTATTTACTATCTACATATCTACATTGTATATCCTTCCCTATCGCTCATCCCGTAGTCTCTTTACCTCCATCCAGTCATACCATCTTTCCCAACTTTGGTAGAATATTGCTTCCTGTCTGTCTTTGAGAATATATGTTAGTCTGTCGCATTCAGAGCACCAGAAGTTTAGTTTAGTTTATTTCGAATTTATATACCGCCCTATTCTCCCAGATGGGACTCAGGGCGGTGCACAGAAAAGATAAAACCCACAACAAGTACAACACTATAAAAAGGTATTAAATAAACTCTGTGCTAAAATAATTTAAAATTATTAAAATTCAATTAAAATTACTCGTTAATCTATCTATGTCAGGCCAGCCAGGTGGAAGAAATAAGTTTTAAGTGCCTGGCGGAAGAGGCGCAGGTCCGTGATGGTTCGGATATCGGGGGGGGGGAGGGGGAGGTCGTTCCAGAGGCCGGACCCACCACAGAGAAGGCCCGTCCCCTGGTGGTCACCAGCTGGCATTGTCCGGCAGACGGCACCCTGAGGAGGCCCTCTCTGTGGGAGCGGACAGGTCGAAGGGAGGTATGTGGTAGGAGGCGGTCTCTCAAGTAACCAGGACCCGTGCCATGGAGCGCTTTAAAGATGGTAACTAGCACTTTGAAGCGCACCCGGAAGACCACAGGCAGCCAGTGCAGCTCGCGCAGGAGAGGTGTTACATGGGAGTACCGTGCAACTCCCAAAATCCCCCGCGCGGCCGCATTCTGCACCAACTGGAGTCTCCGGGTGCATCTCAAGGGGAGCCCCATGTAGAGAGCATTACAGTAGTAGCATTACAGTACAGAAGATTTTGTTGATAATTCGTTGGTCTGATGGTAGTTCTTTCCCTTTCCAAGACTGTGCGTATACTATTCTGGCTGCAGTGGTCATGTGTGTGAAAAGATACCAGTCTATCTTCCTTATGCCTCTGGGGTTTATCCCCCAATACAGGGGTCTGCAAAGTCGGCTGTTTTAAGACTGGTGGACTTCAACTCCCAGAATTCCCCAGCCAGCTATGTTGGCTGGGGAATTCTGGGAGTTGAAGTCCACCAGTCTTAAAAGAGCCGACTTTGCAGACCCCTGCCCCAATAAATAAGCCTCTGGTTGTTCCTGGTTTTATGAAGGGGTTGCATTAATTGACCCCCAACGCTCTTCAAATTGGAAAGGGAGCCTGGGGAGAACCCCTCCTTAGCGCAGGAATCCCTGCTTGGCCAATGTGGGCCTTTCTCTGTAGCTCCAGAGATTCCAAATAGTTTGAATGCATCCTCTGATGGCATTCTAGAGGTTGGCAATGATGGAGGAAAAGGTGCAGAGAAGAGCATCTAAGACGATCAAAGCCCTGGAGGCTCAAACACATGAAGAACAATTACAGGATTTGGGTCTGGCTAATCTAAAGGAACGAAGGATATGGGGGTGGCATGATAGCAGCCTTCCAGGATTTGAGGGGCTGCCAGACAGAAGGGGAAGTTCTCCTCACCACAAAAACGCAGGAGCCCCCACTTCTGCTTGGCCGCACGATGAACGAAATTAAGAGATTTAAGAATCTCTTACAATCGCTTAATTTTCATTAATTGTGGAGTCCAAAACACAACACGTCGTTTCACTCCTGACAACTTTTAGTCCTTTTCATCCGATTAGTAGATGCAACTGTTGTCTAGCTGACTTCCACATGTCATGAACAGAACGGATGTGATAATGTGATACCAGCTGGGTGGACTTTGATCTAGTCGCTCTCTCTCCCAGCTAACTCACCCCGCTGGGTTGTCATTGGGAGGAAAACAGGGTGAGGAAGGAGGATTAGGGGTCTTTGCTGCCTTTTTTATAAAGTAATAAAGCCTTCCCAGAGCGGAGGAGGGTTCCCACTCCCCAGGGACGAAGACAATTCCATGGGTGGGCCTTGCTTGCCCTCCCTCCCCTAGGGCCTCTGTGACTCTCCAGGGAGTCTGGAGAGAGAAGCCCAAATTTGCTGCTCTCAGGAATGAATTTGTGTCCAGCAGACTCAAAGAGGCCGCATGAAGAGATGAACACAGTCAGATATTCTCCTCCTCCTTCTCCTCCTCTTCCTCCCCTTCTTCCTCCCCTTCTTCTTCTTCTTCTTCTTCTTCTTCTTCTTCTTCTTCTTCTTCTTCTTCTTCTTCTTCTTCTTCTTCTTCTTCTTCTTCTTCTTCTTCTCCTCCTCCTCCTCCCCCCTCCCACTCCCCCTCCTCCTCTTCTTCTTCTTCCACCATATCCATCACTGGATGTTGACGGTTGTGTTGCTGATCCTATTTTGATCAACAGCTGCGTGAAAAAGTCCTGCTGAGTTTTATCCAAACTGCTCCCTTAGGTTTTGAAGATGTTCTTCTTCTGCCTGGACCTCCTTCACCTTCAATCTTTCCCCGGAGGATTAAGTGAAGGATGCTGTATTTTTCTGGCCGTCGCATCCCATGTTCAAAATATTCCAACTTTTCGCTTTTTAATGGTTTTGATGATCTCCCTTGGCTTTCCCAGGGGGCTTCTCACCTCCTCATTTGTGATTTTGTCAACCCCGGGCCGATATGTAACAGCCGCCTGTAAATCCCCATTTCAAATGCTAGTTTCTTCAAGTAGGTTTTCCATCCGAGGCCAAGAATCCACTTCGTAGAGCAGGCTAGAAAAGATGGAGCATCTGACAGGCCTCATTTCCAATCTCAGGCTTAGGTCGTGACTGCAGGAGACATTTTCCATTTTGAAGCTTTCCCTGTCGGGCTTTCAAAATGTAAGATCCGATGGGAGAAAGTCCATCAGCTTTTCCGAGATGTGCCCTTTGGGTCGCATATTTCTCAAATGATTTAAAAAGGCTTTAACAATGATGATGATGATGATGGTGATGTCCATCCATTCATCCGTGTCCGACTCTGGGCGACTCTATGGGCCAGGCCCCTCCGCATCTCTTAACTTTGCGCTGCTTCCGCCACTTCTTCTATTCTACATCTCATTAAAAAAAAGATAATGATACACTGCTCCTCAGGAAATAAAGAGCACTGGAAATAGATTACATATCAGAAGATTTAAAAAGGCAGATCCTGTTTGGGTGGGTTTTAACTAGGAAACTGGCTGGACATCCGTAATTGGCCTTCGCTGCCAAAGACGAGGGCCTCGAAATGGCTGGGGGTGGCATCTCTTGCCATTCGATAGAAGAAGGTTTCAAAGCCATCAGAGAGTCAATGGGGGATGCTCTAATTGATTGTCTTCCTCATTCCCTGCGGATTATATGGGGCCATTTATTGGCCTCCCTTCCTTTCCCTTCCCCTCCCCTGTCCACTTCCTCCTACCCTCTCTCCTCACCCTCCCATCCTGTCCCTTCTCCTCTTCTACACTCCCCTCCCCTTTGTCTCCCATCCTCTCCCCTCCCATTTCCTCTCCTCCTCTCCATTCTCCCTTCCCCTCCCTCCCTTCCTTTCCCCTCCCCTCTTCACTCCCTCCTCCCCTCACCCTCTCACCCTCTCCCTTCTCCACTTCTGCCCTCTGCTCCCCTCTCTTTCCTCTCCCTTCCTCTCCCCTCCCATTCCCTCTCCTCCTCTACTCTTCACTCTCCCCCCTCCCTTCCTTTCCCCTCCCCTCTTCACTCCCTCCTCACTTTTCCCCTCACCCTCCCAACCGTTCCCTCCTCTCCTTCTAAACTCCCCGCTGCTCTCTCTCCCTCCTCTCCTCTCCCATTCCCTCTCCTCCTCTCTCCTCTCCCTTCCACTCCCTTCCTTTCCCCTCCCCTCTCTACTCACCCTCCCATCCTCTCCCCTATCCTCCTCTGCCCTCCCCTTCCCTCTCTCTCCTCTCTCCCTTCCCATTTCCTCTCCTCCTCTCCTCTTCCATCTACCTTCCCCTCCCTTCCTTTCCCCTCCCCTCCCCTCTTCATTTTTTCCTCCCCTCTCTCTCCCCTCCCCTCCTCTCCCATTCCCTCCCCTCCTCTTCACTCTCCCTTCTCCTCGTTTCCTTTCCCCTCCCCTCTTCACTCCATCCTCCCATCTCCCCTCACCCTCCTATCCTCTCCCTTCTCCTATTCTACACTCCCTTCCCTCTTTCCCCCCTCCCCTCCTCTCTCATTCCCTCTCCTCCTCTCCTCTTCACTCTCCCTTCCCCTCCCCTCCTTTCCCCTCCTTTCCCCTCTTCACTCCCTCCTCCCCTCTCCCTTATCCTCTTCTGACGTACCCTCCTCTCTCTCCCCTCCCCTCCCCTCCTCTTCCCTTCTCACTCCTCTTCACTCTCCCCTCCTCTGTGGGTCAGACTGAGGTGCAGAACAGAAGCCTCATTGGGGACATGCTACTTGGACTCAGTTGTGGGTATGTGGGGCGGGACGGAGCAAGGGGGGAGTGTGACTGTTTGGTGGAAGTTGCAGCGGAGTCTGAGGGGAGACCTTGGTGCCTCCCCTCCTAATTCATGGCCGTGCCTTGGCTGCCTGCTTGGCCACAACTGCCAGGCTGAGTTCTCTTTCCCACTGTGGAGCCCTTGCAGGAAGAAGGGTTGTTAAAGGAAAGGCCACTAAGCCATGGAAAACCCAATGACCGTTGAGCCAGCAGGCTTTCGGTCGCAGGCAGGAATTCCTCTCCAGGAGCTCAAATTACAATTGAGGGGTTCAGTCATGGTTTTTTGCTTTGCTTTCGGTCTCCAGAATTGGGGGCTCTCGAGCCTTGAGCGTTTCTCCAGGCAGAGCCTCCCTGGATCATTCGGAAGGCATCCTCCGCCTGGGGTTGCATCGAAGGGAAAATGCTGACAAGGAAGGAAGGAGGGAAGGGAATTGTTGCTGCTGTGGAAGAAGAGCAATCAAACTAGGATCTGATGGGAGACCGCCACGCAATCTCCTAGCTGGGAGGTTAAAATAGAAATCCCATCCCCAAATCCAACAGGAGGCAAATGCAGACCGTGGTGATAATAATAATAATAATAATAATAATAATATTTTATTTATAAACCGCCTCCTCTCCCCAAAGGGACTCGGAGTGGTGCACAGGGAAAATTAAAAATACCAATATAAAATACATAAATAGATAAATAAAATACGAATTAAACCAAATTATCCCTGCGCTAAAATCACCCTATCTTAAAATACACTAAAATCCCCTAAAACCCTATTAAAAGACGGGAGACTAACCTAGGCCGGCCAAGCGAAAAAAGTGTGTTTTTAATTTCTGACGGAAGGAGCGGAGGTCCGTAGTTGTTCTGATCTCGGGGGGAAAGTCGTTCCAGAGGGCTGGGCTCGCCACAGAGAAGGCCCTTCCCCTGGGCGTCGCCCGCTGGCACAGCCTAGTGGACGGCACCCGGAGAAGTCCCTCTCTGTGGGAGCGAATCGGCTGCAGGGATGTATGGGGCAGGATCCGATCCCGCAGATAACTAGGTCCCGTGCCATGGAGCACTTTAAAGATGGTAACTAACACCTTGAAGCGCACCCGAAAGACGACAGGCAGCCAATGCAGCTCGCGCAAGAGCGGTGTTATGTGGGTAAACCTTGAGGTTCCCATTATTGCTCGCGCGGCTGCATTCTGGACAAGCTGAAGTCTTTGGGTGCACCTCAAGGGGAGCCCCATGTAGAGAGAATTGCAGTAGTCCAGTCGGGATGTCACCAGGGCATGAGTGACTGTGCAAAGGGCATCCCGATCCAATAGGGGCGTACCAGGCGAACCTGGTAAAATGCCCTCCTGGCCACGGCTGTCACTTGGCTTCCACACTTGGTGCCCACCTGCTTTTCAGATGCGTCCTTAGGATCATCACAAGTCAGGCTCATCCCCAGGGGTGGGGGGCATAATTATCTTAACAGATCAAGTCACAAATTCACGGTGGGATCTTACTGTGATTGCGCGCTACCAAAAAGCCAGGAGAGATCGAGGAAGCTATGAGGGAGAGAACCAGCTTGTTCCATTCTTGAATGGAAAACACAGCCAGCTCCGATTCCCAATTTAATACATCCCCCTTAGCCAAAACAAACCATATTAAAATTATTACACTTGTTTTGAAATTCTTCCACTGTGAGTCACATATCAGCTGAAAGTCCAGGCGCTCCAGTGGGTTGGGGGGTGGGGGGGTGGAGGGAAGAGACGGAGCAGGAACTGCCCAGCTGCCAGAAAAGGATCTCGCACGTTTACATGAGACATTCTTGACATTGGTTGAAGTAGGGAAGTGAAACTTTTGGACCTCAGCGAATAATTGCAAATATCTCTCTCTCTCTCTCTCTGCATTGGCGGAGGAAGTTTAAGACAGGGGTCTCCAACTTTTGTAACTTTAAGTCTGAAGGACTTCAGCTACCAGAATTCTCCAGCCAGCAAAGCAGTCAGTGTCAGGGCCTGGGCCAGGGGTCTCCAACCTTTGCAACTTTAAGTCTGAAGGACTTCAGCTCCCAGAATTCTCCAGCCAGCAAAGCTGTCAGTGTCAGGGCCTGGGCCAGGGGTCTCCAACCTTTGCAACTTTAAGTCTGAAGGACTTCAGCTCCCAGAATTCTCCAGCCAGCAAAGCAGTCAGTGTCAGGGCCTGGGCCAGGGGTCTCCAACCTTTGCAACTTTAAGTCTGAAGGACTTCAGCTCCCAGAATTCTCCAGCCAGCAAAGCAGTCAGTGTCAGGGCCTGGGCCAGGGGTCTCCAACCTTTGCAACTTTAAGTCTGAAGGACTTCAGCTCCCAGAATTCTCCAGCCAGCAAAGCTGTCAGTGTCAGGGCCTGGGCCAGGGGTCTCCAACCTTTGCAACTTTAAGTCTGAAGGACTTCAGCTCCCAGAATTCTCCAGCCAGCAAAGCTGTCAGTGTCAGGGCCTGGGCCAGGGGTCTCCAACCTTTGCAACTTTAAGTCTGAAGGACTTCAGCTCCCAGAATTCTCCAGCCAGCAAAGCTGTCAGTGTCAGGGCCTGGGCCAGGGGTCTCCAACCTTTGCAACTTTAAGTCTGAAGGACTTCAGCTCCCAGAATTCTCCAGCCAGCAAAGCTGGCTGGAGAAGTCTGGGAGCTGAAGTCCTTCAGACTTAAAGTTGCAAAGGTTGGAGACCCCTGGTTTAAGAGACACTGTTTCCTGGCCTTTTGGGGAAAGAAATCTCTGAACCAAAGGAAAACAGGAAAAGGATTCACCATTATCTTTGCTCGTCTTTCCCATCAAATGTCAATGATTTTAGCTTGATGGTGCTCCCCCCTCCTTTTAAATATTTTTTATTGTTTTATATTATACATTCCATTTCTATGTAGAGCAGTGTGTTCTCTTGGGGTCCCAGGTGTTAACATACAAACATCATAATCGTCATTACAATCATCTAAACAAAGAAGCGATAATGTATAAACAAGCATGCAATATCAATCGTCTTTACAACGTATACTATCTTCCCTTATAGTATGGATTATACTGTAAGGTTTTGAAAATACATTGAGACCCATAGAAAACGTTCAAGTCACAATGAGCCAAACACGAGACTTAAACAGAGGCTTGGATAACAGAGAAAACAGACTTTATTCTTTGATCAGAGTTAAAGTTCTGGGTAAGAAATCCCAAACGCATGTACAAGGGACATGGTGGGAACGTTCTACAAAACTCAAGGGTGCAGGGTCCTTTCTTATACACGAAAAGGTGTTTGATCTTCAAAAGGATCTTTCTTCTCCTAATTCTAATTACTCTCTAGCCATATATCTAGCGACATTGTAAACTTCCAAGTCAAACCTTAAGTCATATAACTCTTAACTATTCTAAATCACTCTAATCAACATTGTAAACTTCAAGTCAAACCTTAAGTCACATAACCTAACATTGTAAAACTTGGATCATATATCCTAACTCAGATTTGCATCCTTCCTGGCTCAAAAGGTTTGTTATCTTTTCCCTTCTCTGTTTGATTAATTGCCCATTTAGCAGCACAAACGATATGAAGATTGCTCTGGAATTTGAGGAGAGCATCCTTCTCTTTTCCTGAAGGAAGCAGAGGTGGCATATGAAGATTTCAGATCTTATCACAGGATTTGACATTTGCCAGATATCTTACAGACCCCAATTACAGGGCCCCAGGAAATCAACCCCATGGCACAAAGGAATCCATAGCATGCAAGCTGTGCATTACAAATACAAGGCATAATATATGTGTGTTACAGAAAGCAAATGTTTCTATTAATCAACAAGTTTGTATCATTATTACCATAACTCTACAATACAACCATCAAAATATTTATTCATCTGTTTTTCTTTTTCATGTAATATTTCATTTAATTCCACTCCTCTAACCTCAATATCTATCCCTTATCCAATTGTAGAATAGTTCCCATGTTGTAAAAGAATCCGAATCTTCTTTTCCTTTAATTTTTAGGGTTAACTTATCCACCTCCGCACATTCCAGAATATTTTTTGATTATACTCTCATCTGCAGGAGTTTCTGGGTTTTTCCAACATTGTGCCTATACAATCTTTGCTGCTGTTATAATAACAGTAAGAACAACAACAACAGTAACAGCAGTATTGAACTAGAAATAATTGAACTAGAAATAAAGGCACCCCTTGGAATACGGCATCCAGTTTTGGTCGCCACGATGTAGAAAAGATGTTGAAGCTCTAGAAAGAGTGCAGAGAAGAGCAACCAAGAGGATTAGGGGACTGGAGGCTAAAAGATATGAGGAACGGTTGCAGGAACTGGGTATGTCTAGTTGAATGAAAAGAAGGACTAGGGGAGACATGATTGCAGCCTTCTAATATCTCAGGGGCTGCCCCAAAGAAAAGGGAGTCAAGTTATTCTCCAAAGCACCTGAGGGTAAAACAAGAAGCAATGGGTGGAAACTAACTAAGGAGAGAAGCAACTTAGAACTAAGGAGAAATTTCCTGACAGTTAGAACAATTAACCAGTGGAACAACTTGCCTCTAGATGTTATGAATGCCCCAACACTGGAAGTCTTTAAGAAGATGTTGGAGAGCCATTTATCTGAAACGGTATAAGGTTCCTGCCTAGGCAGGGGGTTGGACTAGAAGACCTCCAAGGTCCCTTCCAACTCTGCTATTGTATTGTATTGTATCGTATAATGTCAAAGGCAATCAGGGTTCCTTAATAGAAATGATGGGGCAAATCTTGAGATCTGAGAGTAATTTTCACTTTGAAGGAATCACTATCCCACAATGGGGAGGAGGAGCATTATCTCCTATCTGAGTGCCCGACTGCCCCAGTGAGTGAAAACGCAAAGCTCTTCAGAGAAGAAAGACAGAACCACTCTGGGGCCAAAGGCACACCGGAGACAAGAGAGGGGCAAATGAAGGAGGGATGAGCTCAAATGTACTGGAGATGTGTCCAGGGACCATTGTAGAAAAGGCCTATTGTGCCTAGTCTATACCTGCACATATGATTTTTCCTGCCAAGGGCAGCACCTTACTTTTCTCACTACTGAGCTGTCTGTTATTAGATAGGGCCCAGGGTCCACGTCTGTCAAGATTCTTCGGAATCTTATCTTCCAAAGTGTTAGCAATTTTCCCCAGCTTGGTGTCCTCTGTAAATTTGTTGAGTTCCCCTTCCATCCCCTTGTCCAAACCATTGATGAAGATTTTGAAGTGTCCTGGGCCTAAGACAGATCCCTGGGATGCCCCATTGCATGCTTCCCTCCAAGTACAGGTAGTTCCATTGAGGATATACCAGGTCGGTTAGTCAACTGCAAAGTCATCTGATGGTGGTACCATCTGACAATACAATACAATACAATAGCAGAGTTGGAAGGGACTTTGTAGGTCTTCTAGTCCAACCCCCTGCATGGGCAGGAACCTTATACCATTTCAGACAAATGGCTATCTAACATCTTTTTAAAGACTTCCAGGGTTGGGGCATTCACAACTTCTGGAGGCAAGCTGTTCCAGAGGTTAATTGTTCTAACTGTCAGGAAATTTCTCCTTAGTTCCAAGTTGCTTCTCTCCTTGATTAGTTTCCACCCATTGCTTCTTGTCCTGCCCCCAGCTGCCTTGGAGAATAGTTTGACTCCCTCTTCTTTGTGGCACCCTCTGAGATATCGGAACACTGCTATCATGTCTCCCCTGGTCCTTCTCTTCATCAAACTAGACATACCCAGCTCCTGCAACCGTTCTTCATATGTTTTAGTCTCCAGTCCCCTAATCATCTTGGTTGCTCTTCTCTGCACTCTGTCCTCTGCAATCTCTCCCGCATTGTTCTATCTTACCAAGACGTACGCTGGGGATATCTCCGTTGGGAGACAGAAAGTTGTGCAGCGGAGTGTGCAGCTAGAGAAATCCGTTGCTAGTATACACACAAATAGAATCTCAGACACTCTTAGAAAAAAACAAGTAGCTTTACTGGTGTAAAACTAAACAACTGCTTCACAAGCAATGATGGTAGATATGAGTCAAACAAAGTCCTTAACAAACAAACAATTGCTTACAGTCGCAATTCACGATTCTTCCTTCTTCAAACAGTCAGTCACGGTCGAGCAATCAGGGAGCAATGAAGTAGAGAGCAATCAGCAGAGAGAGAGAGAATGCGCTCTCCTGACTTCCTCTTATTGCCGAGATAATTACAGCTTCTAATTGCATTCAAACATCTTAAAGCAACAAAGACCATTTGTCATCATGGTATTATATATTGCCTACCCAACACTAGGAGTCTACTCCTAACAAAGTAGATTGTGTTCTACCCTGTCAAATGCCTTATTGAAGTGCAAAGTATCTTTCTAGAGATGGCACAGTGGCAGAATTGTTCCAATACCCACCGTATTCTTCCTTGAGCCCCAAAATCTGCCAAATGGTACAAAGATCCTAATCCTTTCCTTTGCCAGCCCTGAACTTCTATCAACATTAGGAGTTTGAGGAGTAGGCGGTACATTGTGTGCTTCTAAAGTGACACTTCACACTACATGTTAATTTGTGGAGAAGGGCAGGTTTTGTTTCCTTTTTTGAATTTGTAACATTGCAAAGCTTTGAAAACCTGAGCCGCTCTAATAAGGCCATTTAGTTGTTTGGTTTGGAACTAGAAAGAAAAGCGAATCTGAGCTGCCTCCACTGAGGACATTGAGCCTTTCTGCTGTAGAAGAAAATCTAACATTGCCCAGACTGGGAAAATGAACGCCACTTGGATGGGGAGGCTGCAGGGCTGTAGCCTCAATCTGTGCAGCTTTTGGCAGGCAGAGTCCTCCAGCTTGGCTGATGGGACATGCTCAGCATCACTCCGGGCTGATGGGGCTCTCCAAGAGGTGCCCACCCCGCATCGGGGATGCTGAGCATGGCCAACCCGCCATGGTCAACTTGCCCTGGGACGATGCAGGAGAAGAGTTACACTAATATCAAAGGAAGAGTGGAAGAGAATCATTAAATAAAGGATGCAGAAGGAGGGACAAAAATTAACGTTGTTGTTAGTTGCAAAATTATGTCTGACCCATTGTGACCCTATGGACAACGTTCCTCCAGGCCTTCCTGTCCTCTACCATGTCCATTTAAACTCACGCCTGCTGCTTCGGTGACTCCCTCCAGCCACCTCATTCTCTGCCGTCCCCTTCTTCTTGTGCTCTCAATCGTTCCCAGCATTATGCTCTTCTCCAGTGAGTCCTTTAAAAAAAACAACACCTTTTAAAAATTATTTTAAATACTTTAGTTGAATTGTTGAATTGTCTTGCAGCGAGTTGGCCATGGCAAGTTGTCCCATTCAACACATTCGAATGCAGCAAAGTTTCATTCCTGGAAGCTTTGAAGAAGATACTGGGCTATCACCGGCCAGAAATGGTATAGGGTCTCCTGCCTGAGTGGGGTGGGGTGGGGGGGCTTCCGGTGCCAGTCCAAGGGGCAAGCATTGAAACTGTTCTGCTGCTTCTTCCATTTCCTCCCGTGATGCCTTTGGGGAGGTCCTGAACAGGGATTTATGGTCCCTGCAGGAACTTCCCTGGTAGAGGTTGGGCTAGATGGTGATCTTTGAAGCTCAACATGGATTGAAAAATGGGCTTCAGAGTAGTTTACCTGTGGCTGAAATGCTCTTCTGGAGAGGCATCTGGGCTCCCCTTCCCAGCTGTCCATCCTGGGACGGTAGCCAAGGAACACATAATTTATTCCATTCCCCACATTTCCCCCCAAGACTTTGAGGATTCTCTCCCCCTTAACTGTTGTCATTTTCAATGTTTGCCAGCCAGGCCTTTTTTAAGAAAAGGATTCCCACCCCCCTTTCTCTCTCCATCTTCTTGAGAGGAGCTGGAAACCCAGCAGGTTTTACACCTTAGAAATGAGTAAAGGGAGAAACAGAGGAAAATAAATAGGGAACAGACTGGAGAAGGAGGTATAGCAGGAGGAGGACAATGTGGAGAGAGAGAGAGAGAGAGAGAGAGAGAGAGAGAGAGAGAGAGAGAGAGAGAGAGAGAGAGAGAGAGAGAGGATAGAAACTGTTTCCCAAACCAAAACTAAAGCAACTTTTGCAGGCTGGAAAATGTTAGCATTGTCTGCACATTTTGGATTCTGTTTCCCCAGCTTTTGAACTTCTCATCTCTCAGACCTGGCTTGGTTTGACTCAGTCTTGGGTGGAGATGGAGGGGCTACGTTAACCACAGCCGGCCTGGAAGGGTCACTCAGTCCCTGCTTCTTAAAAAGGAGAAAACTCTCTCCTGGAGAACTTCAGCAGAGCCCCCGTCTCTCTGAACTGCGCACAAGTCCCCCCTTTTCTACCTCCCCTCCAGGGGAAGGACCAATGTGCCTCCATTCCCCACCCCTGTCCCATCCTGGCACAAGGCAGGGACTGCGCTATGTTGATCAGATCAAATTCTGGGTGGAGGAGCATCTATTTCCATCAGTGGGGAGATAGTTGTGTGTAATAAAGTTCATCTCAACCATGATTGTATCATCGATATCTGGTTGGCCATCATGGGCAGGCATGTTGTTTCCTCAGAGAACACAAACTCTTGTGGGCTGTTGTTAACCAAGAATCTTCGGTGGCCTTTCAGGACCATTGCTCCAGACATGAGTAGAATAGGGATAGGGATAGGGATAGGAATGGAGTGGAGAGTGGAGAGGAATGGAGTGGAGTGGAGTGGAGAGGAATGGATGGAGTGGAGTGGAGAGGAATGGAGTGGAGAGTGGAGAGTGGAGAGGAATGGAGTGGAGAGTGGAGAGGAATGGAGTGGAGAGTGGAGAGGAATGGAGTGGAGTGGAGTGGAGAGGAATGGATGGAGTGGAGTGGAGAGGAATGGAGTGGAGAGTGGAGAGTGGAGAGGAATGGAGTGGAGAGTGGAGAGGAATGGAGTGGAGAGTGGAGAGGAATGGAGTGGAGTGGAGTGGAGAGGAATGGAGTGGAGTGGAGAGGAATGGAGTGGAGTGGAGTGGAGAGGAATGGAGTGGAGTTGAGTGGAGAGGAATGAAGTGGAATGGAATGGAATAGAATAGAATAGAATAGAATAGAGCTGGAAGGGACCTTGGAGGTCTTCTACTCCAGCCCTCTGCTCAAGCAGGAGAACTTATACTATCTCAGACAAGTGACTGTCCAGTCTCTTCTTAAAAATCTCCAGTGATGAAGTGCCCACCATTTCTGGAGGCAAGTTGTTCCAGTGGTTAATTGTCTTTGCTGTCAGGAAATTCCTCCTTAGTTCCTGGTTGCTTCTCTCGATTGGTTTCCAGCCATTGCTTCTTGTCCTGCCCTCTGGTGCTTTGGAGAATAATTTGTGGCAGCCCCTCAAATACTGGAATATTGCTATCACGTCTCCCCTAATTCTTCTTTTCTCTAGACTAGCCCAGACCCCAAAACGAAGTAAATGTGAGGCACTCATTGTGAAACTGGATCATAGGGACCAGGTCGCCAAGCAGGCTTCCCTAGACTCCCTTATTGCTCTGTTAAATGAATGGCCCTACAATGGCTAGCAAGTCTCCACCCCAAACTTCCCTGAAGGCAGCCACCCACCTCCCCACAAGCAAGACCCAACAATCACCAGAGCCAAATCGCAAAGGCAGAGAGGAAGCCCCAAAACAAGGTGCAAGTCCACAAGTCCGTAAGTCGTACACAAGATTCAAGGTTCACAGGGCAAGGGCGAGAGTCCACAAGGGAGGGTTGAAGTCCACAGGCAGAGACACGACTCAGAGTTCTTCCAAGGCTGGAGAAGTGCAGGCCTAAGCCAAACAATTGACAAAGGCTCTACCGTCTCCCGGCCTCTGCTTAAAGTAACCCAAGCCAGGTGTCCCTTGTGAGGAGGGGCAGGGCGACCTCATAGACCTCCTTTGAGCTTGCCTCCGCTCTACTCTCCATGCCCTTGGGTCAAGTGGGGGAGGCAGCTGTTCCTCATCTGAGGGGATCTGCTGCCTATCAACATCACTGCCCGTCAGCAGCCGATCCTCCCTCAGGTTTGTGTGGGCCATCCAGCCGACCACTTTGCCCAATGTCTGAGGCCCTGGGACAGCATCACCCTCCTTCCCTGGCCTCTCCAAACATTCCCGGGGACACGTGTCACCCCACTCGGATGGTCCTGGCTCCAAATCCTCTTCTTCCTCTGAACTGGGATCGGATGGGGCCATGACAGACCAGCTGGGTTGTTGCTTGTCCAGTTGGTGTCCCTACCCGACCTATTTCTT
The DNA here is from genome assembly GCA_039707465.1 of Rhabdophis nuchalis. Taxonomy (NCBI): domain Eukaryota; kingdom Metazoa; phylum Chordata; class Lepidosauria; order Squamata; family Natricidae; genus Rhabdophis; species Rhabdophis nuchalis. The sequence continues at coordinate 5,714,862 of CM077652.1, forward strand.
GGTTGGATTGACAGTGGAATTCACGGGTTTTATGGGCTGGGGGATCTCAGTCTGCCTTTTTGGAGGTGGCTTGAATGGACCTAATCCAATTTATTGGGAGCCCACCTAACAGTGGAGGTCACACATCAGATGTGGTTTTTGTTTTGGGACAGGGGTGTTGTGAACTGGGGTTGGGGATGTTACTGTTAGTCCACTGCCATGGAAAACCATGTCCTCTTGGCCTAGGGGTTCTGTGGGGCGACCCCAGTGCAGGGAGGTGGAGTTTATCCAATAAGTGCTTGGGGTCTGGATGAGCAGATAGGGCAACATTTGGTCTTGGCTCCCTGGAGGTAAAGAGGTGTCATCTTTGGCTCTTGATGGCAGAACTGATCTGCAGTCTGAAGATTCTCTTTGATTTGCAGTTCCTACTTGAGAAGCGGGTGGCAACTAGGGCAGGGATGGGGGCCTTTACACAGATTATTATGTCAACATCCCAAGTGACGAACCCCATCAAAGCAAGCACCTTCCGGACTTCCAAGAGTCTGAATGCAAAACTTTATTGAGTGCATCATTTTGGCACTGGTGAAGGCAAAACCAGCTCTAATTATTTCCCGCTGTTGCAATACGGATTTCCCCCACTCTCTAACATTGCAGGTCACACTGGCCTGTTGAATGTCATTATTTTGTTATGAGAAAAGTCTCTGGTCTTGGCAGGCACCTGCCGATGTGTCCTTGGCTCTCACGGCTTTTCTGCTTGAAGTCTAAAGCCTGCCTTCCATCTCATCCTTCCCTCCCCCTCGGTTCTTTGGCAAGTTGAAAAGTGATAATGTTTGCGACAGCATAAAGATGCTTCAATCTTGACAAATTCATCCTGTGCATCAATTGCTCCCATTCCTGGATTAATAGGCCTTGCTCCTGGTCAGGGCCTTCTGAAATTCTTCTTATAACTTGCAGGATGGAAACTGAAGTGAAAGTGTTAAAAGAAGATGCCCTCGTTGGTTGTAGTATAGCCCAGGGCAAGAAGGCTTGAGGTCCCTGGAAGCTTTCTCCATTCTTGAAGCTGTTACGAGATTCCTCTTCAGAGTAGAACACTTCCTCATTCCGTTCCTTAGTCACCTGTGAGTCCTTGTGACTCGACGGACATCAGTTCTCTAGGACTGTCTCTCCATAATTGAAGTTCTCATCATCTCCTGCTTGTGTTGTCAGAGATAGGACTTCTCTGTTTGTCTTCCGTCATCTTCTTTTTCAGTTGTCTTTGGTTTTTCCAAGCATGGAGTCCTAGTGAATGGCTCTTCTCTTGGCATGATGCGCTCCAAACATCCAAAGTTTAGCTTAAATATTCACACTTCCAGTGAGCAATCTGGCATCCTGGTTTCATTCGTTCGCCCTTTCTGAGGATCCAAAATGTTTAGCAGTAATCCAGTTTGATGTAGTGGTTAAGGCATCAGGCAAGAAACTGGGACATCCTGTGTTCCAGTCCCATCTTTGGCACAAAGATACCTAGTTTTAGACAGACACATTGAGTCATCGCTCTCTCTCAGCCATAGGAAGCAGGCAATGGAAAACTTCTTGAAAACCTTGGCAAGAAAAATGGAGGGATTTGTTGAGGCAGTTGCCAGGAGTTAAAACCTGAGCTGAAGACACACAAATACAAAAAGTAGAAGGAGGAAAGAAAGAAAAAAAGGAAGAAAGAAAAAAGGAAGAAAGAAAGAAAGAAAGAAAGAAAGAAAGAAAGAAAGAAAGAAAGAAAGAAAGAACCCAGCTTTAATAAATTCTACCCCTATAAGAACATAAGAACAGCCTTGCCAGAAGAGGCCACAGCCCATCCAGTCCAGCCTTCTGTCTCCCACAGTGGCTCCCCATTTGCTTCAGGGTCTTCCCAAGCAGATGTCTTCACCTGCTTAGGATTCCCTGCAAACGGCATTGAGAGACATCCTGCCTATCTCTCCAACCCAGAGGGTGTCCTTAGGCATCCATCATGATAGCCATGGATACTCTTGTTCTCCATGAACTCGTCTAATCCTTCCTTCCTTCCTTCCTTCCTTCCTTCCTTCCTTCCTTCCTTCCTTCCTTCCTTTCCTTCTTTCTTTCTTTCAGAACATAAGAACAGCCTTGCTGGAAGAGGCCACAGCCCATCCAGTCCAGCCTTCTGTCTCCCACAGTGGCTCTCCATTTGCTTCAGGGTCTTCCCAAGCAGATGTCTTCACCTGCTTATGATTCCCTGTAAATGGCATTGAGAGATATCCTGCCTATCTCTCCATCCCAGAGGGTGTCCTTAGGCATCCATCATGATAGCCATGGATACCCTTGTTCTCCATGAACTCCTCTCATCCTTCCTTCCTTCCTTCCTTCCTTCCTTCCTTCCTTCCTTCCTTCCTTCCTTCCTTCCTTCCTTTCTTTCTTAACATAAGAACATAATAATAGCCTTGCTGGAACAGGCCACAGCCCATCCAGTCCAGCCTTCTGTCTCCCACAGTGGCTCCCCATTTGCTTCAGGGTCTTCCCAAGCAGATGTCTTCACCTGCTTATGATTCCCTGTAAATGACATTGAGAGATATCCTGCCTATCTCTCCATCCCGGAGGGTGTCCTTAGGCATCCATCATGATAGCCATGGATACCCTTGTTCTCCATGAACTCCTCTGATCCTTCCTTCCTTCCTTCCTTCCTTCCTTCCTTCCTTCCTTCCTTCCTTCCTTCCTTCCTTCCTTCCTTCCTTCCTTTTCTTTCTTAACATAAGAACATAAGAATAGCCTTGCTGGAACAGGCCACAGCCCATCCAGTCCAGCCTTCTGTCTCCCACAGTGGCTCCCCATTTGCTTCAGGGGCTTCCCAAGCAGATGTCTTCACCTGCTTAGGATTCCCTGCAAATGGCATTGAGAGATATCCTGCCTATCTCTCCAACCCGGAGGGTGTCCTTAGGCATCCATCATGATAGCCATTGATAACCTTGTTCTCCATGAACTCCTCTCATCCTTTCTTAAAGGTGTCGAGGCTGACAGCTGACCCCTATTAACTGTGTATGTAACATTATGACAGATGTACAGACAAGTCAGAGTTTGTGTCACATTGGCATGCTTATTATTAATGATCGGAATATATTAGGAATGTCTGTTAAGACACTTTCACAGCTGGTGCTTCACTCCCGCATTCCATGTTATTTTCAGGAAATAAGAAACAACACTTAAACCATTATATGCCAGACACGGATCCATAAGCTAAGTAAGAATTGGCTTTTGATAAGACATCATAGCCTTCTTTCCAATTGAGGCGGTGAACCCTAAAACTAAACGAAACATGTTATGGGAATGTCACTACCAGTTGTTTAACATAACTCTGGTCCATGGTGCTTAGACCAAAAGCAGCCTTGAAGGCGATGGGAAAGACTTCATCCTTTTCATGCTGCAAATTAGCATGAAATTAAGAACACAAGAACCTAAGAACAGCCTTGCTGGAAGAGGCCACAGCCCATCCAGTCCAGCCTTCTGTCTCCCACAGTGGCTCCCCATTGGCTTCAGGGTCTTCCCAAGCAGATGTCTTCACCTGCTTGTGATTCCCTGCAAATGGCATTGAGAGATATCCTGCCTATCTCTCCATCCCAGAGGGTGTCTTTAGGCATCCATCATAGGCATCCATCATGATAGCCATGGATACCCTTGTTCTCCATGAACTCCTCTGATGCCTTCCTTCCTTCCTTCCTTCCTTCCTTCCTTCCTTCCTTCCTTCCTTCCTTCCTTCCTTCCTTCCTTCCTTTCTTTCTTAACATAAGAACAGCCTTGCTGGAACAGGCCACAGCCCATCCAGTCCAGCCTTCTGTCTCCCACAGTGGCTCCCCATTGGCTTCAGGGTCTTCCCAAGCAGATGTCTTCACCTGCTTGTGATTCCCTGCAAATGGCATTGAGAGATATCCTGCCTGTCTCTCCATCCCGGAGGGTGTCCTTAGGCATCCATCATGATAGCCATGGATACCCTTGTTCTCCATGACCTCTTCTCTTCCTTCCTTCCTTCCTTCCTTCCTTCCTTCCTTCCTTCCTTCCTTCCTTCCTTCCTTCCTTTCTTTCTTTCTTTCTTTCTTTCTTTCTTAACATAAGAACCTAAGAACAGCCTTGCTGGAAGAGGCCACAGCCCATCCAGTCCAGCCTTCTGTCTCCCACAGTGGCTCCCCATTGGCTTCAGGGTCTTCCCGAGCAGATGTCGGAGATCAGTGAGGCAGAAGAACAGCTGGAGCCTGTTCCTGAGGTGCGCATGCGGAGAGCTGCCAGGAGAAGGGGACAGCTAAGGAACAAGGGCCGACTCGGGAGTAAAGGCACAGGTGGGCAGTGAATGGCCCCTCCCATAGAGAATAAAGAGGGAGCGACTGGGGAGTGGAGTTTGCAGGAGGGCAATGAGTTCAGTTCATGAGGGTGAAGATCTGTTCCTGACACCTTGCCAAGGAATTGCTGCTACAGCATGGCGTTTGGAAGAGATCGTCCTGGCAGCTCTCCAAGCCTGATCAAGGTCTGTGCTTGTAAATTCACCCTTGAAAGACTGTTTGCCGGGACTTTGCTGGATGTGAACGGGGAGAACTCACGTTAACTTAATAAAAAGGGATTTTTGTCAGGACAAGGAGCCTGCCTTGTGATTTGGTGAAGCCTAGGACAGAACACTAGGCATGCTGGCTGTTCTGACACTGCTTATCTCCAGTGGCTGCTTAACTTTGAACAGCCGATAACTACAGGGCAGGGGGCCAGATGCTGCACAGCTGCACTGGGGATTCGTCGCAAACACGTGTCTAACCCACCATAGTTATGTTCTAGAACAAACTTGGCACAAACCCTTTGCCCTGCTTAATAATTTAATAATTTAATTTATAAACCGCTCTCTCTCCCCGAAGGGACTCGAGGCTTAGTCTTTCTCCTTTTAGCGTTGAACCTACAACGGGCCACAGAGTTATGGATTGTAATTGTAGTATAGTAGTTAGACCATAAGGATAAAGTGTGCCATCAGTGTGGTAACTTAAAGATAATAATAATAATAATAATAATAATAATAATAATAATAATAATAATAATAATAATAATAATAATAATAATAATAATAATTTTAATACTTATAAACCACTCCCTCTCCCCATGGGGACTCGGGGCGGTGCACAGGCAGAATAAAAACAATAAAAAATATACAAACAGTTCTAAAACCAAATTAAACTTAACCTGTGCTAAAATTCCCATAAAACTAACTATGCTAAAACTACCCAATAAAACCCCAAGACAGGGAGACTATCCCAGGCCGGCCAGACAGAAAAAGTGTGTTTTTAATTTAAGACGGAAGGAGTGGAGGTCCGTGGTAGTTCTAATATCGGGGGGAAGGTCGTTCCAGAGGGCCGGGCCCGCCACAGAGAGAGCCCTTCCCCTGGGCGTCGCCCGCTGACAAAGTCTAGTGGACTGCACCCGGAGAAGTCCCTCTCTGTGGGAGCGAATCGGCTGTGAGGATGTATGAGGCAGGATCCGATCCCGCAGATAGCTAGGTCCCGAGCCATGGAGCGCTTTAGAGATATTTAAAACAATGCACAATTTGCTGCTTACAACACTGCAGCTTCTAAACCCGGTTTATTTTACTGATTTAAAAATAAAAATAAAAATTTGTGCCTGAAGTGAATACATTTTTTTTTTGCAGCCAACATCCAGTGTACTGTAAAAGAATACTTAGGCTTTCCATAGCTGTATTGAGACTTTCATCAAGGTGAAATAGTTGATGTCTGTGTGCTTTCCCCCCCCCCTCCCTTCCTTCCAGCCCCCCCTCTCCCCAATCCCCCCCCCCCCTCAGCCACACTTTATCAAGCAAGCAAACTGAATGATTGGTCTAAGTATTACTTTAACCAAAAAGATCAGGAGTTATTTACTTTGAATAGAGGGCAGTACTGTGTTTTTCCATGTTACCTCTATTCTCAATTTAGGGTTTTTCTTCTCTGGGAGATGCATTATCTTTGTAAAACAAACATTGCTTTCTCCAATTTTTCTGTTAATGGCAAAGAATGGAAATAGAATAAAGTTTTACTGATTTTGAAAAAAAAAATTTAAATTTTTTTTTATTTATTTTCAAATTTATACCCCGCCCTTCTCCATTGTTAGGACCCAGGGCGGCGCACAGGCATTATTAAAATCATACAAAAAACAATATATATTATTAAAAGCATATTAAATTAAATCCCGTGCTAAAAAATCCATTTTAAAACCTAAAGATTAAAATTTATAGATAAAAGTCAGAAACGGGGGCTATGCTAGGCCGGCTTGTTGAAATAAATATGTCTTAAGACGTTGGCGTAAGAGGCGGAGGTCCGAGATGGTGCGTAGGTGGGGGGTAGGTCGTTCCAGAGGGCCGGGCCTGCCACAGAGAAGGCCCTTCCCCTGGGCGTCGCCAACCGGCATTGCCCAGCCGACGGTACCCGGAGAAGACCCTCTCTGTGGGAGCGGATCGGACGAAGGGATGCTTAGTCTTTCTCCTTTTAGCGTTGAACCTACAATGGGCCGCAGAGTTTATGGATTGTAATTGTAGTATAGTTAGACCATGCATAATTGACAGACTGGATATCCTTATAGATTTTAGTTGTTATTTATTATTTTATGCTAGAATTTTTAATGGTATATTTATGGAGAGTTTGTATTTGTTCTGGTCTATGACTGTAATAACCTGAATTGACTTGACTTGGCTGGGAATTGATCGTTGAGCTCAGCTGAAGGCCCTCTTAGACTGCGCATGGTCCAGCCACCCATGGGGAGTGGGCTTTGTTCTCATGTGTCTCCAGAGGGCCTGGGGCCAGACAGCCTCGTGCTGAGCCAGGCACATTTCCCCCGCTTTTCTATCCAAAGGATTTTAGTGACAAATGAGCATGTTAAAATACATAAGAACATAAGAAGAGCCTTGCTGGAACAGGCCACAGCCCATCTGGTCCAGCCTTCTGTCTCACACAGTGGCTCCCCATTTGCTTCAGGGTCTTCCCAAGCAGACGTCTTCATCTGCTTGGTGAAGACGTCTTCACCAAGCAGATGAAATTGCTAAAGTCAGTAAGGCATTTGACAAAGGAGACCACAGCCTACTTCTTGGTAAGGTACAAAAGTGTGGGATAGACAGCATCAGCACCAGGCGGATTCGTAACGGATTGACCAACCACGCTCAGCGTGAGGTCCTTAATGGAGCGACATCTTTGTGGCGGGAACTAAGCAGTGGAGGAATCTCAGGGTTCTGCCTTAGGCCCAGGACTCCTCAATATCTTCATAAATGGAGTAGATCAAATTGGACCTAATGAATGGGCGGACCATAATCCAGTGACACTATTTTGGAAAGGAAAGAAGAATAGGGGAAGATGGACAATGAGGCCCTTCGCACAGTCACTCAAGCACTCGTGACATCTCGGCTGGATTACTGTAACGCTCTCTACATGGGGCTCCCCTTGAGGTGCACCCGAAGGCTACAGTTAGTGCAGAATGCGGCCGCGCGGGTGATTATGGGTGCCCCAAGGCAAGCCCACATAGCACCTCTCCTGCGCGAGCTGCACTGGCTGCCTGTGGCCTTTCGAGTGCGCTTCAAGGTGTTGATGACCATCTTCAAATCGCTCCATGGCTCGGGCCTAGCTATATACGAGACCGCCTTCTGCCCCATACATCCCTTCGTCCGATCCACTCCCACAGAGAGGGTCTTTTCCGGGTACCGTCGGCCGGGCAATGCCGGTTGGCGACACCCAGGGGAAGGGCCTTCTCTGTGGCAGGTCCAGCCCTCTGGAACGACCTACCCCCCGACCTACGCACCACCTCGGACCTCCGCCTCTTCCGCCAACGTCTTAAGACGTATCTATTCCAACAAGCCAGCCTAGCATAGTCCCCCGTTTCTGACTTTTATCTATAAATTTTAATTTTCAGGGTTTTAAATGGGTTTTTTAGCACGGGATTTAATTTAATATGTTTTTAATAATATATATTGTCTTTTGTTATGGTTTTTAATAATGCCTGTGCGCCACCCTGGGTCCTAACAAGGAGAAGGGCGGGGTATAAATTCGAAAATAAAAAATAAAGATTTGGTAAGGGAGAAAGAATTTTTTATGGGACTAACAAAAGAATTAAAGTTCTTTTATGAGGAAAATAGGCGGGAAGACTCCTCGCTACAAACTATATGGGAGACTATGAAAGCGGTTATAAGAGGATATACGATAAAATTTTCGGCGCATAAATGCTCACCATCAGGAGACTATGAGTTCAATCCTAGGTAGAGGCAAATATTTCTCTCTCGGGGCACAATGAGAATATATCTGCTGAATATAACTCCGCCTTGGCAACAGGAAGGGCATCTGGCCAGTAAACACTCTCTAGCTCCATTCAGTGGCCCAGACTCCACCCCACCAGGATTATGTGGTCATTAAAAGAAGATGATGAGGACAGAAGGGGAACTAATCAAATCTGCAGATGACACCAAGCTGGGGGTGGGGAGGATAGTGGAACAGGTTGCCTTCAGAAGTTGTGGATACTCCATCACTGGAGAGTTTAAGAAGAGACTGGACAGCCATTTGTTAGGAATGATAGAGAGTCTCCTGCTTGAGCAGGGGGTTGGACTAGAAGACCTCCAAGGTCCTTTTCAGCTCTGTTATTCTATTTTGTTCTGTTCGTATTCTTATTAAAAAAAATATAGTTATCTGACGAGAAGTGTTTCCCTTCCCATTAAGTGTGGATTATAATTTCTGGAAATTCTGCATGAAATTTAGCAGCACAAGGTATATGTCAGTTTGTGAAGCATCTCTATGAACACTATCAAACTGCCATAGAGAGAGGGGGGGAATTCCAAACATACCTGTGGTCAAAAAAGGAATCTCAAACTGGCCTGTGAATGCGCATGTCTAAACTACCATCTCTCATTGGCTGTGATTTATGACGAAGGCTGAGGGGATGACAGTAATGCGGGCAAAATTCAGAAGCAGATAAAGAAAGCAAAAAAGATGGCTGCAACGAAGAAATGCCAGGATGTTAATCCTAATAAATGACTGGATTTCTTTTGAACCTTGTCTCGAGGCTTGTAAATTTGTTAGGTTTTCTTCTGGGAACTTGACAGTATACATGTTTGATCCCTTCCTGTGTTCTATCAATAGTCCCAGGTGGGCAGAGAACCAGCATGTGGGGAATGACTCCAACAGATTGTCTCTCTCCTTTAAGGCAAAGAGAAAATCAACACACACACCCTCCACAAAAGCTGAGGAACTAAATGTGGGTTATCGGTTAAGTCCTGGTTATCTGGCAGGGTTGATGAGTGAACTATGTTTAGAAAAGAAACATGGCTGCCATCCCTCCCTCCCTCCGTCCCTCCCTCCTTCCTTCCTTCCTATCTCATCCACTTAAGTGACCACTCAGAGCTGCTTCCTCACACCAGTGACCCCTAGGGAGATACCAGTTGTGATGAAGATAAGCTTTCTTGTAGCAATGAGGGTTGTGGGAAGCAATTTTAACTCCACAGGAAAGTGTCCTAGAATTCATCCCTTTAATTTTATTCTGCGCCCCCCAATATATTTAGGGGAGCTAAAAAATGTCAGTCAGCTCACATTACGGTGAGGGCCAGTCTGAGAATTGCTCCTGTGCTTCCAATTCTCCTTGGGTTTGGCCAAGGGCTTTCAGCATTCCTTCCTTGGGAGAAGAGAATGTCAGTGGCCGTGATGCACTCCTTTAGCCATGAGGCAGCCGTGTGTGTGTGTTTGTGTGTGTGTGTGTGTGTGTGTGTGTGTGTGTGTGAATGTAAGGGTTGACAGTGTAGGAGGAGGTTGAGTGAGAAATCTGAAGAGAGAGAACATCTTGTTATTCATGGCATCATCCTCTTTCTAGTCATCTACAGCCACTCTTGCTCCTAGACTTGGTGGGGAATTCTTGGCTCCCCAGGTGGGACTAAGAAAGAGACCTGGCCAACCATCAACACCAGATGGATTTGTAACTGGCTAACCAACTGCACTTAATGCATGGTCCTCAAGGGAACTGCATCTACATGGAGGGAAGTATGCAGTGGGGTACCCTAAGGCTCTGTCATAGGCCCAGCAGTCTCCAATATCTTTGTCAATGATGTAGAAGAGGGAGAGAAGGGGAACTCATCATATTTGCAGATGACACCAAGCTGGCAGGAATAGCCAACCCTCCAGAAGATGGGCTTAAGATAAAGAAGGATCTTGACAAACTCGAACATTGGGCGCTATCTAACAAAATGAAATTCAATGGTGAAAAGAGTCAGGTTCTACATTTAGGCAAGAAAAACGAAATGCACAGGTACAGTATAGGTGGTGCCTTGCTCAATAGTAGTAACTCTGAGGGGGATCTTGGAGACCTAGTGGACAATCACTTAACTGAGCCAGCAGTGTGCTGCAATTAACCAAAAAAAGCCAGAGCAATCTCAGATGGCATTAACAGAGGGATAGAATCAAGATCATGTGACGTGTTAATACCTCTTTATAATGCCTTGGGAAGGCCACACTTGGAATATTTGCATCCAGTTTTGATCACCACAATATAAAAGACGTTAAGTCTCCAGAAAGAGTGCAGAGAAGAGCAACCAAGTTGATTAGTGGACTTGAGGCTCAAACATAGGAAGAATGGTTGCAGGAACTGGGTATGCCTAGTTTAATGAAAAGAAGGACCAGGGGAGACAGGATAGGAGTCTTCCAGTATCTCAGGAGCTGCCACAAAGAAAGAGGTTGTGTGTGTGTGTGTGTGTGTGTGTGTGTGTGAAGCTATTCTCCAAAGCACCTGAAGGCAGGTGAAGAAGCAATGGGTGGAAATTAATCAAGGAGAGAAGCAACCTAGAATTAAGGAGAAATTTTCTGACCGAACAATTAATCAGTAGAACAACTTGCCTCCAGAGGTTGCGAATGCTCCAACACTGGAAGTTTTTAAGAAGAGATTGAACAACATTTCTCTGAAATGGTGCAGGGTTTCCTGCCTAAACAGGGAATTGGAATATGCCATTTCACTGGTCCATTAATTTAGTTGCATTGGCAAAGAATGGAACAAGATTTGTTTAATAAACAAACCCATGTTTTGGGGTTTTTGATAAACCCATATTGGCTTCTGGTTATAACTTTGCTTGCTTCTAGGTTGTTTGCAAATCTACAGTTTGATTATCTTTTCTAGGATCTTTCCAGGATATCAGGCTGATTGGTCTCTAGTTTCCTGGATCTGTTTTCCACCCCATTTTTGAAGTTGGAGTCACTTCAACTCTTTTCCAGTCCTTGGGTAGCTCCCCAGTGCCCCAGGAACTTTGAAAGTTGTGGTTCAAAGGTTCCACGATCACATCTGCCAGCTCCTTTCAGAACTCTGGAATATAATCCATCTGGGTCTGGTGATTTGAAGATGGACAGGTGTTTTCTTATCATTTTGTTGCCTATTTCAATTTGTATTCCTTTTACGGTTCTGTTTTTAGTAGGTTGGGCTATTTTCCCCCCCTTTGGCGTGATGACAGATAGAAAGAATGAATTAAGTAGTTCTGCTTTCTGCCTGCTGCCTGTCACTTCCTTGCCATCTTCTCCCATTAGCGGACTGATTGTTTCATCGACTTCTTTTCTTGTTTACAATCAGGCTATATGCTGATATTCTACCTTATGTCTCCCTCTTTCCATTTTTATACTTACCTTTTTTGTCTTTCACATTATCAAAGAGTTATTTGTGCAACCATCTTGTTTCTTCTTGAATTTCTTTTTTGGTGGTATTCAGCTGGACTGGGCTTTTATAATCATATTTTTCAGTTTCCCAAGCTTCTTGAATTTAAGATTTTTAGGCATGGAATCTTTCTCAAGCGTAAATTAAATTTGTCGAAATCAACTCCTTTAAAGTCTAAGACATTGGTTTGATTATATTCTATTGCTTTCGTTTTCATTATATTTATTTCCAGTATGACATGGTCACTCTCCCACAATGTTCCTCCCACTCCCAGGCCCTCTATCATGTCTTCTATGTTAATAAGGATTTAATCCAGTATAGCAGTCCCTCTAGTACCTTCCTCTACCTTTTGGATAACAAAATTGTCAGAAAGGCTAGTCAGGAATCTATTTGATCTTCCAATTGATGCAGAGTTGGTCTCCCAGTTGATGTCAGGGTAGTTAAAGTCCCCCATTACTATTGTTGAGTGCTTCCTACATACCTTAGTTAACGAATTGGCAAAAAGTTCATCTATTTCTTCTGCTTGGTTGGGTGACCTGTAATATACACCTATGGCAATGCTATTCTTCACCCCTCCCCTTTTTATATTAACCCATATGCATTCTAAAAGGCTTTCATCCTTGGCTTTATGCATTTCTATAGAGATGTAATGATGGTCACCACACTATAAAAAAGAGGCTGAGACTCTAGAAAGAGTGCAGAGAAGAGCAACCAGGATGATGAGGGGACTGGGGGCTAAAACCTACGATGAACAGTTCCAGGAACTGGGCCTGGCTAGTCTAGGGAAGAGAAAGACCAGGGGAGGCAGGAGAGCATCCTTCCAATATTTGAGGGGCTGCCCCAGAGAGGAGGAAGGGGGTCAAGCTATTCTCCAAAGCACCTGAAGGCCAGACAAGGAATAATGGATGGAAATTGACCAAGGGGAGATTCAACCTGGAAGTAAGGACGAATTTCCTGACAGTGAGAACAATCCACCCATGGAAGAGAAGTTGCCTTCGGAAGTTGTGGGAGCTTCATCCCTGAAAGCTTTCAAGAAGAGACTAGATTGCCATATGTCAGAAATGGTGTAGGGTCTCCTTTTTTGGATGGGGGGGGGGTTGGACTAGATGACCTACAAAGTCCCTTCCAACTCTGATAATCCGTTAATATCTTACACATAAGGCAACTCGACTTCCTCTTTTGTTAGGTCTGTTTCTTTTGAACCGTTGATGTCCTTCCATCAGTACATTTCAGTCGTGAGTTTCATTCCCACCAAGTTTTGGTAATGGCAACTATCTAATGCCTGCCTTCATGTACTAGTACTACAAGTCCCCTCTGCTTATTCCTCAGACTTTGAGCATCAGTGTCCTTTATGGCTGTCCCTGGGTATGCTTTGTATCTGAGTTTTTCTTCCTTCCCATTAGCCCGTACCTCCTTCGTTTGATTGATTATCTTGGGATCTATGCTTAGGATTAGGCCCTCAATAGCCTAAAGATTCGTTACCCACCCCCTTCAGGATTGGTTTAAAGCCTTTCCAATTAGCATTTCCCAAATACTCTTCCCGATTTTTGTGGGGTGGAGACCCTCCCTTGCCAAAAGCCCTTCATGGAGGTGGTGCAGACTGTGGTCTAGGAATCTGAGGTTCTCGTGATGGCACCAACTTGTAGGCCAATGGTTCGTTTCTAAAGTGCTTAGTTCGCTCATTGAATGTTGACCTTGTTTGGGAAAGTACAGATGACAACCAGCATTGGTGTTTCTAACTCCTTAACTTCCTTGCCCAACTACTCATCGTCTTTAGCGCTGGCCCAGGAAATAAAGGGTGCTTCCCGGGGGAAGGCCGTTGTGCATCCTCTAATTCTGTAATCACAGTTCAGCCAACTTGGGGGGAAATCAGGCAACGGCCTTTGTTTTGTTTTGAAATATTTGGCAGACACTTAAAGGCAGAGAAATTACTTATTTCGGCATGTGGTCAAAAGCCTCTTTGCCTGTTTAGGGTGGGATGTTGGGATGGGATCAAACTTCTAATATTAGTTGGTTGAAGCAAAAACACCCCCCCCCCCCAATGTACAAAGGATTATCTCTTCTTCTGAATGCCTGGAGAAAGAAAGAGAGAGAGAGAGAAAGAAAAAGAGAGAGTGAAAGAGAGAGAAAGAGGGAGACAGAGAGGGGGGCAGAGAGAGACACAGAGAGGAGAGAGACAGAGAAAGAAAACGAAAGAAAAAAGAAAGAGAGGGAGAGGGAGAGAAAGAGAAAGAGAGAAAGAGAGAGTGAAAGAGAGAGAAAGAGGGAGACAGAGAGAGACACAGAGAGGAGAGAGACAGAGAAAGAAAATGAAAGAAAAAAGAAAGAGAGAGAGGGAGAGAAAGAGAGAGAGAGACAAGGAGAGAGAGGGAGGGAGACAGAGAAAAAAAGAGAGAGAGAAGAAAGAGAGAAAGACAGACAAGGAGAGAGAGAAAGACAGACAAGGAGAGAGAGAAAGACAAGGAGAGAGAGAGAGACAGAGATGAGAGAGAGAGAAAGAAAGAAAGACAGAGACAAAGAGAGAGAGAGAAAGGAAAGAGAGAAAGTGAGAAACAGAGTGGGAGGCAGAGAGAGAGAGAGAGAGACAGAAAATGAGAGAAAAAAGCAAGAGAAAGAGAGGGAGCTAAAGAGAGAGAGAGAGAGAGACAAGGAGAGAGAGGGAGGGGGAGAGAGAGAGAAAAGAGAAAGAAGGAGAAAGAAAGACAAGGAAAGAGAGAGAGAAAGACAGAGACAAGGAGAGAGAGAGAAAGAGAAAGACAAGGAAAGAGAGAGAGAGAAAGACAGACAAGAAGAGAGAGAGAGAGAGAGAGAGAGAAAGAGACTGTGTATCCTTAATGGCCTTATGATGAGGTGAAGAGTTGGGTCAACCTCTTGGCTTTGGAAGCCGTTTCCACAGGCGACGATGATAGAAGGCCAGAGGGAGCCTCTCTCAGTCAGACTCTCCTGCCTCATGACCTCCTTCGAGAAGCCTTCATCAGGGCCTTGAGAGCCGATTCTGCCTAACAATGAAATCCATCCGGGGGATTTGGCTTTGTTTGTTTGCACAATCGACCTGGCCACCCATCTCACAGCAGGGACTCTGAGCAGCGGACAAGTTAAAACCAACACTTAGAGCAACCGTCCAACTAATAACGGTCTGAGGTTGCCAAAAACAAATTCCAACTTACAACGCAAACAACATCAGCTGGCAGAGCTCGCTCGCGCCCTGCCTCCCGGCCCACATGCCTGGGCGGGACGGCCAAGCTTGTCTTGCCTTGCAAAGGCCAAGGGGGCCATCTGGACCTCCAGCTTGGTCACACAGGCAGCAGGAAAAGGATGAAGTCACGAGGCACGAAAGAAGAGCGAATGAGCCGAGAGGAAAGGAAGTGACGGCTATTTGGAGCTCAGATCTTAAAACACAGAGAGAGTCAAAAGCTTTAGGGGACAACGTACAAAGCAGCTGCAGAGAGTTTGCAAGAGCAGAAAATCATGGAGATTCCACAGATTTAACAAGAGTTGGAAGGGACCTTGTAGGTCATCTAGTCCAACCCCCCTCTGTCCAAGGAGGAGACCCTCCACCATTTCTGACAGAGGGCAGTCCAGTCTCTCCAGGGATGAAGCTCCCACAACCTCCGAAGGCAACTTCTGTTCCATGGGTTGATGGTTCTCCCTGTCAGAAAATTCCTCCTTATTTTCAGGTTGAATCTCTCCTTGGTCAGTTTCCATCTGTTATTCCTTCTCTGGCCTTTGGGGGCTTTGGAGAATAGCTTGACCACCCCTTCCTCTCTGGGGCAGCCCCTCAAATATTGGAAGATGCTCTCCTGTCTCCCCTGGTCCTTCTCTTCCTTAGCCATGCCCAGTTCCTGCAACCGTTCTTCGTATGTTTGAGCCTCCAGTCCCCTCATCATCCTGGTTGCTCTTCTCTGCACCCTTTCTAGAGTCTCAACCTCTTTTTTATAGAATAGACTAGAGTAGACACACAAGGAATTTGTCTCTGGTGCAGAATCTCTCTGCGTACATGCAGAGCAACAGAATAATACAGGTAGTCCTCAATTTACAACAATTGATTTAGTGACGATTCAAAGTTACAATGGCACTGAAAAAAGTGACTTGTGACAGTTTTCACACGTATGACCGTTGCAGCATCCCCATGATCACATGATCAAAATTCAGACGCTTGCTAGCCAACTCGTGTTTATGATGGTCGCAGTGCCCTGGGGTCATGTGATCACTGATTTGTGACCTTCTGACGAGCAAAGTCAATGGGGAAGCCAGATTCACTTAACAAGCACACTACTAACTTAACAACTGCAGTGAGACCCTATACCAGGGGTCTGCAAAGTGAGTTCTTTTAAGACTGGTGGACTTCAGCTCCCAGAATTCCCCAGCCAGCCATGCTGGCTGGGGAATTCTGGGAGTTGAAGTCCACCAGTCTTAAAAGAGCCGACTTTGCAGACCCCTGCCCTATACCATTTAGACAAGTGGCTGTCCAATCTCCAGTGATGAAGCACCTACGATTTCTTGTAGCATGCCGTTCCCCTGGTCAACTGTTTTCTTTGTTGGTTCAAAAATTAACAATTTCTAAAGTAAAGTGGAGATTGAAAAGAAGGATAGGGGGGGGGGTGCACTTGTTTGTGTGAGCAAATGACCTGAACAAAGTGAGAACATGTATGCTACTTTCCACTTATAATGCTGACATTTTTAAAATTATATCTTAAAGTTAGTACTTTTTAGTATTTGGTTAAATGTAACATGTATTGCTGGTCTTTGACCGTAATAAAGATTTATTCTATTCTATTCTTGTTTGTGTGAGGTGGAGAGAAATGTAAGTGGTCATTTAGGGCTCCAGTTTTGCATAGCAATAGCCATAGCATTTAGACTTACATACCGCTTCACAGTGCTTTTACAGCCCTCTCTAAGCGGTTTACAGAGCCAGCCTCTTGCCCCCAATAATCTGGGTCCTCATTTGACCCACCTCGGAAGGACGGATGGCTAAGTCAACCTTGAGCCTGGTGAGATTCGAACTGCTGAATTGCAGGCAGCTGTCAGTCAGCAGAAGGAGCCTGCAGTACTGCACTCTAACCACTGCACCTCCGAGGCTCATAGACACAGAGAACTGGAACAGACAGCAGGTGCTGAACAACATGGCGGACATTTTTGGGGTGCTCCTTCCACATTTCCTGAAATTCCAGATGCGCGGGAATTCCAGTCTCTTCCCATTCAAAACATTCAGAAAAAGGGTGGGGTGGGTTCCTTTGTTAAGGGAGGGGGGGAGCTCTGAGATCAGGTGGGGCTCCTGTCATGATGGTTTGTCTCTTTCCTGCCTACAGGGCGACATCCAGCAACTGCTCATCGTCTCGGACCATCAAGCCGCCTACGACTACTGTGAACACTACAGCCCAGATTGTGACACAGCCGTGCCGGACGTGCCTCACTCTCAGGACCCAAACCCTGATGAATACGTGAGTGGGAAAGGGGCTGGGAGCCTGAGGGGCAGCCAGAGGGATCTCTCCCTGCCACCTTAGCCCTGGCCCTGGCCCTGGCCCTGGCCCTGGCCCTGGCCCTGGCCCTGGCCCTGGCCCTAGCCCTTTCTTTGAAAGCCTACACAGCAGTGGTGAAATTCAATTTTTTTTACTATGGGTTCTGTGGGCATGGCTTGGTGGGCGTGGCAAGGGAAGGATATTGCAAAATCCCCCTTCTGCCCACTCTGGCAGAGGTAGCATTTGCCAGTTCTCTGAACTATTCAAAATTTCCACTACTGGTGGAATTTCACCCTGCTACACAGTAATCCTGATCCTAACCCCTATCCTAACCTTGCAATGTTCATTTCAAGTGTGTATTTTTAAGCAAGGACGGGAAAGGGAGGAAGACAGGGGCTCATCTTACTCACCCAGCAATTCACCTACCGTATTTTTCGAACTATAAGATGGACCGGAGTATAAGACGCACCAAGATTTTGAAGAAGTAAATTAAAAAATTTTTTTTTGCACTGCAGGCCTCCCAAACCCTCTGCATGCCTCATTTTTTTTTGTGAAAAATGGGGCATGCAGAGAGCTTGAGAGGCCTGCAAAGGGCTCCTGGAGGCTGACCCCCACCAAACAACCAAAAACGTCTGTTTTTCATAAAGAACAGGGCATGCATAAGCTTTTGGAGGCTCTTAGAGTGCTCCTGGGGGCCAGGGCCCCCCAAAATTGAGCAAAAGGGTCATTTTTTGGCTAGTTTTTGCCTTCTCCAGCCCCCAGGAGCATTCTGGAAGCCTCCTAAAGCCTCTGCATGTCCATTTTTGGGCAGGGGGTGGGGTTTCGGGAGGCCAAAAATGCTGTATTCAGTGTATGACGCACTCAGATTTTCATCCCTTTTTTTTAATACTCCGAAAAATATGGTAGTTGCTTGGGTGATTTTGCTCTCAGTGCTAATTCTGAGTGACCCCATTGCACCACCAAC
Source organism: Rhabdophis nuchalis (assembly GCA_039707465.1). Taxonomy (NCBI): domain Eukaryota; kingdom Metazoa; phylum Chordata; class Lepidosauria; order Squamata; family Natricidae; genus Rhabdophis; species Rhabdophis nuchalis. The sequence continues at coordinate 5,732,916 of CM077652.1, forward strand.
TCTACGGTAGAAGTTTCTGGCTTTCTAACAAACAACAGCCACAATGGTCATCATGGTTGCTACTGCCTACAAGTCTGCCCCTGCCCTGAACGTTGTGTAGCTTTCCCTGGGACTTCAAAGAGCTCAACCCAGAGCCCTCCTAGCTCCAAAGTCTACCACTCTTTGCCCACCTTTGCACTTGCAGCAGAAGGAAAGAGAAGTCATTGGAGTTGGGCTCAGACCAGAGGCCCTTGCTTGTCCCCTGTGGGTGTAGCCAATTCCCCTTTAACCGCAGCCAAGCCAGTGGCCTTCCTTCTCCAGGAATCCCACAGTTTCATGGCCTCCTCTCGCCATTTCAATCACTTTCCTTGCTCCACAGTACCCAGATGGGAATGAGAACATGGAAGTTGAAGGAGAAACTTACTATTACGAATACCCCTACTATGAGGACCTCGATGAGGCAGGCAAAGCCACCCCGACCACTGCCCAACCTGTGGAAACCGATGAAGTAGCCCCGGAAGTGATTGACACCACGGAGGTAAAGGACAGTGGGGGGGGGCTGCCTGCCAGAGAGAGGTGGGTCAGGTGGGAGGGAAGGTGTGATGGAGCCTCTAACCCAGGGTTTCCCAATTGGGAGTGCTTGCGCCCCCTAGGGGTGGGAGACGATATTCCAGGGGTGTGTGTGAAAACCTGGGTTTAGAAGTTTCAGAATTATGTATATAAATAAAAATTTAAAATAGTTTGTGCAAAATCACTAATCTCAAAAAGTACTGCACCGATCGCCACCAAATTTTCATACAATGTTGCTAAGAAAGGGAGTAACCAAAAATACGTACATTTTGTGTGGCTGGCACACGTGTGTCATATGCAAGCAGCACAAACGTAAAAGGTACGCACTTCTCAGGTTTACACCTCCCTGTAGCTCCTCCCACCCGGCTGCTTCTTATGATGCTTCACGCACACGCCCCTCACATTTCCAACGGTCGTTTCCTCAGCAACCGAATAAGCCTCCAACGTTCTACACTGTATGGAGGCCTACTAGGCCCAAAACAAGGCGCAGAGGATAGCACACTCCCAGGTGGCCCATAGTGGGATAGAGAGAGAGGGGGAGAAATACAGTAGGTAGGTAGGTAAGTAGGTAGGTAGAGGGTTAGATAGAGAGGGAGAAATACAGTAGGTAGGTGGAGGAAAAAACAGGAAAAGACCCCTGAGTCCACAGAAGGAAGAAAGCCTGAGAAAGAGGCTCAACGTAAATCTGTCTTAATTACGCCAGGTGGAGGTTGAGCTGTAAATGCCTCACCAGGCTTCCTAGATTATGTTCCATCAAGATCTTCCTCAAAGTCCAGAGTGCTTCTGTTTCGTGAATTAACTTCTCTATTAACTTCCAATTTCCTTATGTATGTGGATTTTATTCTACAAACTTGAGGATGGCTGTTAAATAACTTCATTTAAATCTTTCTTCCAAGTAGCTCAAGATACCATGGGTAGCCCATAGGAGCCTTGGAAAATAAGAATCTATCTATCTATCTATCTATCTATCTATCTATCTATCTATCTATCTATCTATCTATCTATCTATCTATCTATCTATCTATCTATCTATCTATCTATCTATCTATCTATCTATCTATCTATCTATCTTGATGGAACAGAATCTAGGAAGCCTGGTGAGCCATTTACAGCTCAACCTCCACCTGGCGTAATTAAGACAGATTTACTTTGAGCCTCTTTCTCAGGCTTTCTTCCTTCTGTGGCCAAACTTCAAGTTTGTAGGCTCTTCGGTTCTGGAGATTTTGTGATGAGTGAGTGGTATTTGCTATATATAGATATATATTGCCTACAAACTTGAAATTTGGCACAGATGTTCCTCTTGGCTTCTAGGTCCTCGATAAGAAAGGATTTTTTGAAATGACCATCAGATCATTAGTAATTCTTATATAGTAATTAACACACTCTGATGCTAAGGTGTTCTACTTCCCCTCCCCACCTGAAATGAACTCTGTTCCAACTGCCAGTTCCCTCACATTCCATTACCTCAGTTCAAACTGGCAGACATTCCACTCCTTCACTCAGGAGAGGTCTGGGGTTCCTTACAGTACTAAACATTGGTACCTCACCAAAATGTCTATGCCTTCCACCTATGGAACGGCTTCCTGACTCAAGGTGGCAGGAGCAATATTCCCTTACGTGTTTCAGTCACCGGCCACCACTCAGCCAACGGATTGTGAACCGAATTTCTCCCGCATAGCCCAATCGCATAGTTTTGTTGCGAAGCACAGTATCCATCTGGTACTTGATATTGCTTTGGATGAAGGGAGCTGCAGCTCACAAAAGCTTCTATCTTTTAATAAAACATGTTAACTGGAAAAGGTGCTGCAGGCTCCTTAATTTTTGGCTTCTGTGGGTTATCTCCTCCTCTGCTGTTCCCTTTGGCCTCGGAAGACAGATAGCTGTCCGGTCAAGTGGCAAGCGCTGTCCTCTGAGGAGAAATCTTCCATCTCCTAGGACAGGGATCCCCAACCTTTGCAACTTTAAGTCTGAAGGACTTCAGCTTTGCTGGCTGGAGAAGTCTGGGAGCTGAAGTCCTTCAGACTTAAAGTTGCAAAGGTTGGAGATCCCTGGCCCAGGCCCTGACACTGAAAGAGGAGGGATGGTTTGAGTTAAGGAGGAAGCCAAGAAAGAAGGAGGAAGAAGACCCAAAGTTCCCAAAGTGATATTTTTCCAGAGGTCTGTAATGTTGCTGTATGTAATGAGCAGAAGGAATATAACTTTGAGAAACAGGAGAAACAAGAGCTGTGGCCAAGGCAGGAGCCTGAGAAGGAAGCGGAGTCCACGGCTGAACCATAATCCAAAAACCATTCCAGGCAAGGGAGGGAAGGAGGAAGGAAGCGCATTAAGACTTTCAAAATTGCGGTTGTTGCTTCAGGGGTGGGTTCTGGACGGCTGTACTGCCAGTTTGCTCTTGTGCACCCTTTGCATGTGCATGCTCTATGCATGCTCTGTGCATGCTCTGTGCATACTCTGCATGCTCACAACTCAAAAACAAACTGGAGGTGGAAACGGCAGAGACCAGGGTTTGGGGGTTTGGGGGCGTAGCAGGCCTGGGTTCCGGTGACCAAGGCCGCCCAAATCACTCCCAATTTGGCCAAATCCAGCCGAACCCACTTCTGAGTTTCTTCAAGGTAGACCAGAGTAGGAAATCAAGTCATGAATGCTAGTCCTACTTTTATTATGAGGTTACAGTAGTGAATCTTTTCTTTTTAATTTTAATTTTTAAAACAAACAACACATATAAAATACTTTCCTGAATTTCATCAAACATGTTGTTTGGTTACAAGTTTTTGTGCATTAGTTCTTACAATTAGGATTAAAATCACAGGTTGTCTATCAAACATAACTAAATACATCGCTATTATTGAGCATTGTGTGCTCAAAATACCATTAATGGAGTATACAACATATTCCAGTACTGATGTTCAATTGTTACCACAAATAGTTATTAAATATTTCCATTCATATATGTTTCAATTTTTCATTACATCCATTAACCCAGGGGTCCCCAACCCCCGGGCCGCGGACCGGTGCCGGTCCGTGGCTGGATGGGAGCCGGGCCGCAGGGCTAGAGAGGAGGAGGAGGGAGGAGGAGGCAGCCCCCTGAGCACAGCGCGCGGGAGAATGCAGGCGCGGCTGTTCGCGCCGTTGGAGTGTGCCTCTTCCTCCACCCTCGTCGACGGAAGGATTCCTGGACGCCGCCGGACTGGCCACCGATTCCCTCCCCTGCTGGCATGCCGGCCACTCATTTTCTTCCAGGGACTGCGGAGGCTCTGCGGGCTGGGGAGGGAACTGGCGGGTTGCTCCGGCGGCGCACAGGAGTCCCTCCGTCGACGAGGGTGGAGGAAGAGCCCCCACCATCCTCCTGCGTTCTCCCGTGCGCTCTGCCCAATGGGCTGCCCCCCTCCCTCCTCCTCCTCTCCAGCCCGGCACCTATCCAGCCACGGAGCCTGAACGAGCGAACGAGCGACCAAGCGTGGCAGGCGGGATGAGGAGGCTGGGGGCGGGGGGACGGGACGACGATGACGACGACAGACACACATAGAGAGACAGAGGGAGGGAGGGAGAGAAAGATAGACAGAGACACAGAAGGAGTGATTGAATGAATGCAAGACAGACAGACACAAGCGCACACACATACAGAGTGACAGAAATGGGCGGATGAAGGAGAGACACAAAGAGAGAAAGAAAGAAAAAAGTGGGAGAGAGAAAGACAGACAGAGAAAGAGACAGAAAGGAAAGAAAGAGACAGGAAAAGATACAGAAAGAGGGAAAGAGAAAGAAATAGAGAGAAAGGGAAAGAGAGAAAGAAAGAAATAGCGAGAGAGAAAAAGAGAGACAGAGACAAAGTAAGAGAAAGAAAGAGAGAGAGAGAGAGAAAGAAAGAACTTATGACCACAGTTGAGGCCAAAAGTTTGGTTGCTAACCAAGATCATTGTTAAGTGAGTTTCACATTTTCAAAGTTGGCCACGCCCACCCAGTCACATGACTGCTGAGCCCCTCAGCCGGTCCGCAGAATTTTCTTTAAAATGAAACCGGTCCCTGGTGAAAAAAAGGTTGGGGACCCCTGCATTAACCCATTTAACATATACAAATCTTTCCAGTATTGCATACTCACTACTTAAAGTTATACATAATGTTCAGATCAGTGGTGGGTTTCAAATTTTTTTAGAACCTACTCTGTAGGTGTGGCCTATTTTGTGGGCGTGGCTTGGCAGTCATGTGACAGGGTGGGAGTGGCCACCTTTTAAAATGTGGTGAAGCTCATTTAACAACGCTCTTGCATAGCAACCAAAATTTTGGACTCAATTGTGATGATAAAATCTTTCTTTCTTTCTTTCTTTCTTTCTTTCTTTCTTTCTTTCTTTCTTTCTTTCTTTCTTTCTTTCTTTCTTTCTTTCTTTCTTTCTTTCTTTCTTTCTTTCTTTCTTTCTTTCTTTCTTTCCTTTCCTTTCCTTTCCTTTCCTTCCCGTTGGGTCACTGGCAGTGGCGGGCCAGATTTGTTTCCAGGTACGCCAGTGGAACCCCCTCTCACCGGTTCTCTAAATTTCACCAACCGGCTCTCGCGACTAGGTGTGAGCCTGCAGAAACCCACCACTGGTTCAGATCATCCACTCTTATACATTACATTCATTATTATCCTTTCTATATCATATAGTCAAGCACTCTATTTTATAACAAGAAGCTTTCATAGTAATAACTATAGCTTTCTAGAAACACATATATAAAACAGTTTCATTCCCAAGTTTTCTTATCTAACCATTACTAAAACAGGTCCCATACCTTGTAAAAGTGCTCATCTTCTCGTTCTCTAATTTCAAATGTGAGTTTATTCATTTCAGCACATTCCCTTATTTTCCAAATCTTAACGCCTGCACCTCTAGGCTGTCCTGGGCAGAGTTTCTGGGCAGAGCCCCCCACCCACCTCTCGTCTCCTCTTTCAAACAGAGCCCCACCCCTGCGCCCACCCCGCCACCGGTGGTGGAGAAGGTCCCGGAGGAGGTCCCCAAGAGAGACGATGAACTGCTGATCGATGAGTACGACTACGGGACCATGACAGAGGAGTACTACACACCCCTCCCCTACGAAGATCTCAACTACGAAGACCTCGACAACCTCGACAACCTCGACAAGCTCCCGGAAGGAGGCACTGGGGCAGAAGTGCCTACCAGCTCAGTCCTGACCTACAATGAAACGGAGGTAAGTGGCTTTGCTCCTTCTAGGGGAGGCCTTTGGGTGATGGGTGAAGCGGATGGAAGGAGCACAGGGAGCAGTTATAAAGCAGCAGAAGGCCATTTGGGACTCTAGTACGGGGGGTGTCAAACTCGATTTCATGGAGGGCTGCATCAGGGTTGTGTTTGACCTCAAGGGGGCCAGGGTGGGCGTGGCCAGCTTGGCACCACTCATTTCCGGGGCACCTGTGGTGGCCAAGCAGGACTTCCCTCAGACCCTCCCTCCCTCTCATTATAACCTTCCTTCCTTCCTCTCCTTCCTTCCTTCCTTCCTTCCTTCCTTCCTTCCTCCCTCCCTTCCTTCCTCCCTTCCTTCTTTTCCCTTCCTTATCTTCCTTCCTCCCTCCCTTCTTTTCCTCCCTCCCTCCCTCCCTTCTTTCTTTTTCCTTCCTTTTTCCTTCCTTCCTTCCTTCCTTCCTTCCTTCCTTCCTTCCTTCCTTCCTTCCTTCCTTCCTTCCCATCTTCCCTTCTTTGTCTTCCCTCTTTCCCTTCCTCCTTTCCTGTCCCTTCTTGCATGCTCAGATGCAACAGGGGAAAACATTTCTCCATTTGTTTCGTTTTTAGTTTACTTTGCTAGCCCTCTGCCAGTGGAAATGGAGCTTGGTGTGTGCGTGTGCGTGTGCGTGCGTGTGCATGTTAGATCAGTGTTTCTCAACCTTGGTGACTTTAAGTTCCAAGTTAACTTTTGGTCAGCTTTGCCTTCAATACTTTTCAAGTATTGGCCATGCACAGCTTTGCTTTTCCAATTTTCAGCTCGCTTCTCAATTACTTCTTTCTTGTATTCAGCTTTCGACTTAGCTGTCTTCAAAAGGCCTCCTTTTATTTACTTCCTTAATCATTGGTTCTTCACTATTCTGGATGTGATCATTCAGGCTGTGTCTTTCTTCTTCCACAGTCTGCTTTACTTGTAGGAGTCCTCGACCACCCTCTGCTCTCGGTAGATATCTGGGAGTTGAAGTCCACAGGACTTAAAGTCGCCAAGGTTGAGAAACACTGAGTTAGATGTTTCAGCCAAAAACCATGCAGTCCATCTTCACCTGATGCTGACCAATTCTTGATCTTCCTCGCTCTTTTCTCTACCAACATCTCTGTTGTTATGACTAGTTCTTTCATTTCAATGTCTTTCTTATTCTTACATCCCTTCGTCCGATCCGCTCCCACAGAGAGGGCCTTCTCAGGGTGCCGTCGGCCGGGCAATGCCGGTTGGCGACACCCAGGGGAAGGGCCTCCTCTGTGGTGGGCCCCACCCTTTGGAACAACCTACCCCCGGAACTACGAACCATCTCTGACCTCCGCCTCTTCCGCCAATGTCTAAAGACACACCTTTTCCATCAAGCCGGCCTCGTGTAACCTCCGTTGGGGACTATTTTTAGATAGTTTTAAATTTGGGGATTTTAAATTGATTTTAGCACAGGGGGAAATTTAATATCTTTTTAAATTTTATATCTTTGTTTACACTTGTATGTTTTAATTTCCTGTGCGCCGCCCTGGGTCCTTTTTGGAGAAGGGCGGGGTATAAATGCGAATAAAATAAAAAAATAAAATAAATTCTTATCCATCTCTTTTAACCAAACTGTGCCCTTGCTGTGTTCCCTTCGGTTATCCCTTATCTGCACCCTGAACTGTTTCTTCCTTCTCAGGTACTAACTGATTCACTCCAGTTTCTCCATTGATGGATTGGTAGAAACGTTTCTCATTGGATTGAAATGGGAAGTTAATAATAATAATAATAATCTTTATTGTCAATGTAAAAATTACAATGAAATTGGTTTTAACTTCACTGGTGCAAAATTATAACAGAAACATAAAAGAGAGAAAAGAAAAAAGAAAAAACTAGCACGTGCATGGAGTGATTGCGGTTGAATTTAAAAGTCTCACAGCCCATGGATAGAAGCTACCTTTAAACCTGTTCGTTCGGCTGGCTATACTTTGATATCTTCTGCCTGATGGTAGAAGGGCAAAGAGATACCAACCAGGGTGTGAATCATCTTTGAGAATCTTCCTTGCTCTGCTAAAGCAGCGAGATCTGGCGATGTTATCCAGCGATGTCAGAGGGCAACCGATGGTTTCTTGTGCCGAATTGATCACTCTCTGTAGTGCCTACGTTCTGCCTATAATTCGCAATTTTGGCTAATCCTCTTGGCCACAGCTGTTATTTGCTGTTTTATTCATTTCCAGTGTGAGGCAGCAGCCAAAAAAGCTAATGCAATCCTTCTTGTATAAACAGAGGTTACAGAATCAAAATCACGCGTCAGTCCTGCTATTCTTAGTCACCACATTACAAAAACGATGTTGAGACTTTGGAATAAAGTTCAGAGAAGAGCAACTTAGATGATCAAAGGCCTGGAGATTAAAACGGCTGCAGGATTTGGGTTTGGCTAGTCTAGAGAAAAGGAGATTTAGGGGGTGACATGATAGCAGTTTTCCAGTATTTGAGGGGCTGCCCCCAAAGAAGAGGGAGGGTCAAGTTATTTTTCAAAGCATCAGAGAGCAGGACAAGAAACAATGGACGGAAACAAATCAAGAAGAGAAGCAACAGCTTGCCTTCAGGAATTGTGGGAGCTCTATCACTGGAGGTTTTCAAGAAGAGACTGGACAGTCATTTATCTGAGATGGTGTAGGTTCTCCTGCTTAAGCAGAGGGCTGGACTAGAAGACCTCCAGGGTCCCCTCCAGCTCTATTCTATTGCTATTAATCTGATTCAGTGCTTCCTTGATCTTCGTTGTTTCTAAGTGACATTTCTTGATTAGGCATTTTTTGGTCTTCAGCTTCTTTTCTTTCCTGCGTTCTAGCTTGCTTGCATCTGATCTCAACTTGCTGATCTTATTTTCCACTCTAATCTTCCCTTTTCTGTTTGGTTCCCCCCACCCTCTTCTTCTTCTCTGTTGATTTTGCATCCCAGTATTTCAGTTATAACTGTAGTTACGTTGCTTTGTTTCGTGCAGTGAGTTGGCGCTTATCCTTGATATTGCAGTATTTGCATCTTTTAATCTTGTGCTAGTTGTTTCTTTGGAGCAAGCTTGAACGTGGGCAGCCTTATTCTGATGTTTGTGTGCTGTTCTAGATGCTCAGTTATTCTTTGTTTCAGTTCTTTTACTTCTTTAGTTAGAGGGCTTTGTTCTACCCGACGCAGAGTAGTGGGGGCCTAGTTTCCAAATGGAAATCTCTGCTGGATTTCTCTACCAGCAACTCCCCCTGGTTTGCCTCTACATTCTGAACCTTTGAAGTCCTTCCAGTTCTGCTTCTGGGAATACTTTATTTCATATTATAAATCAATGTTGATCTGCTAGCCTCTGTTCTGTTATTTCTGACTCTGGATGTTGTTCTTTCCGGAACTGGTGCCTTTGTTTCAAATATTCTGGCTGGACTTGATCTATAATAATAGATCATTTCTTGTTTTCAATTACTGTATAGTTGTGATGGGTAAAACACCTTTTCTTCCAGTAGTTCTGCAGCTGCTGGCTCTGGTTGCTCAGTCAGCAGCCCTGAATCCTGTAGCCCAGGGGTCCCCAACCTTTGCAACTTTAAGTCTGAAGGACTTCAGCTCCCAAAGCTGGCTGGAGAATTCTGGGAGCTGAAGTCCTTCAGACTTAAAGTTGCAAAGGTTGGGGACCCCTGCTGTAGCCTATTTTTCACACTGTTGCTATTGCTATTGCTATTAATCGCATAGTCAGCCAGAGGTTCTGACTGGGTTTGGCATTTTTGTCTACCTATCGAGTCCTTACCAAGGACCTGGGATAGGTGTATCCAGATGTTTGATGCTCTTGCAGATATTGTCGCAGGATGGAAGCTGTTCCAAGTCAAGCCGCCTTTTGCAATTGACTGATGGCGAATTTGTCACTGCCAATGTTGGTGTGATACTCCAGTTGTTTTGGGGTTGCACCCAAGGCACCTGTGACTATTGGTCCTACCCTTGCTTGCCTTTGCCGTAGTCGTTCTATTTCTATTTGTAGGTCTTTGTATTTTTTTATCATCATCATCATTATTCATTAAACATGAAACTCGGTCAACTGAACATTTAAAAATGTATCACAAATACCATTGACTGTTGCTGATGGGTTGCTTCCAGCGTCCTAAGTATCAACCAAGTATCTTCTTAAAGGTAAAATGTTCCAAGTAGCACACTTTTTTTGCAGTTCTGCTGGTGTTATTGCAGGAAGCTGCAATTTCTTATGTATCATATAAAATTCTTGGACATGGTACCAAGTGCCCCAATGACAGTAGGTATCACTCTTACATAGTTCATCCACAATCACGTAGTTTTGATAGCCAGGTTGCAGTATTTCGTAATTTTTTCCAGTTCTTTTTCCCCCCAACTCTGGCATCTCCCAGTAGAGCAATATCAATAGATTGTATGCTTTGGTTTTTGACAATGTTGTTGTTGTTCTTGTTGTTATTATTATTATCTGTGGTTAATCTTTGGTGAGATTCACAGCCTTTGGGGCTGGTTGGAAGCTCAACAGCTCGAGTCCTAACCAAGGACCTAGGAACTGTTAAGGTAACATCGGAGGATATAAGCTGTTCCAAGCAGGGTGGCCCTTTGTAGACTCAGAATGTTCAAGTCTGATAAATTTAGAATTTCTACGTAGCAAGATAGCCCTTTAGGTATTGCTCCAAGGGCTCCAGTTACAATCAGGACAACAAATAATTTCTTTTTCCACAGTCGCTCAACTTCAATTTGAAAGTCCCGGTATTTTGTGATTTTTTCTTGCTACTTATTGCATCACCAGGTATTGCAATGTCCACGAACCATACTTTTTTCTTTTCAATTATTGTTATATCAGGCATGTTGTAGGCCAAGTGCCTGTCAGCCTGAATTCTGAAGTCCCACAAGATCTTGACTTTCTCATTCTCTAAAACTTTCTCAACCTGATGTTCCCAGTGGGTTTTGCTGTACTCAAATCCAAACTTCTGGCACAATTTCCAGTGAATGATCTTAGCAAGGCGGTCATGGCATTGTAGGTAGTCAGTTTGTGAAATTTTGCTGCACCCACTGATCAGGTGGTCGACTGTCTCATCTTTCTCATTACAGAGACGACATTTGCTATTGGTGGTAACATGCTGGATTTTTGCCTTCATGCAGTTTGTGGCTAAGGCTTGTTCTTGAGCTGCCAAAATAAAGCCTTCTGTTTCTTTTTTCAGTACTCCCGATCTTAACCAGTTCCAAGTTAGTTTTTGGTCAGCTTTGCCTTCAATATTTTTCAAGTATTGGCCATGCATAGCTTTGCGTTTCCAATTTTCAGCTCACTTGTCAATTACTTCTTTCTTGTATTCAGCTTTCGACTTAATTGTCTTCACATGGCCTCCTTTATTTACTTCCTTAATCATTGGTTCTTCACTTTTCTGGATGTAATCATTCAGGCTGTGTCTTTCTTCTTCCACAGTCTGCTTTACTTGTAGGAGTCCTCAACCACCTTCTGCTCTTGGTAGATATAATCGGTCAACATCACTTTTAAGATGCAAAGCATGATTCACTGCTATAAGCGTCCTCGTTTTTCTGTCCAAATTGTCCAACTCCATCTGGGTCCAGTCAATTATTCCTGCAGAGTATCGAATCACAGGTATAGCCCAGGTGTTTATGGCTTTTATGATGTTTCCTCCACTCAGTTTTGACTTTAATATCTTGTGGATTCATCGAATGTACTTGGTTGAAGTTAATTCCTTGACTTTATTATGCATTGTCAGAGGCCTCTAAAATCCCCAAGTACTTGTAGCCTTCTTCTGGTTTTACTGCCTTTACCATTTCTTCATTCTCAAGTTCTACTCCATCATCTTCTGTCTCAGAGCACAGGAAGAGTACGTGAAGGTGGAGAAGATCCTGACAAAGATTTCTCAGTCACTGAGTATGGAGAAGCATATTATGAAAACTACTTCGATAGGACGGACTCCCCTGACATTGGACCCGGAATGCCTGCTAACCAGGATACCATTTATGAAGGGGTAAGGAAGGCCTTTGTCTCTGTCTGAAAGTCAGGCTCAGATCCTGGGCCCATGCAGCCCACATGACGGCTGGGCCAGAGCTGATGGGACCACATGCTGAGAATTCTGGCCATGGCCTGCTAAAACAGAGGGTTGGGTTTCCAGGTCAAAGGGAAGGTTTAAACGAATCCCCGAGGGAAGCTGACATCACCTGTGGTTAGCCATTCCATAAGATAGGAGGCTAAGCACAGTTTCTTTCTGCCAATTTCAATGCATTCTTGTTATTTCTGTGCAATTATAACAGACTCCAAAGAAGCAACCAGTGAATCTTGTTCACTGGTTGAGCCACTAGAAGAGTGGGTCTCAACCTTCCTAATGCCGTGACCCTTTAATATAGTTCCTCATGTTGTGGTGATCCCCAACCATAAAATTGGTGTCTCGTTTCCTAAGACCATCGAAAATATGTGTTTACTTGTTTTTTATGTTGAAAATAAATCCCACATTTTATTTATTTATTTATTTAATTTATATACCGCCCTTCTTCCTCTCGGGACTCAGGGCGCTGAACAGCCACAGTAAAAAGAGGAAATATGAAAGTTAAAATAACATATCAATATATATTAAAGAATTTGGCCCATAATTTAAAACCCAATACTAAAACCCAATTAAAACAAGGCTATGACAGGCCAGCTGCATGAAATAAATATGTCTGCAGGGACTGACAGAAGAGACGTAGGTCTGCGATTGTGCGTAATTCAGGGGGGAGGTCATTCCAGAGGGCAGGAGCAGCCACAGAGAAGGCTCTCCCCCTGGGGGTCGCCAGCCGACATTGCCTGGCCGACGGTACACTGAGGAGGCTCTCTCTGTGGGAGCGAACTGGTCGGAGGGAGGTATTTGGCAGCAGGAGGCGGTCTTGCAGGTAACCAGGTCCCTTGCCATGGAGTGCTTTAAAGGTGATCACTAGAATCTTGAAGCACACCCGGAAAGCCACAGGCAGTCAGTGCAGCTCACGCAGGAGAGGTGTCACATGGGAGCATCTAGATGCTCCCAAAATCCCCCATGCGGCCGCATTCTGAACTAAGGTTGCACCTCAAGGGGAGCCTCATGTAGAGAGCGTTACAGTAGTCCAGGCGGGAGGTGATGAGAGCTTGAGTGACAGTGCGTAGGGCGTTAGGATCCAGAAAGGGACGCAATTGGCGTATCAGGCGAACCTGATAAAAGGCCCCCCTGGCCACGGCCGTCATGTACTCTTCTAAAAACAGCCGAGAGTCCAGGAGGACACCCAAGTTGCGAGCCCTCTCTGTGTGGGCCAATGACTCGCCCCCAATAGCCAGAGATGGCGTCAACTGGCTATACCGTGACGCCGGAAGCCACAGCCACTCGGTCTTGGATGGGTTGAGTCGAAGCCTGTTCCTCCCCATCCAGACTCGCACGGCCTCCAGACATTGGGACATCACTTCCACGGCATCGTTGGGGTGGTCCGGGGTAGAGATGTACAGCTGAGTATCACATGCCTGACTTGCTTTCTCTTCCCCTGGTGCAGATCGGTGGCCCTCGAGGTGAGAAGGGGCAGAAGGGAGAGCCGGCGATCGTTGAGCCCGTAAGTTTTCTTGCTTTGCAGGTCAAGGTGTGCGTCCTGCAGAACCTCATAGTTGAGGCCTCCTCCATGTTTCCTCTGGGAACCTCCAGCGACCAGCTGAGGGATGTTGAGTCTGTCAACCTCAGGGGTGGCCTTGTATCCCGTGGCTTCCTGATGGAGCAACAGAGAGAGATGCCTGCAATGGCAGATGGCAATCCTGAGTCTTGGATCCTGTGGAAGGATGGGGGTCTCTGTTCTGACTGAGGCTTCCCCAGCAGCGCAAAGCCGAGTCCTCGTCCCGATAAACCCCTTTTATTTAATTGACAGTGAATTCCTCTCCAGCAAAGTCTTTCCTCTCCCACGGTCTTTCAGGATAGTTCACAATTCCCAACCTTTCTCAGGCTTGGAGAGTGGCCAGGCTGAGATCTTTCAGACGCAAGAATGCAGGAATGAACTAATTGTCTCCTGCAAGCTCCACTCCCCTGTCGCTCCTCTTTTATTCCCTCTGGGAACTGATTGTCTCATGCAAACTCTACTCCCCTTTCGCTCCTCTTTTATTTCCTCTCTGGGAGGGGCCACTCACAGTCCACCTGTGGCCTTCCTCCCGAGTTGACCTGTGTTCCTTAGCAGTGCCCTTCGTCTGGCAACTCTGCGCATGCGCACACTGGGAACAGGCTCCAGCTCTTCTTCTGCCTCACTGATGTCTGACTCTGAAGGCAGCTGATAACCGTCAGACGGGCCTGGCCCCCTCTCTGCCTCCGACACAGAGCCCTCCTCAGAGCCTTCCCCAGACTCCAGGACTAGCCCAGGTTCCTCTCCGACCTCCTCCCTGTCTGAGTCTGCTGCCAGATCCACTGGTGGGCCACAACAGTCTCTTAGGTGGAGGTTGGGATTCTTGCACAGGTGTGAGTAGGCTGGTCAAGGACTCTGTGGCATCTTTTTCTTGGCTTATGGGGAGTACTTTGAAAACGGCCATTTCTGCCCCATGATGAGCTGTGGGTTGAGGCTTCCCTGGAAGCCCTGGCAACCTCTCTTTGCTCCAGGGAGAATGTGAAGGTGGAAAGGAGCTGCGGCTGAGGGGATCCGAGAGGGGAAAAGGCTCGGCCTCCTTCAGCCTCATCCCAGGCCAGGACTCTCTTGCACAGCTCGTATTGAGAAGGCCTCAGTAGCGCCACAGAGCTTCATCCCAGGCCAGCAGCGTAGAGCCTGGAGCTCGGCATGGCGTCTCTCAGTGACGTTTCATCTCCAGGCTCTTCCAGGGGGGAGAGAGAGACCCCCACTGGTCATTGAACCAAGGCGAGCGTAGAATGCGCCGTCCCTGCCCTGCCTCAGCCATGGCGCCCTCAGAAGACCCCGCCCCAGAGGACACGGATTACAGGGGTCTCCTGCGTGGGCTCTCTCCTCTCCCCATGAAATGTCACCATCCAGAGGAAGGCATCTGCCAATATGCCCTTCGCTTTGGCCCAGGTGCTGTGTGTGTGTGAGAGAGAGAGAGAGGGAGGGAGGGAGGGAGAGGGAGAGGGAGAGAGAGAGAGAGAAAGGGAGAGAGAGGGAGAGGGGCTACTGTATCAGCTTGGCTCCTCTTAGACAACCTTAGGGTTAGTCTTAGGGTTAGCTCACCATAAATCTGGAGAGCCAAAGGGAGGTGGAGGGCTTTGTGATGCTTAGGAAGGTGCTCCCTGCTTGAGCCTGCCTTATCTACGTTCCCTGGTAAAGTACAGGGTAAAATCCAATTACGGGAAATTCCACTTAGCATCAGGGCTAGGGCTAGGGTCCTAAATTGGGCTCTTTCTAGATAATGGTTAGGGTTAGGGTTTAAGGTTGGGGTCAGGGGTTAGTGTTAGTGTTAGGGTCAGAGGTTAGGGTTAGGGTCAGGGGT
This sequence comes from Rhabdophis nuchalis, assembly GCA_039707465.1. NCBI lineage: Eukaryota > Metazoa > Chordata > Lepidosauria > Squamata > Natricidae > Rhabdophis > Rhabdophis nuchalis. Next base: position 5,748,055 of record CM077652.1, read on the forward strand.
TAGGGTTGGTCAGGGGTTAGGGTCAGAGATTAGGGGTTAGGGTTAGGGTCAGGGGTTAGGGTCAGATGTTAGGTGTTAGGGTTAGTGTTAGGGTCAGAGGTTAGGGTTAGGGTCGGGTTAGGGTCAGATGTTAGGTGTTAGGGTCAGAGGTTAGTGTTAGAGTCAGAGGTTAGGGTTAGGGTTAGGGTCAGGGGTTAGGGTCAGATGTTAGGTGTTAGGGTTAGTGTTAGGGTCAGAGGTTAGTGTTAGAGTCAGAGGTTAGGGTTAGGGTCAGGGGTTAGGGTCAGATGTTAGGTGTTAGGGTCAGAGGTTAGTGTTAGAGTCAGAGGTTAGGGTTAGGGTTAGGGTCAGGGGTTAGGGTCAGATGTTAGGTGTTAGGGTTAGTGTTAGGGTCAGAGGTTAGTGTTAGAGTCAGAGGTTAGGGTTAGGGTCAGGGGTTAGGGTTTGGGTCAGGGGTAGGGTCAGAGCTTAGGGTCAGGGTGAAAGGTTAGGGTTAGGGTCAGAGGTTAGGGTTAGGGTTAAGGTCAGAGGTTAGGGTTAGGGTTAAGGCCAGAGGTTAGGGCCAGGGTCAGAGGTTAGGGTTGGGGTCAGAGGTTAGGGTTAGGGTCAGGGGTAGGGTCAGGGTCAGAGGTTAGGGTTAGGGTCAGGGGTTAGGGTTAGGGTTATGGTTAAGGTCAGAGGTTAGGGTCAGGATCAGAGGTCAGGGTCAGAGGTTAGGGTCAGGGTCAGAGGTTAGGGTCAGAGGTAGGGTCAGGGTCAGAGGTTAGGGCCAGGGTCAGAGGTTAGGGTTAGGGTCAGAGGTGGTATTCAGCAGGTTCTCTCCAATTTGGGTGAATCAGGAGTGATGGCTTCGGGAGCCTCCACCCACTTGCCGCGATGTAATGCCTGAGCACGGTGCATGGACAGAAGGTGGTGCGCATGTGCAGACGAGGCACATTCGAACTCGCTCACCTTTGTGAACCGGTAGGGAAGGCAAGTGACTCCCACCTGTGGTCAGGTTCCTCACTTGGGCTCCTTCCAGACAAGGGCTTGGCTCCACTCCAGAGGAACCTTCAGCTCTGAGCCACGCCCGGCAAATGCAGGAAGGGCCACCCCCCAAAGACGCAGACAGGAACCTCCTCCCTCTGTCCTTCTTCTCTGCGCAGCCCCACTACAGTTCCCACCAACCCCAGCCTGCCTGGAACGATGGGTGTCGCAGTCCAGCAGGCTCTGGAGAGCCAGTGTAGAGCCAGGGCTGAGACCGGGCCCTGGAACCTTCTCTCCCCACCTGTCACCTCTGCAGTCTCCCCAGGGACGCCCAGGGGTTCTTCAGGCTTCACCCCATCATCTCTTGGGGAGCCGGAACAAGTTTTCGTGAGCTTTGTGTGTTGCTGTGGTTGTTCAAGGAGTGGATCATTTTCGACTCACCAACACTCATTTTCTATATTGAAAAAGTTTTATTGGTTTTACATTTTTCTATAGGGTAGGGTAAGGGATACAAAGAAATCTTGAGAGCATTCACGTCAGAGTCGTCGGCCCTTCCGAGACCTCAAAATACACAATAAAAAGATAACAAAAAAAAAACATTTTTCATAACACTACAATGTAAAAGCAAGTACATATACCTAAATTCTCAATTCCATGCTGTCAGACATTTACAAAAAATCCAGATACAGATATTATGCAAAATTGTTCAGAAAAATCAAGGCAAAGTTATTTTTTCGATCTAAGTCTCTTGGCTATTGTATCTTCTTTTTCTCCTCCCTGGCCCCCAGCGGGCGGGGCCGTGGCCCCCTCCGTCCCCCCTGGATCTTCCCCCAGGGCAGAGGAATATTTTTTAAGAAAGGCTTCCGCCTCAGCAACTGTTTTAATCCTCACTCTTCCTCCTTCCCAGAACACCAGCATCCCTTCGGGTGTCACCCACTTGAACCAAATCCCATGATCAAACAATGTTTTAGACAAGAAGGAAAATTTCCTCCGTGCTTCTCGAATCTTTCTAGGAATCTGCTTCAAGATAGTGACCGTTTTTTGTTGGTAAATTAAAGGGTTCTCTCTCTGTGCCCTCAGGATTTCCTCTCTGGTTGACCTTCTAACAAATTTCACATGTATCTCTCTAGGCACTTCATTTATCCTGGCATATGCTGAGTTAATTCTATAGGCTAGGTCAATGTCCCCCCTGATCTCATCTTTAGGTTTTTGTAAATAGTCTGCTAAAATTGTGCTCATAAGATCAGGGAGGCATTCACCAGATCCCTCAAGAACATTCTGAAATCTCAAAAAATATGTCATTCTTTCCATATCAATCCTAGACACATGCCCATCTATTTCCCCAACCTCTTTAGTAACATTTTTAATCTCTCCCTTAACCCCCACCAACCCCCCTTCCAATTCTTCAGTCTTCTGTGTGTTTTCCAGCATTTGCTTCCTTGTGTCCAATAGCTCCTTCTTGAAATTGATGTTTTCAGCCCTCTGGGCCTGAATTTCGTTTACCAAGGTTTGTATAACAGTTTCAAGAGAAGCCATCCGTTGTTCTAAACTTGTCAGTGCTGTTTCGTGAGACATCTTAACTGTTAGAGTCAATGCCACCAAAATGGCGTTTTCAGGGTGGGGTTGGTGAGACTAACCGGGAGCCAAAAGTTCAGATCAAGGTTGAAACGTTGTAAAATTCAAGAACCAGGAGAGAGACAATTTTCCAACTCAATAGTTGTAATAGCGAAGGTAATCCAGAAAGGAATCACAAATCCAACAAGAAAAAATTCTTCATTAATATCCAGAGAGAGTCCCAAATTGTAAAGAGACGCTGGGAATTTTCCATAGTTAAAATAGTCAGGCAGGGACAAAGAAAAGCCACTTTCCACCGCCCATCTCAGAGCCCAGAGGAGAGAGTAGAAAAATATTTTTTTTTAACCAGCCAGACCTAGAAACAATGTTGCAAGTAGCCGCATACCACTTTCCCTTGTTAGAGACGGTCCGGATTTAAGATTTCCGCTTTCTCTTCCAGAGAAGCCGCTTAAGTCCGAGGGTTTTTTTTTTAAAACAAACACCCCCCTCCCAGTCCGTTCAGCTTGGCTGGCAGCAAGGAAAAAAAGTCTTTTTAAAACTCACTCTCCCTCGCAGCTGAAGCCTCGGCAAGCCTTCCGATCTCTTCCGCTCAGCCCTCTACATTGAAGTGAATGGCGCCGACAGCCGTTGGCGAAGGGAGAACCCCCCGCAGCATGTTCCTCCTCACCTAGGTCGCGGAGGGGATCACCCTCCCCACCGCCGTGAGGAGGAACGTCTCCTCCGAGCCGACCCTACCCTACGGGAGACCTCCGGTAACCGGAGTGTCTCGCCCCCTTGTGGGGGCAGAAAAGGCAACAAAGCGGCGAGCGAGCCCCAGGCTCGCCCGTCGCCGCTGGAGCCGGAACCGGAAGTCCACCAACACTCATTTTCAGCAACTTGATTTCCCCCCTCGGGTTTTACCCCCATGAAGCACATTTGAAGGCATAATCGATCTCGACTGCAGAAATCCAGATAACCCCTGGATTGGATTTTTTCTCGTGCAAATGTTCGGACTTTGTTAGAAAGTACTTTGGCCTTTTGTGCAGGCAGGCAAAAGGCTTGTGGTGCCTTAAAAATCATTCAGCCAGAGACAGATGTGGGGGAGACTCTGGACTGCCTTTTCAAATTGCTCTGGAATCGATATGCAGATGTGCTTCCTCAGCCATTTCGGGGTAGGGTCCCCAGCAGTGCCGAAGCCAAAACTGCCATTTTCTCACCCTTCCTGGAATTTGCAAAGGTGAAGCCTGAAAGAACAGCTGGGCAGATGGGGGAGGGAGGGAGGGAGGGAGGGAGGGAGGGAGGGGCAGGGGCTTCCTGGTTAGTGGTCAGGAGTCTCTGATCCAAGATTATTGGGGGGCCCATAATGTCAGCTCGTTTCACCTATCATTTACACCAGCACTCTACCTGACCCAAACCCACAAAAGCTGGATTTATTTTATTTTTATTTATTGTATTTTTATACCGCCCTTCTCTCTTTCAGGACCAATGATAAAATACAAAAACTAAAAACAAATGTTACGTTATATTAAATAGTTTTGGCCTGCCAATTAAAACCCCCTGCTGAAATCAATTTAAAAACTACGACAGGCCGGCCACATGGAATAAATGGGTCTTCAGGGCCTGACGGAACAGATGTAGGTCCGTGATCGTCCGTAGTCCAGGGAGTAGGTCATTCCAGAGGGAGGGGGCTGCCACAGAGAAGGCTCTCCCCCTGGAGGTCGCCAGCCGACATTGTCTGGCCGAGGGCACTCTGAGGAGCCCCTCTCTGTGGGACCGAACTGGATGGTGGGAGGTATTTGGCAGCAGGAGGCGGTCTTGCAGATAACCAGGTCCCTTGCCATGGAGCGCTTTAAAGGTGATCACTAGAATCTTGAAGCGCACCCGGAAAGCCACAGGCAGTCAGTGCAGCTCACGCAGGAGAGGTGTCACATGGGAGCGTCTAGATGCTCCCAAAATCCCCCGCGCGGCCACATTCTGAACTAACTAGAGCCTCCGGGTGCACCTCAAGGGAAGCCCCATGTAGAGAGCGTTACAGTAGTCCAGGCGGGAGGTGACGAGAGCTTGAGTGACAGTGCGTAAAGCATCACGATCCAGAAAGGGGCGCAACTGGCGTATCAGGCGAACCTGATAGAAAGACCCCCTGGCCACGGCCGTCATATGGTCTTCCAGAGACAGCCGAGAGTCCAGGAGGACACCCAAGTTGCGAGTCCTCTATGTGGGGGCCAATAACTCACCCCCGATAGCCAGAGATGGCGTCAACTGGCTATACCGTGACGCCGGAAGCCACAGCCACTGGGTCTTGGAGAGGTTGAGTCGGAGCCTGTTCGGAGATGTTGGGGGAAGCACACAAAACCAGAACGTAGCAAAGTTGTGATGCTTCTCCTTCCTTCCTTCCCTTCCTTCCGTATTTTGCTCCCCCGCCTGGGAGGCTTGTAAGCATGGCTGGCAACCGGGGTGGGTGGGGTGGGGTGGGGGTCAGGCCAAGTGGGGTTTTCTGGAGGGATTCAGCCAGGCACGAGGCAACCGGGGGGCGGGGGGCGGTGGTTGTAGCGGGGAGGGTGAAGCGTTGCTGTTGTGTGGGTCTCATCTCTTCCTCCCTCTTTTCCAGGGGATGCTGCTGGAAGGGCCGCCTGGCTCAGAAGGCCCAGCCGTAAGTTGCTTGCCCCTCTTGGCCTTTTGGCCCCAGGGATGGGGATGGGTCCCTTCGGCTGCGGCCAGAGGAAGTCTGCAGAAGGCGGCTGACCTCGCCTGCAGCTGCTTCCGTGGCTGAACGTGGAGCTCCGTGGTTGCCTCCCAGGTCAATTCAGCCATGCAGAAGTGGACCGGCCCCTCTCGTGCTTCTCCCCTCCACAAGGAGGGCCAGGACTCCCTTCCCTCCCTTGGAGCTCACTTTCCTCCTTTCTCTCCTCCCTCAGGGGCTGCCAGGCCCTCCGGGAACAATGGGGCCAGCGGGGCCAATGGGAGATCCTGGAGAAAGGGTAAGTTCTCTCACAGGGGGAAGGTTACCTGGGGTGGGGGGCACCGTTGCATTGGCCGACTTTTCTACCTGGGGGGCAGCTGCAAGCCATTTGGAGGCATGGCATCTGCAAACTAGGCCTGGTGCTGATAGGAGGCACATGGGTGGGTGGGGTGGGGAGATCCCAATTCCTCCTTGCTAGAGGAAGAAAGAAAGAAAGAAGAGAGAGAGAAAGGAAGAAATGAAAAAGGAAAGTGAGAGAGAGAGAAAAAGTGAGAGAAAGAAAGAAAGAAAAGAAGAAAGTGATGGAAAGAAATGATAGAAAGAAGAGAGAAAGAAAGAAAGAGAAAGATAGAAAGAAAGAAAGATGGAAAGAAAGAAAAAAGAAAGAAAGAAAAGAAGAACATGAGAGAGAGAGAAAGAGATAGAAAGATAGAAAGAAGAGAGAAAGAGATAGAAAGAAAGAAAAGAGGAATGTGTGTGTGAGAGGGAAAGAGATGGAAAGAAAGATGGAAAGAAAGAAAGAAAGAGAGAAAGAAAGAGATAGAAAGAAAGATAGAAAAAGAGAAAAAGAGAGATAGAAAGAAATGAAAGAAAGAAGAAAGTGAGAGAAAGAAAGAAAAGAAGAAAGTATGTGTGTGTGTATGAGAGAGAAAGAAAGATAGAAATAAAAGAGAAAGAAAGAAGAAAGTGAGAAGGAGAGAGAAAGAGAGAAAGAGAGATTAAGAAAGGGATAGAAAGAAAGAAAAGAGAGAGAGAGAAATAAAGAAAGAAAGAAAATGAGGAGAGAGAAAGAGAGAGATAGAAAGAAAGGGATAGAAAGAAAGAGAGAGAGAGAAAGAAAGAAAGAAAAAGAAAAAAAGAAAGAAAGAAAGAAAGAAAGAAAGAAAGAAAGAAAGAAAGAGAGAAAGAACTGCCTCCTATTGCCAAGGGTCTCCTCTGCACTGAGATGCCCTCAGCTGCCTCTATGAAGCCCAGGAGCTGCTGGCCAAAGCTCCTTCACAGACACCAGTCAAGGCCAGTCAAGGCATGAAGGGGCCTTTGCATTCTGCATCCTGTCCATTTCATTGGGTGGACAATAACTGGAGACCATCCCCCATGACATGTTCCCCCCAGACCCAACTGCTTAGACTGCTTAGACCTTGAATTCTCTCTTCTTTTCCCCCCCAGAAGGGTAACATTTTCCCCCTAATCCATATTATTGTTATTATTATTACTATTATTTCTATTGTGGTTCATGGCCCAGACTGTATTTGGCATTTTCTGCCCACTGGCTGAGCCCTCCCCAAAGCCCTGGGGGAGGCAGAGGCTGTGGGGTGATGGTGTTAGAGGCCTTGTCGCAGGATGGGAGCCTTGCCAAGGGAAGCTGCCTTGGGCAATGGGCTCGCCATGGTTTTGCCACTGCTGACGGTGTTCAAGGGATGCCCCACTTGCACCCAAGGCATCTATGGCAGGGCGGAGGAAAAAGAGAAGGGAGGCCTTCTAATCCATTCTCTAGCAGGGGACCCTGGACCCGTGATGGCGAATCTATGGCACGCGTGTCAGAGATGGCACGCAAAGCCCTCCCTGTGGGTATGCACGCTGTTGCCAGCAGATCATCTGGTTTCCACCACGAACATGTGTGTTGGCCAGCTGGTCTTCGCGGGCGCTGGAGTGCCGGTAAACAGCCTGAAAAAGTCGCCACAACCAGCCTGAAAATGGGCCAAAAAACAAGTCATTTTCTGGACTGTATCCAGGCTGTTTTTCAGAAAATGACCTGAAAATGCCCCCCAAAATGCCCTGAAAACAGCCTGAAAAATGCCCCCAAACCAGGCATGCACACGCTAGCCAGCTGGTCTTCGGGGTTCTGGTGTTCTTCTGGGGTGCATGCATGTGCCAGAAACCCCAAGACCAGTTGGCCGGTGTGCACGTGCATACTGGCCAGCTGGTCTTCGGGTTTCCAGTGCTCCAGCGCATGCACGCACCTGCATTCCAGTTTGGGCACTTGTTCCTGAAAAGGTTCACCATCATTGCTCTAGAGTCTAGACCAGGGGTCTCCAACCTTGGCAACTTTAAGTCAGGTGGACTTCAACTCCCAGAATTCCCCAGTCAGCTTTGCTTGAAGTTGAGGTCCTTCAGGCTCAAAGTGGCCAAGGTTGGAGACCCCTGCTCTAGAGGAGAGACGAGGGAGCTCTTGAGAGGTTTGCTGGCTGGAGAAGTCTGGGAGCTGAAGTCCTTCAGACTTAAAGTTGCAAAGGTTGGAGACCCCTGGCCCAGGCCCTGACACTGACAGCTTTGCTGGCTGGAGAATTCTGGGAGCTGAAGTCCTTCAGACTTAAAGTTGCAAACGTTGGAGACCCCTGATCTAAGGTATGATTGCTCTCTAAGAGGGCTTTTCTGGGAGCGGAAGCCAATGCAAACACACCCACCCTGCCCCCAGCAAAATGCCTGATTGAGGCCTGTGTTTTGGAGGGCCTGAGGGGGCTGCCCTGAGACTCCCTGGGGCCCTCGTCTCTCTTAGCTGAGCCGTGGAGGAGGCTTTGTGGGGCTCCCAGGAAAATGTGCTTGGTATGGCATAAGTCTGCTTGGGCAGAGGGCCGAACTAGAAGACCTCCGAGGCCCCTTCCAACCCTGTAATTCTATGTTAAATGTGTTTGTTTCCCTGTTCAGGCTCTTTAATTAGGCATTAATCAATTAATCACGAACGCTACAGGCTCAATCTGATTCTGCTATCATCAGAATATTCAGCTCAATTTACGATGAGTTTCAATTGCGCCAAATTCACTGGGGCGTTGGAATAAATGGGCTGGATTTCCTGAAATGCATCATCTCACCCGAAAGACGAATAGCCCACCCCACACCCCCAGCCAAATAGAGGGCGAGGGGGGTTGGTCTGGTATACAAATTCGAATAAATTGAAATTGAAATTGGTTCCCTACCTAGGAACGTTCTCCCTTGCAGTCTTCGCGGTGGCCAGCAGAAGGCGCTGCAGGGCATGAAATGGCCCTTGAAAAGCCATTTGTTTCATTGAGGACTTCCAAGTCTTTGGGCTTTCCTTGGGCTGCCCCTTCCCTCTTTGGAGGCTCAAGGAGATCGGGGTCCCTTGCATTGCTATTCAAGGTTCTTGATGCTCTCAGAGATGCCTTTGTTAGGAAAGTAGAACGTTTTTTTTCCCTTCCCCTGAATGAATGTCAACATGGATTAGACCAGGGCTCAAACTCAGTTTCACTGAGGGCCACACCAGTGTTGTGTTTGACTTCGGAGCGCTGGGGGTGGGGTGGCCTTTGTGGGACTTGTGTTGGGGGCACCTGTGGTGGCCAAGGCAGGAGTTCCCTGAGACCCTCTCTCCCTCTCATTATAATCTCCTTCCTTCCCTCCCTCCCTCCATTTCCTCCTTCCTTCCTTCCTTCCTTCCTTCCTTCCTTCCTTCCTTCCTTCCTTCCTTCCTTCGAACATAAGAACATAAGAATAGCCTAGCTGGAACAGGTCACAGCCCATCTGGTCCAGCCTTCCTTCCTTCCTTCCTTCCTTCCTTCCTTCCTTCCTTCCTTCCTTCCTTCCTTCCTTCCTTCCTTCTTTCCTTCCTTCCTTCCTTCCTTCCTTCCTTCCTTCCTTTTACTTCTTTTCCCTCTTGATTCTCCTTCCTTCTTCCTTCCCCCCTTCCCTTATTTTTCCTTCCTTCCTTCCTTCCTTCCTTCCTTCCTTCCTTCCTTCCTTCCTTCCTTCCTTCCTTAGAACATAAGAACATAAGAATAGCCTTGCTGGAACAGGTTACAGCCCATCTGGTCCAGCCTTCCTTCTTTCCTTCCTTCCTTCCTTCCTTCCTTCCTTCCTTCCTTCCTTCCTTCCTTCCTTCCTTTCTTCCTTCCTTCCTTCTACTTCTTTTCCCTCTTGATTCTCCTTCCTTCCTCCTTCCCCTCTTCCCTTACTTTTCCTTCCTTGCTCTCTTCCCATTTCCCCTCTTTTTTCATCGTCTTCTGTCAGGCCTGCTTCCTCCATTAATCAGGAAAGACCACTGCTCAAACCCATTGTTGAAAGTTTAAGGTTACTTTGACTGATTATGAAAAGACAGCAGCAGCGAAAGTCAAGCAAGGAATGAGATAATTGGGGGCGCGAAGCGTACATATCAAAGCATTACCCATCCCACGTTACCCATGACCCCTAGGATAATGTCCAATGCAGAATCACCCACAATGTTGGGTGGGCAGCACTTCCAGGAACATCATCAGAGTGGAATGCGAGACCGTTGGCCTTGGCGATAGCCAGTCCTGGCTCCAGCCACCTCCAGCACACATAATGTCCAATGCCCACAGCCCCTCCCTCCCCGTTTCAATGGCAGCCGAAGCAAGCAGTAAAGCGGAGGCTGACAGTCTTCCCTCTTCCCCTTCCTCCTTTTCTGCCCCTTCTTTTTTTTTTCCCTTTCGTTTCGTTTATAGTTTCTTTTGCTAGCCCTCTGCCAGCGAGAATGGAGCCCGTGGTCCAGGGATGAAAATCATTTTTTTTTTACTACTGGTTCTGCGGGCGTGGTGTGGCTTGGTGGGCGTGGCAGGGGAAGGATACTGCAAAATCCCCATCCCTTCCCCACTCCTGGTGCCAGCCACAGGTGGCATTTGCCGGTTCTCCGAACTACCCAAACTTTTTGCTACCGGTTCTCCAGAACCTGTCAGAACCCGCTGAATCCACCCCTGCCATGGTCCGCCTGCACCCTGTTGTCGTCGGCAGAGGCTGTAGGGCAGGGGTCCCCAACCTTTTTGGCACCAAGGACCGGTTTCATGTTAAAAAAATTCCGCGGACCGGTGGCCATGGCTCGGCCAGCGTAGAGGGGAAGCGGGGGGGAGGGGGAACAGGAGGCACATGTGCGTGAGGGGGGATTGCCCCCTCCTCCCTCCTCCTCCTCTCCGGCCCTTTCTAAGAGTTGCGCCGGTCACTGGCCCGGTTCCTATCAAGCCACGGACCGGCACCGGTCCGCGGCCCAGGGGTTGGGGACCCCTGCTGTAGGAGGCCGATGTGACCTCCCTGCGCCCCATTTTTGCTGGCAGAGGCACCGAGGGCCGGTCCTTTGCTGTTTCCAGGGCTTTGAGTTGGACATCCCTGGATCAGGCCCTTCCCTGGAAGCCCCCACGGAGGGGCTGTGGGGCTGAACAAGGGCCCGGCAGTGTGGCTGAGCCCTCGGCTGCCTTTCCCCAGCAGGCGTTTGGCTGCTGCTTCCCTCCAGGGAGTGGGGAGCAGAGGTGGGCTCCAGCCGGTTTGGCTTGGTTTGGCCAAACAAGTAGTAACTTGGGGGCTTGGAACCAGCAGTGACCCAGGCCTGCCACGCCCCCTAACCGGTTCTCCTACGGTGGCGCCATCTTGGACTCAGCATGGGAGCCACGATGGTCCCTCCACATGCCCCACCCCAGCCTTTCCGGCCCTCCCTCCTCTGAGTGGTCCATTACACCCTCCTTTGGGATTGTACTCAAGGGTCGTTGCAATCTTTGAAAGGGGCATTTTTGGGGATGCCCTCCACCTCTGAGGGCAGCACCCTTCCGTTTCGGAAGCCGTGGGGTTGCATGGCGTGTGGCGGGTGACTAGAAGGACGAGGTCCGGCTCCTTCAAAGCACAGCAGGCCCTGCTTGGGGATGCCGGCTTCTCTCAAGATCCGGGATCTGATTTCTCACGATGCTTCCTTTGCAAACAGAAGCTCCCCATGGCTTGATAAAACCTGCATCCAGCCGGCGTGCTGTACAAACACACCTGGCCCTTCGCCTGCAGAGCCGGTGTAAAAGTTATTTCTTTCTGCCAGGGGAGGCAACCAAAACAGAATCTCTCTTTCTCTCCCCCTCGGGGGCTGTTTGCATTGATGTTGTGTTTTTCTGATGTTTCGTGTGTTTTGAACAAATTAATTCGGGCCCCCGGATTTGCTTTCAAAAATTGAAATTGGGCCAGGCTGAGCGAGTGAAGCATTAAAAAGGTGGTTTACGGAAGGAAGAATCTCTGCCCCAGAGAATGCCAGTCTGGAAGCCGAAAAGCAGGCCCCCTTCTCACCAAATAATAATAATAATAATAATTTATTAAATTTATAGACCGCCCCCTCTCCCCGAAGGGACTCGGGGCAGTGTACAGGAAAAATTAAAAAACATCTAAAAACATACAATACTTATATAATTAAAATTGAATTAAATATCCCTGTACTAAAATTTGTGAACATTAAAAATATATCCCATTAAAACCAAATAAACAATTTAAATTACAGACTGGGGCGAGGAGCATAAATTAGGCCAAGCCGACCTGATGGAACAGATTTATTTATTTTATTTATTTTATTAAATTTATACCCCGCCCTTCTCCCAACGGACCCAGGGCGGCACACAGGAATATTAAAATACATAAAAAATCACATAAAAAATTTAAAAAACTTATTTGATAAAGATCCTGTGCTAAAACCAAATTTAAATCCCCAAAATTTAAAAACTGTCTAAAAGTCATTATGGAGGTTACGCTAGGCCGGCTAGATGGAACAAATGTGTCTTTAGGCACTTGCGGAAGAGGCGGAGGTCGGAGATAAGTTTTGACTTTTTGGCGGAAGGAGCGGAGGTCCGTAGTCGTTCTGATATCAGGGGGAAGGTCGTTCCAGAGGGTTGGGGCCACCACAGAGAAGGCCCTTCCCCTGGGCGTCGCCCGCTGGCATTGCCTAGCGGACGGCACCCGGAGAAGTCCCTCTCTGTGGGAGCGAATCGGCCAAAGGGATGGCCAAAGGGAGCAGCATAGGCTCTTGGTCTGCTTAGGGGGTGGAGACGCCCCAGATTTGTTCTGGGGGAGATTAGATCCGTCCCAGGCCAGTTAGTCTCACAAGCTGCCTGTCAGCCTCTGCCTTCGTTGCTTGCTTCGGCTGCCATTGAAACAGGGAGAGGTGGGGAGGCTGGGAATGGGACTATATGGTGCAGGAGGGAGATTTGGAGAAGGGAGGATGTTCTCACCATCTACGTTGCATACCGATGGCTGGTGCCTTGAGATGGTCAAGGCATACAACCTGATGATGCTCCTGGAGATGCAACCCACATGACACCACATTGGACAATAGGGTGGGGAATGTTGGGGGGGGAGGGAGTTGGATATTATTGATATGTATGAAGCTTTGGCTTCAGACCTCGCTTTACCTGGCTGCTATCTTTTCATAACCAGTAAAAGTACGCTTGATTCTTCAAAATGGAGACGAGTGGGTTCTTTCTTGGTTAATGACGGAGGCAGACCTGACAATACGTGACTCCCTGTCACATCGAATGAAGGGCTGCAGGATTTGGGTCTGGCCAGTCTAAAGAAAAGAAGAAAGAGGGGAGGACAGGATAGCAGTCTTCCAGTATCTGAGGGGTTGCCCCAAAGAAGAGGAAGGGGTCAAAGTATTCTCCAAAGTATTAGAGGGCAGGACAAGAAGCAATGGATGGAAACTCATCAAGGAAAGAAGAAAACTGGAATGAAGGAGAAACTGCATTCTGTAGGGCAGCCAGGAGTGGGCAGAGCAGTTCCCTCCTGGGCCAGTTCAAGGCTGGGTGTGGTGGGCAGGGCCCCTTTGAAACCTGCAGACTGCCTCCTATTCCCCCCACCACCACCACCACCATCACGACCGCCTGGATCCACATACCACCAGGTGGCGATGGAGGCTCCATCCCATTTGGATCCTCCACAGAGAAGAAGCAGAATGAAAATAAAGAAAGAAATGGCTTTAAATTGGGAACTAAGGTTCCTTTGTTTCCGCCTGGAGACGGTTTCTGAACTTCGTGCTTTCTGTGGAAAAGAATACAACTCTGACTTTTGAGTTTTGCCGATTAGACTGATCGATCTTTACAGAAACGGCTTCTTCACATTATTGTGAAACAGCCAAAAAGTTGCGATGGGATATTAATGCCTTATTTTACTGCAGCGGGGAGAGTCGGAAGTCAACGCTCCTTTTCCTTTTCTTCCTTTTCCTCACTTTTTCCCTTTTCCCCTCCTTTTTTTATTGACTTTGCGTTCTGTAATACTTTATAATTTTATTTTTTTTCCCCCCAAAAAAAAAATCCAATGAAATAGGAAGAGCTGATATTTAAGTCACTGAAAGAGAAGCAACGATACCAGGGGTGGGTTTCAAATTTTTTTTAGAACCTAGTCTCTAGGTGTGGCCTATTTTGTGGGCGTGGCTTGGCAGCCATGTGACAGGGTGGGAGTGGCCAACTTGTAAAATGTGGTGAAACTCATTTAACAACGCTCTTGCTTAGCAACCAAAATTTTGGGCTCAATTGTGATGATAAATTCTTTCTTGGAGTCTTAATGGACAACCAGTTAAATAGGAGCCAACAGTGTGCAGTGGCAGCCAAAAAAGCCGATGCAATTCTACATTTTATTAACAGGGGGATACAATCAAGATCAAGGGAGGTGCTGATACCACTTTATGAAGCCTTAGGAAAGCCACACTTATAATCCTGCATCCAGTTTTGGTCACCAGACTATAAAAAAGAGGTTGAGACTCTAGGAAGAGTCCAGAGAAGAGCAACCAGGATGTTGATGGACTGGGCCTGGCTACTCTAGGGAAGAGAAGGACCAGGGGAGACATGAGAGCATCCTTCCAATACCTGAGGGGCTGCCACAGAGAGGAGGAAGGGGGTCAAGCTATTCTCCAAAGCCCCTTTGAAGGCCAGACGAGGAACAATGGATGGAAACTGACCAAGGGGAGATTCAACCTAGGAAATAAGGAGGCATTTTCTGGCAGTGAGAACAATCAACCCACGGAAGAGAAGTTGCCTTTGGAAGTTGTGGGAACTTCATCCCTGGAGGCTTTCAAGAAGAGACTGGGCTGCCATCTGTCAGAAAGGGTGTAGGGTCTCCTGCTTGGGGGTGGGTGGGTGGGGCTGGACTAGAAGACCTACAAGGTCCCTTCTAATTCTGTTAATCTGACATCAGACGTGAGGGGTAACATGCTTTTAAGGAAATCCCATTTTTGCCCATTGACTTTCCTCCTCACTTCTTCCACTGCTCCTAAATGATCCAAAACCTGGCTGGCATTTTGGTTCAAAGGTTTGGCAGCCCTTTGCTTTGAGAAAAGTGGTGGGGCTGGCAAAGCTCGCAGCTCGGGGCAATGACAGGCATCTTGGCAGACAATGGTTGAAAAAGGAGGTAATTCCCCCAGCATTCTACCCTCCAATGACCCCTTTTCGCATCCAGTGCGGAGACTCAATCATGCCCAGGTCAAGCAAGCCTAATTCCTGTGTTCACACCAGATCAAATCGATCCGATTTTGACTGCTTGCCTAGAATTCATAGAGTGACACGGTGGCCAAGGTGCAATCTCAGCTCAGCCTGGTGTTTTTCGTGTGTGCCGAACTTTCCGTGTCTGATGATGTCCTTCTTGCTCTCCTTTGCCAGGGTCCACCTGGACGTTCAGGGCTTCCTGGGGCTGATGGTTTGCCAGGCCCACCCGGGACAATGCTGATGCTGCCGGTGAGTATGGCTGAGCCACAAAGCCTCTCCAGGGCTTCCTTCTTCCCTTGAGTAGCCACTGCAGACGTCTTGAGAGCCGTGATGGCGCAGTGGTCAGAGTGCGGTACTGCAGGCTCCTTCTGCTGCCTGCTGGCTGCCTGCAACTTGGCAGTTCGGATCTCACCAGGCTCCAGGTGGACTCAGCCTTCTGTCCTTCCGAGGTGGGTCAAACAAGGACCCGGATTGTTGGGGGCAAGAGGCTGACTCTGTAAACCGCTTAGAGGGGGCTGTAAAAGCACTTTAAAGCGGTATATAAGTCTAAGGGCTGTTGCTATTGCCACAGAGGAAGGAGTGGGGAGAAGGTCACCCACGAAGGAGGTGGCTGGGCAGAGAAGGGCTTGGTCAGCACTTCAGAATCCAGGAGGGAAAATCAACCCCCCCCTCCCTCAAGTCCAAAGCTCTGCACAGCCCTATGGCGTAAGTCACAACACCCACAATTCTGGTTTGGTGGGGAAAGTCCCCCAGAGGTCCAGAAGCAAAGGGAAGTGGGGCCTGGTTAGCATCCCTCTGGTGTGGCCAGTGATGCTGTAAGAGCAGGGAGCCCCTTCCCCTGGGGGGGAGCGTGTCCCCCTTTGATCCTCCTCACTCTGGGTCTTCCTTGTTCTCCACCACCCCCTGGTCTCTGTCTGTTCCTCTTGGACGTCCAGGTGAAAATGTTTTTGAAAAACGGCATTCATCCTGCAGAGTGGAAGTGGCAGCCGCCTAGGTCCCAGCCCTGTCAATTCAGATCTTAACTACGCCATTTCTAGGACTGCATCTCATCCATCAACACATGTAGGACTCCTGAAACGCCTCTGCTCTATTTCCACATGCATGAAAATAATGGTCGAAGCCATCGCATAAATAGGTGCCTTGAAGCATTTCGAAAGGAAGGGAAGGCTTGAGGGAGACCCGATGGCTTTCTTCCCATCCTTGAAGGGCTGTCCCAGGGAGGAGGGGTGGAGGTTTGACTTAATTCTCCAAAGCAACAGAGGGCAGGACAAGAAGCAATGGGTGGAAACTCACTAAAGGGAGATCCAACCTGCAACTAAGGAGAAATAGTCCAACAAAGAGAACGATTAATCAACGGAACAGCCTCCTTCCCAGAGTTGTTCTATGTTGTATGGCTGTATTTCTCCTGTTAGGACTATAATCCTAGTGTTGGCAATATATATATAAGCCATGATTGAAATGGTATCTGTTACTTTAAATACTATAGTGGAGTGTAATTGGCTGCTGCTTCCTAACTCAGCCATCAGAGGGAGCCGGAATCACAGTTAGATGCTGATCTTTGAATGGAGACACTGTGATGTCGGGTTAGGTCAGCAGAGCAAGGAGGATCGTGGATTGAGCAACTGTAAGCCAACTCTTTGAGTTATAGACTGCAATTGGATTCAAGACTGACTATCACTGTTTGTGAAGAAGTAGTTTATTTTTCCACCACAAGTAAAGCTTACTTGTTTTTTACCATCGGTGTCTGTGACTATTAGTGTGAATATCTAGCAACGTTTCTCTTGCTGCAAATTCCGTTGCACATCTCTCTGTCTCCTAAAGGAGATATCCCCAACATCTCTTAAAAGCAAATTATATGTGCGTTAATCAGGAAGGCAGTCCGTTTTTTGAGATGTCTGCATATTTTCTTGGGCTTTTCACGACGTTCACGAGATGTGGGACTGCGGGATCACCAAATTCAACCAGCACCTCCCTCCAGGACATGGAGATCAGGATGAGGGGATTGCAAACCCCGATCTTGCTTTGGAGGCTTCGGTCGGTGCCAGCCGTGGGCAGCCAAAGGGCTCCGCGCCCTCCTTGTGCCAGAGGGAGAAGCTCAAAATTGAATGGATGTTGCAGTTTGCAGAGCCACAAGCCAGCAAATAACGGGAACTTTAACGCTCTGGGCAGGGAGAGATTGAACTGACCGATGCTCCTGCCAAGGCTTTGGCTCCTTCAGGGGGAAGTTGAGGAGGAGAAAGACAACGAAGGTCACCCAATTGGGAGAAGGCAGCTCAAGCCTCGGCCCTTCGGAATGAGTGGGGCTGGGTCTCTCCCGGGCCCCCTTCTCAGCCCTCGCAACCAGGGGGCTGTTGCCCTGCGCGAAGGGATTGGCAGAGGCACAGCCCAATCGCTTTGCAGCTGTTGCGTCCAGGGGCCACAATCTCCATTCTGTGGAGCAACCTCCCAGGTCCCCTGTTTCTTCATCCCTCTTCTGACCGAGGCCACAGAGCAGACTCCCCATCCCGATAAAACCCCTTTTATTTAGGTTCAAGGGGATTCCTCTCCAGCAAAGTCTTTCAAGAGATTTCACAACCACAGACCTTGATCAGGCTTGGAGAGCTGCCAGACCGATATCTTCCAAACGCCAGGCTGTAGCAGAAAATACTTAGCAAGGAGTCAGGAACGGATCTTCACCCTCATGAATTGGACTCATTGTCTCCTGCAAACTCCACTCCCCAGTCGCTCCTCTTTTGTTTCCTCTGGGAGGGGCCATTCACTGCCCACCTGTGCCTTTGCTCCCAAGCCAGCCCTTGTTCCTTAGCTGTCCCCTTCTCCTGGCAGCTCTGCGCATGCGCACATCGGGAACAGGCTCCAGCTGTTCTTCTGCCCCACTGATGTTTGACTCCGAAGGCAGCTGATAACTGTCAGACGGCCCTGTCCCCCTCTCTGCCTCTGACACAGAGCCCTCCTCAGAGCCTTCCTCAGACTCCAGACCCAGGTTCCTCCCCAACCCTCCTCACTGTCTGAATCTGCTGCTTGATGCACTGGTGGGCCACAACACTCTCCTTCCCTCTTGCCCCTTTTGTGGGTGCCTGGCCATAGGTGGGGGGGGGCTGCACGAGAGCTGAGAAGCGTCTGAGGTGGGAGGCTCCCTCCCTGCGTTTTTTTTGTGGGGGTCTGGGGACTTTGAGAAGTGCCGGAGGAGGAAACCCCCTCTTTCAGCAAGAGGGCTCAGTAATTGTGATTCGCAAAAGGGCTTTGTGTTCTTTTGCGCAGGGTTGTGTGTTGTTGGGTGTCGGGTGGCTCAGCCAAGCTTTGACTCTCTGCTCTTGCTCCCTTGCAGTTCCGGTTCAGCGGGGGTGGAGACGGGGGCTCCAAAGGACCCTTAATCTCCACCCAGGAGTCCCAGGCACAAGCCATCCTGCAGCAGGCCAGGGTGAGTAGCCAGGGCCCCACAGGTTCTCCGCGGGCCCTGTGGAAATCCAGCCGGATTCGCTTAACAACTGTGTTTGCTCACTTCACAAGGGCAGGGGTTCACTTCAATCAATCAATCAATCAAATTCGGATTTATTGACCGCACCCTCTCCCCACAGGGACCCGGGGCGGTGCACAGGAGAAACTAAAAACAATATACAATAAATACAAAATACATACTTTAAAACATAATTAAACAATGTTACCCGTGCTAAAAATGATTAAGAACCCATTAAAATGCATTTGGAATCAATAGACAGAGAGAATTATTCAAGGCCGGCCAGTCGAAAGAAATAGGTCTTCAATTTCGTACGGAAGGAGCGGAGGTCAGTGGTCGTTCTGATATCAGGGGGAAGGTCGTTCCAGAGGGCCGGGCCCACCACAGAGAGAGCCCTTCCCCTGGGCGTCGCCCGCTGACAAAGTCTAGTGGACGGCACCCGGAGAAGTCCCTCTCTGTGGGAGCGAATCGGTCGTGAGGATGTGTGAGGCAGTTAACAACGGTAGGCAAGAAAGTCTGTAAAATGGGGCACAACTGTGTCGCTCAGCAATTGGAAATTTGGGGGCTCAACTGTAGTTGTGAGTCAAAGGCTGCCTGTACGTAGCCTTGAGCCCCTCCTGTGGATGCTTAGTGGGAGATTGTGGGGGGGGGATTGAAAGCCCCCACTTCTGACTCAGGAAGGGTGCTGTGTTTTCCTCTCGATTGCCACGCAGGAAGGCAGAGGCAGCGTCCGTCCCAGGGCTGGCTCAGCATCCCAGACTGAGAGTCATTTCTGCCACCTGCGAACTTGCCCAGGTCCCTCTAAAACCCTTTGGAACCCCACAGTTCCAGCCCAGAGTGATTGGCTCTTTTTCTGGAGGTCCAGCATCAAAACACCCCATGGCAGCTTTGAGACAAGCCGGTTCCTTCTTGCACCAGCATGGATGGTCACTGCCCACCTTCATCATGTGGGGCACTCCGCTGCAGGCTGGACAGGGAAGTGTGTGTGTGTGTATGTGTGTGTTTGTGGCAGGCAAATGGCCCAGCTGAAGCCAGGGTCATACTCACAAATTAACCCAATTGGTTAGTTTTTTTAAACTGCCTTGCAGGAACCCAGCCTGGTTAGGCAAACCAGGTTAAACCTGCCCTCTGAATGCAGCCACCAGCTTGGATCTTTTTTTTTTTTTTTTATTGCAAAAGTTTTATTCAGACAAGTTTTTCCCCCTTTTACCCCCCCGACATATAATATAAAATCACATACAAAAAGTATACCCCTCACCTCCCCCCGTCTTAAAATAAAATTCTCATTCGAATATTGAGTATTATACCCCCGACCAACATGATATAAATTTAGTGTAAGATACATCAATCTCTCCCTAACACCCTCTTCCAGGTTAATTCAGCATATATACATCATAACATAACCATATCCCATTATACCCATCTCTATATTGCTTATCCACTTATATTTCCCCACCCTCCACCCTAACCCACCCCCACCTCCCAGTCAATCCCACCCCCCCTGAGTTCCGCTGTACACCACTTTAAACATTCCAAACATCCCATCTTGTTCCTCCTTATCCAGCCTGGAGAGCAAGCCAGATCCAAGCCGGTGGCTGCATTCATAGCGCAGGTTTAACCTGGTTTGCCTAACCAGGCTGGGTTCCTGCAAGGCAGTTAAAAATTACCAACCAATTGGGTTAATTTTTGAGTATGACCAGTCTAGAGAAAAGAAGGACCAGG
The DNA here is from genome assembly GCA_039707465.1 of Rhabdophis nuchalis. Classification (NCBI taxonomy): domain Eukaryota; kingdom Metazoa; phylum Chordata; class Lepidosauria; order Squamata; family Natricidae; genus Rhabdophis; species Rhabdophis nuchalis. Next base: position 5,767,886 of record CM077652.1, read on the forward strand.
GGTGACAGGATAGAGGGTCTTCCAGTATTTGAGAGGCTGCCACAAAACTTATTCTCCAAAGCATTAGAGGGCAGGACAAGAAAGAACGGATGGAAAATAATCAGGGAGAGAAGCAACCTGGAATTAAGGAGAAACTTCCTGAACGTGGGAACAATTAATCCCTGGAATGGCTTGCTGTCAGAAGTTGTGAGTGCTTCCATCATTGGAGGCTTTTAAGAAAACTGGACAGCCACTTGTCTGAAATGGTATAGAGCCTCCTACTTGAGCAGGGGGTTGGACTAGAAGACCCCCAACGTCTCTTACAGCACTATTCTGATTGATTGATTGATTGATTGATTGATTGATTGATTGATTGAAACAGAGATGAGCACTGCCCTCTAGAGTTGAACACAACTGGACAGGGAAAGCTTTACCTAAGTAGGTGTTTTGTGTCTGGCCATAGACAAAAATGATTTGAGCTGCATCGCAACACCCTGAATCCTCACCAGATGGCAGTAGAAAGATTGACTTTCCTATGTTGTGGCTGCCACCTAGTGGGCATCTGGATATCTCTAGGAATTTCCAGGTCTGTTCCTCGTAGACCTCACAAGGTAGCCATTTATACACAGGAATCTCCTCATTTAGGACGCCCACAGAGTTTTCTAAATTTCAGTGGTCCCCCCTCGCTCCCTTAGCCCCCAAAGCTTGACTGCCCTATGCTGGTGCATCTGGCAGCCATTGGGCCCCAGGTGGTGGTTGTCAGGGCTCCAAGTAATAGTTCCACATCAAGCAAAACTCTTTGCTTTATTGGAACAGATATTGGGCCAGATCTGGTGAAAACCAGCTCTAAAGATTCCCGCTACTTAAACGAGGATGCTTCCCCATAATCTGAAACAATCAGTCACATGGTCCAATCCAGATGCCGCCTGGTTGCCTGGTGACCTCACTCCTCCTGCCACGATCCAGGTGTGAGAATGACCTTGGTTCTCAAGAGAAAATATTTTGCTTTGGCTGCACAACCCCGACCCTCTTTAATCCTATCCCTCCGCTCCAGTGTGGCAACACAGACACTCCAAGATGGCTCCGGTCAGGTCAGCTTCGGGATTGACAGTTGGGGTCCTTCTCCCCCAACATACATGTGGTGCTACCAAGGGCCCCCTTGTGGGAGAGTCCACGCATGCAGATCGGAGGTGCCCAGGCCCACCTGCGCCTTGCGACCTGATTGTGGGGCGGCCTGGCATTTTAATCCTGGTTTTAAGCCTGGCAGCCTTTGGGGAAATGATGCATCGCCTTGGATTTTGCTCTGGAAGATGAGGTGTGTTTTTTTTCTCCCTTCCTTCTTGCTTCCTCTTTTAATTGAGGAGCAGTTAAAGACTCAACTCCCCTCCACCGCCTGATCTGTGTCCCTATGACTTCCTGGCTGTTGTAGTTGCAGGGCTGGCTGGTTTTTAATTACAGGAGGAGATAATCACAAGTCTTTTAAGGTATTGAATTCGAGCAATGGAACAAATTTGTCCCTGCAAGGTTATAAAATGTGGACAGCCCCATTACCTTCCCAAAGATTTATTGACTCTCGTGGAGCTACATGACTTTTTAATTAGTGGGGGTTTTTCCCCGCCCCAATAAAAAATAAAAATAAAAATAAAACACGACAGTGACATTTTAAGCTCTTCGTGTAGCGATATAAAGTCGTCGTTAAATTATTCCAGATTCTCCGACTTCTCACCTCCCACCTCTCTATCTGGATCAGGGCTATATATATATAATCTTCATTATTTTGGTGCTCTGAGAATATGACTGTATTGCCTTAGGCGTGGGTGGGACGCTTCAGAAGTCGGCCTCATGAGTAACGCTGGGCGGCTCAGCCCGATTCTTAATGCCGGGTTTGCAAAATGCTCTGATTCGGATCACGGGATCGATTCGATCCCCTTTCTGGGTGAAATAATTTCCTTTCCCAAGGCTGGGTTTGCAATGGGCCTCCATCCTCAAAAGCTCTCAGCAGGGCTTGCTTGTCACCTGCAGTGCGAATGCTTTGGAGTGGCCGGTGGCACACGTGTGAATGCAACATGGGTGTTTGCATAGGAGTTGGCTTCATTCGGTTCCGCAGAGCCATGCACAAAACGCAGACTCAAAGAAGCACCTGAGGCTACAAGAGGGGCCATTGGGCTGCCCTGGACAACGTCCAGTCACAGCACAGCAGCCATCGCCTCTCCCCCCCCTCTCCTCCCCTCCCTCCTTTTCTCCCCTCCCCTCCCCTGCCTTCTCCTCCTCCCCTCTCCCCTCTTTCCTTCCCTTCTTTTCCTCCCCCCTTTCTCCCCTCCCGTCCTCTTCTCTCCTCCATTTTGCCCTCCATCTTTTTCTCCCCTCCTCTGCTTTCTCCCCCTCCCTTCCCCTCTCCCCTTCTCTCCTCCATTCGCCTCTCCCCTCTTTCCCTCTCCTCCTTTCCTTCCCTTCCTTTCCTCCCCCCTTTCTCCCCTCCCGTCCTCTTCTCTCCTCCATTTTCCCCTCCATCTTTTTCTCCCTTCCCCTGCTTTCTCCTCCTCCCTTCCCCTCTCCCCTTCTCTCCTCCATTCGCCTCTCCCCTCTTTCCTTCCCCTCCCTTCCTTTCCTCCCCTTTTTCTCCTTTCCTCCCCTCCCCTCCGTTCTTCTCCTCCATTTCCCCCTCCATCCTTCCTCTCCCCTCCGTTCCTCTCCTCCCCCCTCCTCTCTCCATGCCTTTCCCATTCTTCTTGCCCTGGGTTCCAATTCCCCCTCCCAACCCTCCTCCCCCATCTACTTTCCCACCTGTTTCTTCCAGCACCCAGGCAAAGGTGACTTCCATGCTTCCTGGTGGCCGCATCTTTTTCTCCCCAATTGTGGAGAACGGCTTGTCCTTTATAGCTGAACCCCACCCCCACCCCACCCCGTAGCTATAAGCAAGAAGCATCCAAGGCTTTCAGAGGCTTGTAATCGCCAGTGGGGTTGTGGATGCAGCCAAGAGGGGCTGCCAATGGCCCCACAGCCCCCTCTGCCTGGAGACACCGGCCCCTGGGTGGCTCTCCAGACCCCGGCAGGCTCCCTCATGCTGTTTCTCTCTCTCTCTACGCAGCTGGCTCTGAGGGGACCAGCCGGCCCAATGGGACTGACCGGAAGACCAGGCCCCATGGTGAGTCAACCCCCTTCCCCACAGCACTGGGCACCCCCTTTCCACCACGGTGAGACAGACGAACGAACGCAGAGCCCCTCAGCTGGAATTCCTTGTCGGGTTCTTTAAGAGCTGGATCTGATTTGCCTCGGAGAAGATTTGGGGCTTAGTTGGGAGAAACGTCCTCCTGGGTTCAGCTCCAAGTGGGGAGGAAGACACCCTGGAAGCATGGAGGCTGCTGGGAAAGAGGGTTTTAATGGGGGATGGGACCCCATGTCTTGAAGATCTTGGGCGAAGAAAAAAGAGGCAGAGATGCTGAGATTGCCTGGGTTTTATGCCCTCTGTGGGGCTTTTGAATTTGAGCTTGCGTTCTGATGGGTTGTCAAGACTCCCATCGGGCCACGCAGGGGCAACTCTGTAGGCTATCCTGAGCCCCAGGCTTGGTTGACTCTTGCTGGGTGACGATGTCATGAAAGGGCTTTGGGCAATTCCTACTATGGCTCCGCCTGAAGATCTTTGGTATGTAGAATAGACTGGCCCAGGCCTTAATGGCCCGTTGACAAAGAGGGGAGGGGGCTGAATTTCTGCCCCGCTTTTAGGGGAAATATTCAGCCCTTTTAATAGTTCCTAAAATATCTTATTTTCCTAGGAGAAGTGGGAGGTGCTGACTTACAAACTTAGTGAAGGACTCGGGGGGGGGGGTGGGGGGGGAGAGAAAGGGGAGTTTTGGGGGGCAGGAGCTGGAATAAAATCTTGAGAAAAACCAAACACGGAGGGCTGATTCCATTGAAGGTTAAGTTGGAAGGGCCCAACCCCTTCTTAGGCAGGGACCCAGCGTTACCTGACATGTGTCCTGGGCTGGGGGGGGGGTCTTCAAACCTGTAGAGGTAGTCTCTGTTTGAAGACCCCCCCACCCCAGCCCAGGACGGGCCCCCTGTGCAGGCAGGGTGTCTTCCCCTGGGAACAGCCCTTGGTGTTGCTAAGCCGAAAGCGGCATTGAGTTCCCCACTTCTCCTCCTGCCTCTGCTGGAGCAGCAACGATCGTCCCGTGGAAGGCAACGATTCAGCCCCCTGAGATACTCCAAGCAGCGATCCAGCCTCCTTTTGACTCTCGTTACGCCTCAAGAGTCGTTATTGAGCAGCTTGAATCCCATTGAGTTAATTTCCTGTGTTCAGAACAGCCTTTCAAAGAGGAGATTCAGCAGCAGGTTTTTAAGATGGGGGGGGGGTGCACTGGCAGGGTGTGGACTGGGTGGGCCTTGGGATGCCCCCCCCCCCCCACACAGGGGAATCTGCGATTCTTAAATCCAGGCCTCCAGGCCAAGCCTTGGATTAGGCCAGGGGTCTGCAAAGTCGGCTCTTTTAAGACTGGTGGACTTCAACTCCCAGAGTTCCCCAGCCAGCATAGCTGGCTGGGGAATTCTGGGAGTTGAAGTCCACCAGTCTTAAAAGAGCCGACTTTGCTGACCCCTGAATTAGGCGCCTGCACAATAGGGCCGGTGTCTCGGTCTGCCATCTCAGCGGCCCTTTCCACCTGTTCCTCCCCCCATCCTTCCTTGGCCTTCGGAACTCCCCCCCACCCCCACCCCAAGGATCGTCTCCCTGATGCCCCTTGATAACAGTGTTTTTGTGTTCACATATAGGGACCCCCAGGTGGCGGAGGAATCAAAGGTGAATCGGGAGACATGGGACCTCAGGTAGGAGTGGTTTGCCAGGTGGCGGTGGTCGTTTTGTGGCCAGTCTTGGAGGGACGGTGGGCGGCTCTGCTTCTCCTCCCAAGTCTCCTGGATTTTGCTTCGACTGAGAAGCTTTCTAAAATTAATCATCCCTTCCTTTTCATGGCCCCGTAACCTGAGTGTTTACTGGCCAGATCTGAGCTTGAGGGGTTGGAGTCTGAATGGAGCTAGCAGAGCATTTCATGGCCAGATGCCCTTCCCTGTTGCCAATGCGGAGTTTTTGTTCAGCAGATATATTCTCATCGCACACAGAGAAAGAAACATCCGCCTCTACCTAGGATCGAACTAGCAGCCTCCTGATTGTGAGGCCAGAGCTCCATCTCTAGGCCACCGCACCACTCACTCTTGAATTTTGCAGCCCCCCAAATAATTATTTTGGGGAGAGACATCAACACGATGTCAAGCCCTCCCCCGCCCACTTGGTGCAGGCTGTCAATGCACCTAGTAAGAGAGATGCTACTCCTGAGCTTCCTTCCCTCCCTCTCCCTCCCTTTCAGTAGAGGGCCTGGGGTCTCATGGGAGAGGAGAGTCCTTGGGCCTTTCCTCCAAGCCCTCCTGTGTGAAAGAAAAGTGTTAGGACTATAATCCTAGTGTTGGGTTGGCAATATATATAAGCCATGATTACAAATGGTCTCTGTTACTTTAAATGTGACAATGGAATGTAATTGGCTGCTGTAATTAACTCAGCAATAAGAGGAAGCCAGGAGCACTGTTAGTTCTCTCGCTCGCTCTGACTGACTGACTGACTGACTTTGCTGACTGAACTGGAAATACTGTGGTATCGGATTAGGTTAGCAGAACTAGGAAGAACCGTGGATTGCAACTGTAAACTAACTGTTTTTGAGTTGATTCAATACCTACTATCACTGCTTGTGAGGCAGGAGTTTATTTTACATCACAAGGAAAGCTACTTGTTTTTTACTAGCAGTGTCTGAGACTCTATTAGCGTGTCTTCTAACAACGTTTCTCTAGCTGCACATTCCGTTGCACAACTTTCTGTCTCCTCTCTGTCTCTCTGTCTCCTAACAAAAAGAACCGGAAATGTTTCCCCCAAATCTTCAGGTTCTGATTCTCCTTTGCTTCCATTTATTCCAGGGTCCACGAGGGGTTCAAGGCCCTCCAGGTCCATCAGGGAAACCAGGACGGCGGGTAGGTAAACCCTGAGTCGCTTGGCAAGGCCTGGGCAATCCTGGCACGCTCAAATGTCCCATGCCAATCATGGGCCAAAGGGCCCTGGGAGGCCACCCATGCCGGTCGTTGGCCGGGCGCCCGAAGGCAGGATGAGGAGCCCAAAAGAAACCAGGTCCTCCATCCAGATTCTGCTTGTCCAAAGCTCTGCGGGATCGGATTGTGTCCCATACATCCCTGCGGCCGATTCGCTCCCACAGAGAGGGACTTCTCCGGGTGCCGTCCACTAGGCTATGCCAGCGGGCGACGCCCAGGGGAAGGGCTTTCTCTGTGGCGGGCCCAGCCCTCTGGAACGACCTTCCCTCTGAAATTAGAACAACTACGGACCTCCGCTCCTTCCGTCAAAAACTCAAAACACACTTTTTCTGCTTGGCCGGCCTAGGTTAGTCTCCCGTCTTTTATTAGGGTTTAGGGTTTAGGGGATTTAGTTAATTTTAATATTGGGGATTTTAGCGCAGGGATAATTATTGTTTAATTTGCCTTTTATTTAATTTATTTATGTATATTTATTGATATTTTTAATTTCCCCTGTGCACCGCTCCGAGTCCCTTCGGGGAGAGGAAGCGGTCTATAAATAAAATTTATTATTATTATTTATTATTATTATTATTATTCCTGCGGCCCAGTTCTGAAGGCTTTGCTCAGAATTCTTCAGGATGAACTGAAGTAAATATCAACCACCTCTCGATTTTTGGGAGCCGGAGAGAAAATGGTTAAAAGAGGGGAAAAAAGGGGTAAAGAACTACATGAGTAGAGTAAAGGGAACAGTAGTAAGATGGTTATTGTGATGTAACTACCGTATTTTTCGGAGTATAAGACGCACCATGATTTTGCAGGGAGCTCAAGCCCTCTTGCCCTGCACGTCAGTCTGTCTTGAGAAGGAATTCTGTGGGCTCTGCGTGGTTGCTTTCCATGTTTTTCCCTTTGGGGGAAGTCCAGCCTCTGTGGCTGCATCTGCTTCTCTGGTGCAGCAGCAGACGAGAGGATCAGGGAGAGGCAATCGTTGCTTCAGCAGACCATGCAAGAACAAGAGCAGCACTTGGAAATCAGGCTTATTCAGGTTAACAAGCGGCCTTTGCTTCTTTAATTGAAATATGAAGGCAGTTAGCAAATCTTTGATCCCGTCTGCATCTTATCTCAACTCATCTCACCTCTTCAGGGAAGGAAGGGCTTTGGAACGGCTGCCTCTCCAAGCCTTTGAACAGAATGATGGGCTCCCTCTCGGCCTTCCCTCCCTGCATCTGCGAAGGAAGGCAGGGAGATATTCACCTGTAACTCTTGGGATAGCCCTGGGGAGCCCTGCAAGAGGCAGGATTCCCTCCTTCGGGATCCTGCTTTTGACTGAGGTGCCATAGAACAGGGGTCTCCAACCTTTGCAACTTTAAGTCTGAAGGACTTCAGCTCCCAGACTTCTCCAGCCAGCAAAGCTGTCAGTGTCAGGGCCTGGGCCAGGGGTCTCCAACCTTTGCCACTTTAAGTCTGAAGGACCTCAGCTTTGCTGGCTGGAGAATTCTGGGAGCTGAAGTCCTTCAGACTTAAAGTTGCAAAGGTTGGAGACCCCTGCCATAGAGAACAAGGAGTCTGGGGGCACCTTAAGGAAGAGCAGCCCACGTTTTGGCAGTAATCTCCTTCTCCCCAGAGCTGCTGGGGGGGATGGAGGGAAGGGTGAATGGGGAAGAGGAAGAGGGGAGAGGAGGATGGAGATGGGGCTGCCTGTCTCTCCGTCCTCCATCGGCTCTTCTGTCCCAAGGACCAGCCCATAGATTTCCACTGCTCTCCTCTCCTCTGCCTTCTGCGCATCCGTGCATCAGGCACTGGACCCAGCTGCTCCTCGTCTTCCTCATCAGCCACCTCCAGACCTAGAGGGGCTGTGGACTCTCCATCTGAGGGCTGACGGACGGCCCAGGCTCCCCTTTGTGTCTTTCTGACAGCTCCATTCCCTCTTCCCCCTCAGAGCTCCCAGGTTGTCCTGATTTTGACCCTGGCACACTGAAGTGGTGTCAGTGGTGTGTGAGCTGCACCAGCCCTGGTAGTCTGGGAAGAAGAAGATAGACAAGCCTGAAAGAATTCACACCGTCTGATAACTGCAGTGTGCCCAGAAGATGTTCTTGGCTCTTATGGGAAGGAAAGTTGTATGCAGTCTTAGGTGTGTCTTTCTAGTACCTGATGGAACCACAATCCTGGGGCCATCAGGGAGGGTGTGCAGCCATGGCTTAGAGCAGGCCAGCTCTTGGAAGCAGAAGATGGAAGCCAAGGTCCACCCTGATTTGGACCCAGTTAGATGCCTTGTGAGGAATGCGTGGGAAGAAGGAAAAGGGGAGAGGGTGGAGTAGAGGGATAGTCCCATGATTCGGCCTCAGCTCCAGGGCAAATTGAGTTGCTCTTTGATCTGATTTTGGCTGCTTAATTTCCTTTTTCTGCCCTCATTTCAGGGACGGGCTGGCAGCGATGGTGCTCGGGGGATGCCAGGCCAAACCGGACCGAAGGTAACCACAGCATCTTGTCTCTCGCCCTTCTGCTGCCCTTTCACCCTCCCAGATGTTCCTTCCCAGGAAGCCTGCAACCTCCAAGGGAGGTGGTGGTGGGGAGGCCCCTGCTGAGTGGCAGACAATTAGCCATTTACACAACCGCCTTCTTGGCTTTCATCAGAAGAGACAAGCCGTATCTATCGCCGAATCTGAATGCAGAGACATTTGCCTGGAAGTTGTATATTAGCAGGTTTAAGTGGCTGATTATGTAGGTACTTAACGTGGAGAGAGATGTGGGGAGGGAATTGTTAAAAGAGAAGGAGGGCTGCAAATCATTTGCTTCTTCTCCGAGTCTCTGGCTCTCCGGAGCATGAGCTTCTGGGAGGAAGGAGAGAGAGAGAGCGAGAGAGCTGGCAGGAGCATAATTTATGGCCGGAGAGGTGAGAACTAATTCCAACAGGCGAGGTTGTGCAAGGATGCTCCGTGACTCAGGAGAAGTCCCCATCCGTCAGCTTTCTCCTCATAGGTCCTTGCACAAGGACAGCTTAAACTGCTGTCGGAAAAGCCCAGGTCATTCATTTGTTGGGAGAAATAGCCATCTGGTTCAGTTCCAAGTGGGGGGGGGTGGAGTGGGGGAGGCACTGGAGACAAAATGGAGGCTGGAGGCTGATTGGATAAGGTTGAAGCAGAACCACATGGGTTCTGGTGCAGCTGACCACACGGAGTTGAGAGTGGAGGGTGGAGAGTGGTTTAATATCTTCTCTTGGACTTTGCACTTAAGCTTCCTGTTCCTGTGCAAGGACACGTCTTCTATTAGCTGTTGTCAGACTCCCACGGGGCCATATAAGGGTTACATAGGGGTCATTGCTGGCTCTATAGGTTGAGAGTGGAGGGCTGGTGGTTTAATATCTTCTCTTGGGCTTTGCACTTGAGCTTCCTGTTCCTGTGCAAGGACAAGTCTTCTATTAGCTGTTCTCAGACTCCCTCGGGGCCATGTAGGGGTTACGTAGGGGTCATTGCTGGCTCTATGGGTTGTCTGAGCTAGGTTTGGTCGAAGTTTGGTCTGCAATGAAGGAGCTTGAAAGAGTGTTGGGCAATTCCTATTATGGCTTAATGGTTTTGTCCTGGTTTGGATCTTGGGTGAGGGCTAATCTGCCTTTGTTCAGACTTTGCTGCAGGGAGTCATTTGGGTTTCTAAAAGCTGCCCCAGCTCAGTGTATGTTTATGGGGGCTGGGAGCTGGGGCTCTGAGTTTCTGTCTCCCTTAAGATTTTTATTTCTCTTTTAGGGGAAATATTCTATTCTGCCCTTTTAAATATCTCCTAAAACATTTCCTCCTTCTAGGAGAGGGCCGGGTCCTGACTTCCTACACATTCTCCCAAGCCTCCCCCTTCTCGTGGGCTGGCACCAGGGGACTGTGTGTGCGATTGCACACGGAGGGAAGCGTGTCTGGGCGTGTCAGAGAGGCAGGCAAAGCAGAGGGAGCCGCATCCTGCAGGAAGGAAGGGCTGGGATGGGGGAGGAACGTAGGTGGAGATTCTGCTTACAGGAATTAAAAAAAAACAACATGACCGAAGACAAAGTTTAAAAATAGAGGTTGGCAAAGCACCTGCTAGTTACGTACAGAAGACCTCTATTTTAGGAGAGAGGAGGACTGAGAGCCAGCGTGGAGTTTTACAGGTTTTCAAATAAAGAACCGCCGTTAAAAATACAACCTGAACCCCTTCCTCCTTCAGGAGCGCCTGACCCTCCCCTTCCCTGCCAAGGCAAGGCCGTGGGGAGGGTTGGGGTGTGTGAGTGAGGTTTCCCCCCCCCCCCTAATCTGGGGGGTGGGAAGCACATCCTACCTAGCAGGAAGAGTCAGGGAGGGGAGGATTCCCCCAGCAAGTCCTGAGTGCCCGAGATCCGGGGCTGCCTGCAAGTGGAGACCCCGGGGTCTCCCAAGACCTCCCAACAATTGCCATTTTCAATGGGATCCTTTGGGAAGTCGTCCTCTTTAAATGTCGCTGCAATGAAACACAACCTCTGTCCTGGCTCACCTCCACAGACGCCCAATGTTTTAGCCAATGCTCTACCCTCCCGTCTCCTTTCTGTCCCCCTCCCCTCCTCTTTCCCTCCCCTTCGCCTTCCCCTCTTCTTCCCTTCCCTTCCCTTTTCCCCTCCCTTTCCTTTTCCCTCCTCTCCCTCTTTAACAGATTAATAGTTGGAAGGGACCTTGCAGGTCATCTAGTCCAACCCCCTGCCCAAAGCAGGAGACCCTACATGTGCCTCTACCTAGGATTAAACTCACAACCTCCTGCTTGTGAGGCAAGAGCTCCACCTCTAGGCCGCAGCAGCTTCCTCCTTCCCTTCTCCTTCCCATTCTGCCTCGCCTTCCCTTTCCCTCTTCCCTCCCTCCTCTCCTCGCCCTTCCCTCCATGCCCCATGCCCTCTGAAAGAGAAGGGGGGGAGCCATCCAGGTCCTTGCTGGGCGAGCGTAGCCAGAAGAAAGGGGCCGGGAAAGAACCAGGGCAGAGCCACCACAAGGCCTGGGTTGATGTTCCCAAGGAGGCTTTCCCAGTTGAGGGCTGAGCAGGCACCTAAAATCAAGGAAGCTGCCAGCCTTGGCCTGGATGGACACGAACGCCCGTTGGCCCAGATTCCCAGGCTCCCTTCCGCCAAGCGGACCCCAAAGCAGAGCAGGCGTTGCTCCACACACCAGACACTCCTTTGTCCACCTTCTCAACTCCTGTGGGGGGGTGGGGCTCCCTGGGGGCTTGGCTCTCCCCGGGGAGCTCCTGGGTCACCATCCGCCGCCTCTTCTGGATCTGGAAGCCCCTCTCCCTCTGACCTCTCTTGCAGGGCGAACGAGGTTTCGATGGCCTGGCTGGGATCACTGGAGAAAAGGGGAACAGGGTAAGTCCCGCTGACGTGGCTCCCTTGGTCTGCTTCCCGAAGGTTGCTAAGGAGGAGATGGCCTCTCTTGGCTTCTTTGGGTTTTTTTTTTTTTCTGCCAGCAAAAATCGGTTTTGATCGACCAGTTTCTCCGAGCGGATTGGAGAGGACGAGGATCTCCTGATCTCGACTGGTGGTCCCTCCCTGTGATCTAGAAGGATCTGGGGGCTTGAGTGGCCGGATCTGTCCTCTGTGACTTGACCAAGGACTTTTCCCTGACTCAATTAGGGGTGAGGAGTGTCATCCATGAGGTTTTTCGACAAGGGAAGAGAGGGAGGGAGGGGGAATTTAAGGCCAGGCCTCTCCCAAAGGGGCTTTTTTTTTTCAGGAAGCAACGGGACTTTCTTGTTTTTTCTTTGAAGACATTTCGCTTCTCATCCAGGAAGCTTCTTCAGCTCTGACTGGATGGTGCAGAAAGGAAGGATTTCTATTCCTTGCAGACAGCTGGTCCTTGGCCTCCTTTGAGAGGGTCCTTGAGGCCACCTGGAGGCTTACCTGTGTCCTCGGGGTCACCTGAGTGGGGCAAATGATTCCTGTAGTCTGCCATTTTTCCTCTGGAAATCCATTCCTGCAGATTTCTAGCTCTACAATTTGGGATGAAGACCCTTTGGATGGTGTGGGGGTAGGAATGGATCTCCAGAGGAGAAATTACAGACTGCGGGAACCATTTGCCCTACTCAGGCAATGGCGAGATTCAATTTTCTTTTACTGTCCGGTTCTGTGGGCGTGGCTTAACGGGCGTGGCAGGGGAAGGATGCTGCAAAATCCCCCTTCCATCCCCATCAGCTGGGACTCAGGAGGCAGAGAAGAGATAGGGGCGCGGCCAGCCACAGGTGGCATTTGCTGGTTCTCCGAACTACTCAAACTTTCTGTTAACGGGTCTGCAGAACTGTTCAGAACCTGCTGGGTTTCACCCCTGAGGACACAGGTAAACCTCCAAGTGGCCTCAACAGCCCTCCAAAAGGATGCAAAGGACCAGCTGCCTGCGAGGAGTGTCAATCCTTCCATTCCCCACCATCCAGTCAGAACTGAAGAAGCTTCTTGGATGGGAAGTGAAACTCTTCAAAGAAAAAAAAGCAAGAAAGTCCAATTGCAGAATCTTACGTGTGCTGTAAAAAAAAAAAGTGGGGGGGCTTTAAAAACATTTAGCAGTGAAAGGAAGGTCTGGGACCGAGCCTGAAGATCCCCATGCAGCTGTGCGCTGCAGTGGAAGATTTTAATGAGCGGCTTGTTCAGGCATTGAGGTTTTTCCCTGAACGCTGCTTGAAAACTTCAAGAGTGACACATCCAGGCCAACCTGAGGGAGGATGTCAGTGAGAAAACTGAAAGTGATTTGCAGATAATGGTCTTACACAGAATTCCCCCTGTTTTGAAGCCCAGCAGGCACAAAATGTCCCCAGGAGGCAGCTGGGCTTCAACCATTGTCCTTTCAGAGACTCCCCCGTGGCCAACAGCTCTTTACTGCTCCCCAATAAAAAAGAGGGCCATCTGGGCTGCCACATGGGTCCCCTTTCTTTCCTGCTGGCACCTCGGAGATCTTTACGTTGGCATTTATATCACCCCGGTGCCCCCTTTCCTTTTCAGTCCCTGTTTTCCTCATCGCTATTTTTATTTGACTTCAGATTTTGACTCTGCCAACTGCTTGTGCAGAGAAAGCATCTGCTGTCTGGCAGGAGGTTTGACTTCCATGCCAAGAGTTCTAGGAGGAGCACAGATGGCTGGAAGGGACCTTGGAGGTCTTCTAGTCCAACCCCCTGCTCAAGCAGGAGATCCTAAACAATTCCAGACAAGTGGCTGTCCAGTCTCTTCTTAAAAACCTCCAGGGATGGAGCACACACACCTTCAGTTCGCAAGCAGTTCCATCAGTTGATTGTCCTCATTGTTATGAAGTTTCTCCTTACTGCCAAGGTTGCTTCTCTCCTTGATTAGTTTCCACCCATTGCTTCTTACCCTGTCCTCTGGTGCTTTGGAGAATAATTGGATTCCCCCCTCTTTGTGGTAGCCCCTTAAATACTGGACGACTGCTATCACGTCACCCCTAATTCTACTTTTCTGTAAACTAGCCAAACCCAACTCCTGCAGCCGTTCTTTGTACGTTTTAGTCTCTTTGATCATCTTAGTTGCTCTTCTCTGAACTTTTTCCAAGGTCTCAACATCTTCTACGTAGTCTGGTGACCGAAATTGGTTGCAGTATTCTAGGCATGGTCTTATTAGGGTTTTATAAAGTGGTACTTTATAAAGTATTAAAATTTGAAAGAGGGACACATAACTAAGGCAGAATGGCAGCAAATAGCTCAAATCTACAAAGATGTCCATCTCAGTTGCTCTTCTCTGCACTTTTTCCAAAGTCTCAACATCTTCTTCATAGTCTAGTGACCAAATTTGGTTGCAGTATTCTAGGCATGGTCTTCTTAGGGTTTTTATAAAGTGGTACTTTATAAAGTATTAAAATTTGAAAGAGGGACACATAACTAAGGCAGAATGCCAGCAAATAGCTCAAATCTACAAAGATGTCCATCTCAGTTGCTCTTCTCTGCACTTTTTCCAAAGTCTCAACATCTTCTTCATAGTCTAGTGACCAAATTTGGTTGCAGTATTCTAGGCATGGTCTTATTAGGGTCTTATAAAGTGGTACTTTATAAAGTATTAAAATTTGAAAGAGGCAGAATGCCAGCAAATAGCCCAAATCTACAAAGATGTCCATCTCAGTTGCTCTTCTCTGCACTTTTTCCAAAGTCTCAACATCTTCTTCATAGTCTAGTGACCAAATTTGGTTGCAGTATTCTAGGCATGGTCTTATTAGGGTCTTATAAAGTGGTACTTTATAAAGTATTAAAATTTGAAAGAGCCAGAATACCAGCAAATAGCCCAAATCTACAAAGATGTCATCTCAGTTGCTCTTCTTTGCATTTTTCCCAAAGTCTCAACATCTTTTTTGTAATGTGGTGGCCAAAACTGGATACGGTATTGCAGGTGTGGCCTTACTAAGGATTTATAAAGTGGTAGTAATATTTGCCTGGCCCTGTAGCCATACACCCAGTGGGGACTTTAGAAAGGTCCACAGTCCCCAAGACTTCCAAGAAGATCTAGAGTAGGGGAGTCCGAACTTGGGAACTTTAAGACGTGTGGACTTCAACTCCCACAATTCCCCAGCCAGCATGGACACCCCTGCTCTAGAGGAACAGAAGAGAGGCCTTCTTCATCCACCCAGAACTTCCTCTCCTCCTCCAATGGCATTCATTGCATTGACTCTGAAGATTTTTTTGGGGGGGGGAGGGGGCATAAAAATATAACTGATGCTTTTTCCCCCCTCTTCAGGGTGATCCTGGCCCCTCGGGTCCCCCAGGAGCCCCAGGTGACGATGGTGACCGGGTGAGTTCTGTCAAGGGTCCTTGTGAACCTTAAATAACTGATCATTGAGCTTATGCTTTGACTCAATCCCTACAGGCACATGGAGACCAGCTTAGGCCTCCAGAGGCGAAACAAAGACCTTCAGGGGGATGGGATATAGGATCCCACCCTATATATGGGATGTATAGGTAGGCTTATAGACAAAGGATTCTTGTAAATTCTTCAGCAGGTGACTCGGTCCATCCCTGGTTCTCCTCCCTGGGTCAAATGGAGCCACCCAACGTTCACCGTGTGTTTAAGCAATTCGACTAGATGAGACCATGATTACTGCGGTCTTGTTCCAGCCTTTGGGGTCCTCGTCTTCAGAACAGAACAGAACAGCCCACTTGGAAGGGACTTTGGAGGTCTTCTAGTCCAACCCCCTGCTCAAGCAGGAGACATTTTCAGAATAACAGATCTGGAAGGGACCTTGGAGGTCTTCTAGTCCAACCCCCTGCTCAAGCAGGAGACATTTTCAGAATAACAGAGCTGGAAGGGACCTTGGAGGTCTTCTAGTCCAACCCCCTGCTCAAGCAGGAGAAACTTACAGAATAACAGAGCTGGAAGGGACCTTGGAGGTCTTCTAGTCCAACCCCCTGCTCAACCAGGAGACATTTTCAGAATAACAGAGCCGGAAGGGACCTTGGAGGTCTTCTAGTCCAACCCCCTGCTCAAGCAGGAGAACCTTACAGAATAACAGAGCTGGAAAGGGTCTTGGAGGTCTTCTAGTCCAACCCCCTGCTCAAACAGCAGAGCCTTACAGAATAACAGAGCTGGAAGGGACCTTGGAGGTCCTCTAGTCCAACCCCCTGCTCAAGCAGGAGACTCTTTCAGAATAACAGAGCTGAAATGCACCTTGGGGTCATCTAGCCCAACCCCCTGCTCAAGCAGGAGACCCTGTATATTCCAGACAAATGGCTTTCCAGTTTCTTCTTAAAAAACCTCCAGCAATGGAGTGCCCACGATTTCTGGAGGCGAGCTGTTCCACTGGTTCATTTCGCTCCCTGTTAGGAAGTTTCTCCTTCAGGAGTGATCTAGGAGCCTGGGGAAGGTGAAAACAGCCCCCCCCCCCCGGACGCCCTCCGGAGGTCTCAGGAGCTCCCCTGAAGCCTCCGGAGGGCGAAAAAGGGACCCACGGGGAACCAGGACATTCAGGAATGGTGACTTCCGGTTTGCCAGCAGGCGATGCCAGCGGGCGACGCCCAGGGGAAGGGCCTTCTCTGTGATGGGCCCGACCCTTTGGAATGACCTCCCCCCTGATATCAGAACGACCACGGACTTCCGCTCCTTCCGCCAGAAACTCAAAACCCACCTGTTTCATTTAGCCGGCCTGGCCTAACTCCAGAATTCCCACCCCAGTCTGTAATTTTAAATTATTTATCTAGTTTTATGGGTTTAGTTTTAATTTTTATAAATTTGTACAGAGGATTGTTTAATCTGATTTTAGTTATATGTATTGTTATGGTTTTGATCATTTTAATTTATACCTGTACAACCGCCCCGAGTCCCTTCGGGGAGAGGGGGCGGTCTAGAAATCGAATGAAATAAATAAATAATAAATTGTCCATAGGGCGATTTTCGACCTCTGGAGCCTTCCGGGAAGCCTCCTGAAGGCCCCTGAAGGCTCCGTAGGAGGAAAAACATTCCTACGAGCAAACCGGAAGTCACCATTCCAGAACTCCTGGTTTGCCCTTAGGGCCATGTTTCTGCCCTCCGGAGGGCGAGAAACAGCCTCAAAAGAAGGCCAAAGTCAGCGTGTGCTTGCCCGCTTGGCCAGCTGACCGGGCAACACCTCGCGTGCCCTGACAAATGGCTCCGCGTGCCACCGGTGGCATGCGGGCTATCACGGTTCAAGGTTGCTTCTCTTCTTGATTAGTTTCCCTCCGTTGTTTCCTGCCTCGCCTTCGAGGGAATGAAGCTGCCTCGCTTTCCCTCCCCAAATGGTTCTTCCCATCCTATTGTTGTTCAATAAGGGGTCCGTCTCTTACGCCCCCTTTTCTTTCTCCTGCCAAACAGGGTGCCGATGGAGAAGTTGGGCCCAGAGGTCTCCCTGGGGAACCGGTAAGTTTCTGGAGAACGGAGGCAGCTCCATTCCTTTGAGCAATGGGGGAGGCATCCTCCCTCTTCTGGAATGGGTCAGCAGGAGCCTGTCGGGAGAAGGTTGGAGTTGGCTGGCCCAGATCCTCCCAAATCAGTGGGCTTCCGGAGGCTTTCCAACCGGTAAAAGAAGCTGCCACCAAAGGCCTTTCCCCATCAAGGTAGATAAGGCGGTATAAAAGGGTGGGGAGGGACCTCAGAGGTCTTTTAGCCCAGGGGTCTCCAATCTTTGCAACTTTAAGTCTGAAGGACTTCAGCTCCCAGACTTCTCCAGCCAGCAAAGCTGTCAGTGTCAGGGCCTGGGCCAGGGGTCTCCAACCTTTGCAACTTTAAGTCTGAAGGACTTCAGCTCCCAGAATTCTCCAGCCAGCTTTGCTGGCTGGAGAATTCTGGGAGCTGAAGTCCTTCAGACTTAAAGTTGCAAAGGTTGGAGACCCCTGTCCTAACCCATCCCATCTGCGACAAATGTTTCCAGACAGATGGTGTCTAGTGCAGGTGGTCTTCAACTTGCAACCTCAATGGAGCCCACAACTTCTGTTGTTAAGCCAAACATTTGTTCAATGAGTTTTGCTCCATCTCTCATGCCACGGTTGTTAAGTGAATCCCTGCAGCTGTTAATTAGTAAGATAGTAGTTAAGGGAATCAGGTTTTCCCATGGACTTTGCTTGTCAGAAGCTCGCAAACAGTGATCGCACAGCCCAGCATATAACCCTGCAACTGCCATAACTATGAGTCAGTTGCCGAGCGTCTGAATTTTGTTCACATGACCATGAGGATGCTGCAGCAGTTGTAAGTGCAAAAAATGGTCATAAGTCACTTTTTTCAGTGCCTGTGTAACTTCAAACGGTCAAATGAACGGTTGTAAGAACAGGACTACCTGTAGTAGAGCAAAGCAGAGCAGACAGAGTAGAATAATAATAGAATAATAATAGCAGAGCATAGAATAATAATGGAATAAGCAGAGCAGAGCAGAATAATAATAGAATAGCATAGAATAATAATGGAATAAGCGTAGCATAGCAGAGAGGAGTGGAATATTCTATTCTATTCCATTCTATTCCATTCCATTCCATTCCATATCTCTATTCTATTCTATTCTATTCTATTCTATTCCTATTCCATATCTCTATTCTATTCTATTCTATTCTATTCTATTCCATATCTCTATTCTATTCTATTCTATTCTATTCCATATCTCTATTCTATTCTATTCTATTCTATTCTATTCTATTCTATTCCATTCCATTCCATTCCATATCTATTCTATTCCTATTCCTATTCCTATTCCTATTCCTATTCCATTCCATATCTCTATTCTATTCTATTCTATTCTATTCTATTCTATTCTATTCCATTCCATTCCATTCCATTCCATTCCATTCCATTCCATATCTCTATTCTATTCTATTCTATTCTATTCTATTCTATTCTATTCTATTCTATTCCATATCTCTATTCTATTCTATTCTATTCTATTCCATGTCTCTATTCTATTCTATTCTATTCTATTCTATTCTATTCTATTCCATTCCATTCCATTCCATTCCATTCCATTCCATATCTATTCTATTCTATTCTATTCTATTCCATTCCATATCTATTCTATTCTATTCTATTCTATTCTATTCTATTCTATTCTATTCCATTCCATTCCATTCCATTCCATGTTATTCTATTCTATTTAACTCCACTCCGCTCCATCCCATCCCATCCCATCCCATCCCATGTTATTCTATTCTATTCTATTCTATTCTATTCTATTCTATTCTATTCTTTCACTTGGGGTGTCAGTCCTACAAATTGCCTTTGCGCTGTTAGCCTTCAGGCAATCGATTGCAATTATGGTCCTTTTTGGTCAAGTTTATTTTTGCCCACATATTGCGGACTTCTCTCTGCTGGTTGCCAAAAAAACTGTCAGTGTTTTATTTCTGTCTTTTTTGATGGATGCTAAACTGAAGTTTTGCTGACCTGAGAAACGGTTGTTGGAGCTGATGAAAAGGCAGGCAGCTCCTTCTCTCCTCACCTGAGGGCTGCGCAAGCCCACCGTCTCCTGGCCTCACCTGGCAGGTTCTGAAGGAGTCCTAAGCAAGGGAAGGGGCAAAGTCCCCACAGAGCCCAGGAGCTCCGGAGAAGGACTGGGTGCCACCCAGGAAGCAGGAAAGCCAGTATGGTCCAGTGGTGAAGGCCCCAGGCTAGAAAGCAGGAGGTCACGAGTTCTAGTCCTGCCTTAGCCATGAAAGTCAGCTTTGGGCCAGCCCTTGTCTCTCAGTTGAACCCACCTCACAGGGCTGTTCTGGTGGGAGAAGCAGGAGAAGAAGGATATGACTTAATTATAACAATAATAAAGTAAATAAATACAAGTAAATAAATAAATTGCACCTTCCTGTAATGGAGGCCACCTTCGGCCTTGGCTGCTGGGCCCTTCGGTCATGGCCAGTGTGGTCACACAGAACTGGGTCTTCTTCTCAGGTTGCCAGCTCCTGGTGCTCACGAAGCAACATTCCCACTCAACCTTGTCAATTGCCTTTTCCGCCGCACAAGTGGAATCTTCTCTGCTCCTTGTGGAGAACTTCCAAATTAGGCTCGTTTCTTCTTGCAGGGTCCCCGTGGTTTGCTTGGACCGAAGGGGCCTCCGGGGCCATCTGGACCTCCGGTGAGTAGAATGAAATATTCGGGCAGGAAGCCGGGACGCCTCTCTGCCACCCATGACCGCCTCCCGTCCTTCGATTCTCCGGCACACTTTCTCACATCATTGCAGTGGCAAAAAAAACCCACCACACTTTGCACTTGGTTGGCTTTCATGATTTTGCATGGAAATATTTTCCCACCTTCCAACGGGCTGCGCAAATGCCGATCAGAAGCAGTGTTTTCAGGGCTGGATTGCAGGAAAGCTGAGTTTAGGGGTTCCCCCTTGTATCCCTCCTCCCAGACCAGACAGGGCTTTCCGGTGCCTTTGCCACCAGACTTGCAGAGTGGGTGAAGGCCATTGGGCCTTTGGGTGCCCCAGGGCCAGTTTTTGAGGCCTGTGGGCTCAATCACAGATCACCCTTCCCTGGGAGCAGGACGAAGCCAAGCACGAGGGACCGTGCCTACAGCGGAGGGAGGTTTTACCAATGGGTGGAGTGGGTGGAAACGCTGAGTTTGAGGGAGGTTTAGCCCAGTTCTTCTCCCTGCAAAGGATTTTGGCAGGATAACTTCTCTTGGGGCTTTGAACATGAGCTTCCTGTTCCTGTGCAAGAACATGCCTTCTATTGGCTGTTGTCAGGCTCCCATGGTGGATTTTGGCAGGAGAACTTCAGGCCAGCAACTTTGGGGACAGGATGAGCCCAGTTTTAGTCCCCATCTTTCACTCGCCAAGGCAAGGGCCAAACCCGCCCGAGGACTTTGCATGGGGGAATCAAGCAAAAGAGGGGAGCGGTGCGTTGGCCTAGAGGTGGAGCTCTCGCCTCACAGTCAGGAGGTCGTGAGTTCGATCCTAGGTAGAGGCAGATATTTTTCTCTCTCTGGGCACAGTGAGAATCTATCTGCTGAAAAAAAAACCTCTGCATTGGCAACAGGAAGGGCAGCTGGCCAGTAAACACTCTGCTAGCTCCATTCCATTGCCCAGACTCCACCCCAATGCAAGGGATTAGGGGGTCATTAAATGAGGATGATAAAGCAAAACTGGCCTTTTTATTGTTTTTAAAGATGCCACCATTTTTCCTGTTCTTTTCACTGCCGTGTTTCAGCACCGTGGTATGAAAATGGGGAGGCCACTGATTTGTGCTGCCCAACCTTTGCTCCTCTTGGAGTTTTCCTCGTAGGCTTCACTTTGGGTTAGAGTCCCGGTTAGACAGCAGGAAAGAGGGCTGGGGGTGGCTTCCGTCCGCACTAACTGTGGCTCACGTTGTGCCTCTGCCTTCTTTTTTGAATCTTCCCACCAGGGCATTGCTGGGATGGATGGACAGTCCGGCCCGAAGGGGAATGTGGTAAGTGCCTGCCCGCCACGGGTGAGCTTCTTCCTGGCGGTGCGTAAATTAAACCCACTAATGACTTTTCAGACCGTCTTCCTTTCGAAGCGGCTTTCCTAAAGTCAATGGCGCTAATTAATTTTACATTTTAAATTGATTTTCATGGGCAGCATATTGCGTTGTCTTGAGTAGAGAACTCGCTGGAGTAATCAGCGGCCATCAAATATCCCCGCGTTGAGGGCGGTGTGTCTCTCATGGGGCACTTAGGTGCATAATTGGTTGCACACGGCGCTCACTCTGGAAGCCAGAAGGAGGAAAGGGCCTGGAGACAGAGGTCGTCCCGCTCTTGAAGGAACGTCCCAAGGACAATGGCTGGATTATTCTCCGGGGGGGGGGGGGCAAAAGCAGGACAAGAACGGGTGTGTGTATGTTTGCTGCCAGCATTACTGCCAGTTCGGTGCGCAAAAAAATTATGCAAAATCAAGATGGCGCCCACATCGATAGAACCGGCTTGGGGGCGTGGCACGCCAAGTTACTACTTACTCGGCTGAATCGGTCTGAACCGGTAGGAACCCACCTCTCTGGACCAGAACCTTCTGGGTGGGAGCCTTGCTGAGGGAGGCCTCCACTCAAAAGCAGGCGGCTGGACCTGCTCTCTATGTCCTCTCTGTTGCTTTCATCTTTCTCTCCTTTCTTCTCTTTTGCAGCTCTATCCAGACCCAGATTTCTCCCTCCTGGGTTCTCCTTTCCAGACCCCCCCTCAACGTCCCTTCCATGAGCTGCCATAGAATCCTAGGGATGGAAGGGGCCTCACAGGTCTTCCAGTGAAACCCCCTGCCCAAGGCAGGAGCTCCTATACCATCCCGGGGGTCCAATCGTTCCTTGGAAACCTCCAGCGATGGACCGCCCGCCACTCTAGGAGGCAAGCTGTCCCCTTCGATTAATAGCTTGGAGACCCTTTTGAACTATGATGCCCTCGGAACCCCAAAGGGGGTCTGACTGGGACAGCCAGTTCCGAGAGGTCCTCGTTGCTCTCTCTGGCTGTTTTCGTGCAGAGGTTTCATTATCCAAAGTAGATAACATCATCAGTGCTAGGAAGGAGTGGGATTTGCTCTCGTTTTACGTTCTAGTGCAGGGGTGTCAGACTCGATTTCATTGAGGGCTGCATCGGGGTTGTGTTTGACCTCGGGGGGCGTGTCCAGCTCGATGTCACTCATGTCAGCGGCACCTGTGGTGGCCCCAGTGCTCTGCCAGCGAAAATGAAGCTCATAGCCTTCCCAAGCGCCATTTTTGCTAGCAGAGGCACCACGGGCTGGTCCTTCGCTGTTTCCAGCGTGGCTCCCTGGGCCAAATCTAAGCACCCGTGGGCTGGATCCAGCCCCCGGGCCTTGCGTTTGACACCCCTGTTCTAGTGACTTGCCCTGCTGATGTTGGTGGGAGTGGAGTTAATGGTTCTTTGGCCGGGCAATTCCGTCATTTGTAGCATTTACTCCTTGAACGTTGGTCAATTCTCCTAATCTGAGCTGGGCTCCTGTTCAAGGCCCTCAAGGTAGCCCTTTTCCTTGAGGAAGTTGCTTCCCTCCTCTGGCATACATGTCCCACGGGGTTGAGGAGGAGATCCAGGCCCCCGTGGCGGTCCACTGCCAGGACTCAGATCCTGTCCATTGGTCCTTCATTTTCCCACCCAAATCTGTTCCTTTATATTTTCTCCCTGCTGCTACTCATTTCGGCTCTCTCCTCCTTCTCCTTTGGTTACCCCTGCTAGTTTTGTGTCTCCTCCATCAGGCGCCTCCGACCTTGGCGACTTTAAGGCTTGCGGACTTCAACTCCCAGAGTTTCTCAGCCAGCAAAGCCCACAAGTCTTAAAAGTCGCCAAAGTTGGAGGCCTCTGCTCTACACCTCAACCCTAAAGGAAGAGCAGGATGGGCCCTTCCCTCCCACCCGACCTTCACTTAAGGCAGCATTTCTCAACCTTGGCCACTTGAAGATGACCGCTGGCTGGGGAATTCTGGGAGTTGAAATCCAGACATCTTCAAGTGGCCAAGGTTGGGAAACGCTGACTTAGGAGAAAGGTTGTATCTTTCCTACAAGGAAGGAAGTGCTGCACTTGACGAGGGGCCACCTTCTAGGCCAAGATGACCAATGGTGGGGAAAGAGGCACCATGGTTTGTGGGCAATCCGTGTTTCGCTCAACGTTGTGCCACTGTTCGGTCTCTGAACTCAGAGCTATGTGAGAAGGACACCCACCAGAAGAAGAGATCATTTTAGAAAAGCATTAAACTGCGCAGAAGTGGACAGACTAACAATGCAGATAAAAGAAGATGCAGAGTATGTTCACATTTGGAACGCATTTTATCAATGATTGCATAATGGGAGTAGAAATTAGGAGTTTAACATTGCTATGTAAACAAACTGTGGGACGTGGTGGCCCAGTGGCTAAGACGCTGAGCTTGTTGATCAGAAAGATCGGCAATTCAGTGGTTCGAATCCCGAGTGCCGCGTAACGGAGGGAGCTCCTGTTACTTGTCCCAGTTCTGCCAGCCTAGCAGTTCGAAAGCACGTAAAAAAAATGCAAGTAGAAAAATAGGGACCACCTTTGGTGGGAAGGGAACAGCGCTCCGTGCACCTTTGCCGGCCACATGACTACGGAGACGTCTTCGGACAGTGCTGGCTCTTCGGCTTTGAAACGGAGATGAGCATCGCCCCCTAGAGTTGGGAATGAGTAGCACAGATGTGCGAGGGGAACCTTAAAGAAACAGTGACCCAGACTGTCCACTGTCCACTAAGCACTTATTGTATATTTATAAATATATAAATACATCCCTTCGTCCGATCCGCTCCCATAGAGAGGGCCTCTCAGGGTGCCATCGGCCGGGCAATGCCGGTTGGCGACACCCAGGGGAAGGGCCTTCTCTGTGGCAGGCCCCACCCTTTGGAACGACCTCCCTCCGGAACTACGCACCATCTCTGACCTCCACCTCTTCCGCCAATGTCTAAAGACACACCTTTTCCATCAAGCCGGCCTAACGTAACCTCCGTTGGGGACTATTTTTAGAAATTTGGGGATTTTAAATTGATTTTAGCAAAGGGGGGAATTTAATATCTTTTTAAATTTTATATCTTTGTTTATACTTGTATGTTTTAATTTCCTGTGCCTGGGTCCTTTTTGGAGAAGGGCGGGGTATAAATGCGAATAAAATTAAAAATAAATAAATAAATAAATAGATTTTTTTTAAAAAGAGCTATGTCGGAAGCAGCTTCAAGCTTGCAGTCCCATATTTCACCGTACTCAGAAATTTTTAAAAAAGTGCTTCAGCTGTCTGATATCTGATGTGAAATGTTAATGCTTTTGAGTTGTTCTTTTTTCAACCATAAAAAGCATTATTAGCACCCAAAAATGACAAAACCGGGTAAAATGGAAGTTCCAGGGAGTTTTTCATTAGCACGTTAGAAGTTTTCTAAATAATCGCAGTCAGCAGTATTATCCTGCTAGGAGTCATATTCTTGGCAACTACAGCAACGAGTTCTGCTTGTGATATTTTTGCAGCGTTACCGATAAAAAGTACAATCGGTTCTAAGCCAAGATCTCCATGAGGGTTTCTCCTTTGAGTTTCTCTTAGGGGAAATCCAGGCAGCGTTGCTGAATGTGCTCTTTATGCTTTCTTTTTTTCAGGGTCCTCAAGGTGAGCCTGGACCCCCAGGTCAACAGGGAACTCCAGGCGCTCAGGTGAGGGGGCGCGATTCCATTAGCGGGGGTGCTGGGGGATCGGTCGGCCCTTTCGCTCTGGGGTTAGGACTTGCGATGGATGCTTCTAATGTCAGTCTGAGGTAGCAACGGAAGATACAGAGGTCTAGGGCTGGCCTAGGCCTGAAACATTGGTCAAGTAAACTTTGGTCAAGAAGTAAGATTGCAAGCTATGCTCAATATACTGCTGTACTTGCAAAAAGGTCCTGCCCCAGACAGCATCCTGTTTGCTGGGTTGCTCCCACGATCTTTTCCCAGCAACTTCCCCATTTATCTCCTTGCTAGCCACAAACAGCCTCTGAATGCACATATCTTGTCGACCTAAGCAAACTGTGTCAACCGGTAGGTTTTCGAGTCCCCCAACTCCATATTTGGGCAGATGTAGGAGAACGGGAATGTCTATGTTCACCGAGGGTATAAGAGACAATCCTTGTCAATATTTGGGGGTTCAGACATTTTGCTACTTTGAAGAGCTTATCTGTGTCTTGGCTTTCCTACAACAAATCGGTCGATTGAATGGAGGCGGGGGAGCAAATCCCCTTCTTACCACTGTTGGGAGAAAAATCCACCTGGGTCAGTTCCAAGCTGGGAGAAAAGCACTGGAATCATGGAGGCTGGTTCGAAAGAGGATTTCGTGATGAAGCAGAACTGCCAAGCCCCTGGTTCTCCGGTGCGGCTGGCCCCATGGAGTGGAGACTAGGGTTCTTTTTTCATAACTTCTCTGGGGGCTTTGAACTTGAGCTTCCTGTTCCTGTGCAAGAACATGGCTTCTATTGGCTGTTGTCAGGCTCCCAGGGTGTCATGTACAAATCAGAGTCTGCCTGAGCTTGGTCGACACGTTGGGCTGATGCCATGTCCTTAGGTGCGATGGAGGGAGCTCCGTGTCTCCTGCCAAATGGTCCTATTGCGTCCCGAAGGGCCATCTCCTCATCCCCACCACCCTGGAGCTGAAGGCCTTTTGCCTTGTAGATAGGCTGGCCCAGCTCTGCTGGGGCTATTAAGAAAGACTTGGGGGCTGATCTCCAAGAGCATGTTTCTCCTTTAGAGAAATATAATATCCTGCCTTTTTAAATATTTCCCAAAATATTTCATTCTTCTAGGAGAGAGAGGTGGGTGCTAACTTTGTGCACCACCTTCAGGTGAGGTAGGAAAATTCCAGCCTAAAGATCTGGAAAGACGAGCCACATTGGGGTGGGTGGGTGGAAGAATCCATGTCCACCAAGGGCTACTTCTTCCTCGTGGAAGAGACGTCAACGTATAAAACATCTTCCTTGTGGAAGCTCCACAGCAGCCTCTCTTGATGGAGCACGGGGATGTTCCCAGCTACAGCAAATCTGCACCTGGCAGCAGCACAGTCTTCCTGCATGGAGAGAGATTTGGCGTGATGGTCTCAGCACTCTCCCCTCAAGGATGGGAGTCCCAGAGACCCTCCTTTGCAGAGAGCCTCATTGCCAAGAATCTAGGAGAGTTGCAAGAGTCCCAGAGAGTTGGTTGGGAGAAACGTCTGTCTGGGTTCAGTTCCAAGTGGGGAGGAAGACGCTGGAAACATGGAGGCTGCTTGGAAAGAGGGTTTAATGACAAACAGGATCCCATGGTTTGAGCTCCTGGGCAAAAATGGGAGAGATGCCGAGAGTGCCTGGGTTTTATGCCCTCTGTTGGGCTTTTGAATTTGAGCTTGTGTTCTGATTGGTTGTCGGACTCCCATGGGGCCACGCAGGGGCAACTCTGTAGGCTGTCAGGAGTTCCAAGCTTGGTTGACTCCTCCTGGGGGATGATGAGCTTTGGGATTCCTACTATGGCTCTGCCTGAAGGAGGAAGATATTTGTTGTGTAGATTCCACTGGCTCAGGCCTTAATGGCCCATTGACCAAGGTGTGTGCATTTTAGGGGGACTGAATTTCTGCCTCCCTTTTAGGGGAAATATTCAGCCTTTTTAATATTTCCTAAAATATCCCGTTTTCCTAGGAGTGGGTTGGGTGCTGACTTCCTACAAGCTGAACATGCGTGGGTGCCTTGGGGAGGGGTTTTTTTCTTGCCTCCTGCCTTTCCAATGCGGAAGGGGAGGAGGTGGGACTGGAATCCCTTTTAGACCGAAAACCAACCCTGCTGTTACTGGCTACTGTTGGAATTTGTCAAATGCGTGTGTGTGTGTGTGTGTTTCATCTTGTGCAGAAGAAAACCTGGGGTTTAAGCCTTGATTTAAGTCTTCCCCTGGCTGGGTGAAGGTTGGGGTTAAGGAAAGAAGCGGCTTTTGTGGGGTTCCCCTTGTGCCCTCTTGGCCTCTCACCCCCCTTCTCCCCTTCTCTTTCTAGGGTCTTCCTGGCCCTCAAGGTCCCATCGGAGGCCCCGGAGATAAGGTAGGTGGGTGGGAAACCCCCGTCTTTGAGGGGCAGTTCCTGCTCTTGTGCTCAAATACTCTTGTGCCTGGGTCTTTCTTTCATTCTCTGTGCTGGGGAGTCTTTTTCCTTTGCGGAAATAACTGCGGCCTCCAGCCTCTTTATTACAGGTTTCTAACACTTGAGCCCCCTGAAAAGAGAGCGGGTGAAGGCAGGAGGGTGCCAGGGTCTTGCCTTCCTCCACCTTCCCGCTGCCTGGTTTCGAGTCGACGATTGGGGCCTCAGCACCCTGGACAGCACCCTGGAGTCCAGGGGAGCTGGTTGACATTTTAAAAGAGAGTCAGGGTCCCAAGAAACATGCCTAATGGAAGGAGACTCCGAGTTTCCTCAAAGCTCCACTTTGTTGAAGATGTCCTATTGGCACATCTGGGAAAACCCGAATCTGAGAGTTTCCAGGTTGTCTCCACCCAAAAGAAAGTTCCAGTCCCTTCCCAGCACCCACAGGTCCATCCCGCGGCCCAATCAGGCACCATCCAAAACTGGAGATGCCACCCAGTCACGCCACGCCAGGTGCAGGGCAGAGTGGCCTTCGCTCTCAGAGAAAGGAATGTTATTATGACTATATATCTCCCCAGCTGTGTATGGTCCTCCTTCCCAGTTCCCCACAGCAATCCATGTGGCAGGACTGAAGGCCCAATGCAAAAGATGGATCCCAGGCTTGACAGAGCGGGTGCTGGAAATACGCCCAGGACGAATCTGGCCAGTTGAGTTGCCTACATTCCGGCCGTCCAGCAGAGCCTCATCCTCTGGGCAAAGCTACTGGATCTCTTCCGGAAGGCCCTCTCCCTGGTGGCTTTGAGTGGGCAGAAGGCAGAGGAGTGCCCTCTCCTGCTCTGCCCATCTCAGGTGGAACCGGGAGGCCCTGGCAAACAGATCAATACCTATTGGAGAATCTGACCCAATGGGAACCTAAGCCCAGCCCAGCTCAGCTCCTGCAGGAGGTGGGGAGAGCCCTGGCCTATTCTGAGCACTTGCTGAGGTCACCGGAGAGAAGGCAGCATCCTTTGCAGGAGGAATGGGCTCCCTGGGAGGGTCAGCAGGTGGCACAAGCCTTGGACTTGATCCAAGACGTTCCAGAGGGCCGGTTCCTGGGAAGGCCCAAGCCAGTTCCTGGTTCCTAGGAGGAGCCTACTGTCTCGGAAAGCCCAGAGCATCATGGACAAACCAGTGAGCTCCCTGCTCTTACCTTCCTTCACAATGGTTGCACAAATGTCTCTTTCTCCCATAGGGTCCCCTGGGGAAACCTGGCCTTCCTGGCATGCCTGGAGCAGATGGTCCTCCGGTAAGCTCTGCTGAGAACCCTACAGCCCTTCTTTCCTTCCTTCCTTCCTTCCTTCCTTCCTTCCTTCCTTCCTTCCTTCCTTCCTTCCTTCCTTCCTCCTTCCCTCCCTCCCTCTATCTTTCCTTCCTTCTCTTTCTTCTCTCCCTCCCACTCTCCCTCCTCACTCCCTTCCTCTCTCCCTCCCTCCCTCCCTCCCACCTTCCTTCCTTCTCTTTCTTCAGTCCCTCCCTTCCCTCCCTCCCTCCCTCCCTCCCTCCTTCCTTCCTTCCTTCCTTCCTCCTTCCCTCCCTCCCTCCCTCCCTCCCTCTGTCTTTCCTTCCTTCTCTTTCTTCTCTCCCTCCCACTCTCCCTCCTCCCTCCCTTCCTCTCTCCCTCCCTCCGACCTTCCTTCTCTTTCTTCCCTCCCTCCCTTCCCTCCCTCCCTTCCTCCATCCTTCCTTCCTTCCTCCTTCCCTCCCTCCCTCTGTCTTTCCTTCCTTCTCTTTCTTCTCTCCCTCCTCCCTCCCTCCCTCCTAACTTCCTTCCTTCTCTTTCTCCCCTCCCTCCCTCCCTTCCTTCTCTTTCTTCCCTCCCTCCCACTTACCCTCCTCCCTCTCTCCCTCCCTCTTTCCCTCCCTCCCTCCCTCCCTCCGTCCTGCCTTCACTGGATTCCTGCAGTGGGCAAGGAGTGTGCAAGATGATCTCCAAGGTCCCTTCTAACCCTTCCATTATATTAGCCTACGAACAAACCAGCATTGCTTGCAAAGATCGTTCCCAATAAAGAAAGCCAGATGGCTGTAAACTTCCACCCAAATGCCTGTCCTCCTTGGTTTGCCAATATAAGTAGGTCCTTGGGAACTTCTCCAGTTTGGGCTTCTGCAAGGAAGATGGGTTGGTTGGGCGTCTCTTGCATCTGCCTGCATTAATCCGAGGCCTGAGCAGATCTGAACAGATGCCTGGTCGACTCCCGCAGAGAGAGGGAAGCTTTTGGGAGGAAAACACCCTCAGTGCTTCCCCTGCGCACCAGGGATGGAGGCCCTGGTGCGTTGGCCTCGGTTCTCTTGGGCCAGGAAGACAGCAAGGGGCTTTGCAGGTGCGGTTCCGTCTCTTCGCTCTTTGGCTCTTTGTGGCTAATTGGGAGAAGCACCAGCTGGGAGGCTGCCAAGGGGGAGGGCGGGCAGTGCTGGTTTCTGGCAGGGGCAACCCTTGGCAGGTGCTCAGCCGAGCGGATTCCTAGAGAGGCCAAGCTTCCTGCCCAGAGGTGCATTCCCAAGGCTTGATCTGTGGTGCCCATCTATGCCTGGCTGTCTTGACCAAGATGGAGCATCCCCTAACCTAGAAGAATCCCCGCCCTGTGTTCCTGTTCTTCACTGGGCCTTGGGCCTCAGGGGCATTGATGAGCAGAGCACTTTCTGTCTGCCTGGCTGGTGAATAGGACAGCCGAGGCCCTTTGTCTCTCCAAGAGACGCTCCCAGCCCAGAGCGCTCGGTCTGCGGGAGCCCCCTGAGAGGGAAGGGCACACAGGGCTGGGAGGGCAGCCAGCTGGGCAGGTAAAGAGAAGCTTGTCCAGCTGGCCCAAGGGAGGAAGAACAGGCAGCCCAGCCTTACACTTAGGCAAGAAAAACCCAAAGGATACCTGTAGACTGGTGAAACCAGGCTTAATAGCAGCGACTGTAAGAGGGTCTTGGAGGCTTAGTTAAATAGCAGCCAACAGTGTGCAGCTGAAGCCAAAAAAGCCAACATAATCCTAAATTGCATTAACAGAGGGATTCAATCAAGATCAAGGGAGGTACTAACACCACTCTATAAAGCCTTAGTAAGGCCACACCTAGAGTTCTGCATCCAGTTGATCACCACACTATAAAAAAGAGATTGAGACTCTAGAAAGGGTGCAGAGAAGAGCAACCAGGATGATTTAGGGGACTGGAGGCTCAAACATATGATGAACGGTTGCAGGAACTGGCCATGGCTAGTTTAATGAACAGAAGGACCAGGGGAGACAGGAGAGCAGCCTTCCAATATTTGAGGGGCTGCCACTGAGAGGAGGAAGGGGGTCTATTTTCCAAAGTCCCCGAAGGCCAGACAAGGAACAATGGATGGGAACTGATCAAGGAGAGATTCAACCTGGAAATAAGGAGGAATTTTCTGACAAGTGAGAACAATCTACCCATGGAACAGAAGTTGTGGGAGCTTCATCCCTGGAGGCTTTCAAGAAGAGACTGGGCTGCCATCTGTCACAAATGGTGTAGGGTCTGCTGTTTGAGCGGGGGTTGGACTAGATGACCTACAAGGTCCCTTCCAGCTTTGTTCATCTGTTCATCGGCTTCTCTTGCTTCCTTGCTTGCAGGGCCATCCTGGCAAAGAAGGGCCTCCTGGTGAGAAGGGCAGTCAGGTAGGTAGACGTCAATTCCTCTGAGTTCATCCACCAGCCCTCATGAGAAAGGGGGCTGCAGAAAACATCAAGATCAGAGCCCTCCAACCTGGACGTGCTGGGTGGGAAAACACAGCCCGACTCCACAACCTGTGGTTGTTCTTGAGAGGGCAGAGTGGAGGGAGGAGGAGGAGGGCTCAGGAGACCCACAACTACCAACGGGTCAGAAGGGAATCTGATGGCTGCATCTGGACACTGGTCTAGAGGTCACCTTGTCTCCACTCTCCCCTCACCAGTGGGTTGGGGATGAGGGCAAAATACCACTGAAATACCACTGGTTTCTTCCAGCTGAAGGACTTCCCTTAAGCCAACTTCTCAAACTTTTGCCAAACACAGTAATGCCTAGTGGCATTTGCCTACTGACGTTGAAGTTTACCAAGGCAGTGTGTTGGGAAAAGACACGACTGGGAGAAATCATAGCTGCTTCCCTGCTTTGGGACGATCCCCTCCTCCTCCTGGCTCTGCACCAGGACCAGAGTTCGCGAGGGTCTCCGCTCACAAGAATTGAGAAGTGGGCCCATCCATCACAATGTCCGTAGCTGCTCTGGAAGTCATTTAGCAGGCAGCAGGGAGTTTCCAGCTGCCTCTGGATCCCCAGGTGGCCGCCTTCTATACCAGCTTCATCCAAAGACCTCCTGAGCTTTGGACAGGGGGCACCTCAATTTGTCCTGGCTTCAGAGGAGGCTGGAGACCCCTCTGGACCGCAAGGCTTAAATCCAGTGGTGAAATTCTGAATTTTTTACTACCGGTTCTATGGGTGAGGCTAGGGAAGGATACTGCAAAATCCCCATTTCCTCCCGATCAGCTGGGACTCAGGAGGTAGAGAATAGATGGGGGCGTGGCCAGCCAGAGGTGTTATTTGCAGGTTCTCCAAACTACTCAAAATTTCCGCCACTGGTTCTCCAGAACCTGTCAGAACCTGCTGAATTTCACCCCTGTTTATATCCCTCCCCCCAGCGCGTATCGGATCACACAAGGATGATGTGCATAGTGGTAGCTGAGAGGGAGGAGTAGGAGTAGGGTGGAAGTTGAGGAGACACCTGCTCTATCTCTCCCACCCCACCCAAAGGGGATCCACACCTCCTCCCTTCTGGGCTGGGGGTTTACTTCCCTGGAACACAACATTAAGGAATCTGTGCATCCTCTTAAAATAAGGTGCAAAGAAGCAGTGGAAAAGATGACAATGCAACCCCAGTAATCTTAGTTTACTGGAATCAGGCCTCTCTTATTTAAAAAAAAAAAGATTCACACCTTATCTTTTGAACTGTTCAAATCAAACAAAGAAACTGCAGCTGGAATCCGGCACAGAAGAGAGTTCACAGAGGCAGCGGAATAAAATATTCATGAAATGCCTTTGTGATTGAGGGTGGGGGGAAGCTTCCACGCAGCCCTGAAGGTCGCCTGGTTGGATTGGAAGAGAAAGAGCAGATGGAGGCCTAATGGAGCCTCTTGGAAGCCGTGTGGTTAAATTCTGGCTTAGGATAGTCAGGCTGAACACGCGGGCAAAAATCATTACACCAACATTTTAGGGCAGAGCATCCCAGGTGTTGTGGCCCCGCAGGGACCGGATGAGCTGCTGGAACCCTATGAGTCTGCCCTGGAAGCTGAGGAAGACTCTGGGGGGTGTTCAGAGTCAGAGCAGGAACCAGAGAGACTGGTTGGCCACCAGGAGGCGCCTGGGTCATGGAGCAGTGGGGAGGATCAGAGGCAGTTTGTCCATGATGCAAGAGTGAGCAGAGCTGAGAGGTGGAGGCAGCAATTACATCGTAGGCAGGCTCACAGATGGTGATTAGGCACCAGGTGGTTGTTGAGTGGCCCCTCCCAAGAGACCTTATAGGTGAAGCGATGGGAGGGGACATTTGCAGGAAACAACCGTTTGGAATTAGTAGTCAAGAAAGTCTGTCTGTGAATTCCAGTCGTGTCTGTTCATTTGGAAAATCTGTGTGAAAGGTCACGGCAGAGCTAATGTGAGTTGTCTGGGCTCTCAGCCAAAGGACTCATTATCGTGTTAATTAAACAGTGGCAAACAGCCAAGATGGTGTTCTGGTCTATTCACAAGCCCAGGACAGAACACCAGATTATGGAGGAAAAGGATGGGTCAGTTCAGACGTTTTCTGCTGGGAAATGTGGCCGATATCAGAACAAGCCTTTCCAGCAGGCACTGAAATTCACGGGTCCCTTTTGAGACAAGGCCCGGAGGACGGAGGTAGGCCTGGGGGTGTCATTGTTAAAACTACCACCTGAAGTGCATCTCACATCTTTTCTGTAGCCAATGGGAGTCTGAGTCTTCTGGATTTGAGCGTTCCCTTTCTAGAGGGCGAGGTTGGACCCTCCAGGAGTAGATCAGCCAATGGAAAGAGCCTCCCCTCTCTTTGGATCTCTTTATCACCAGGAGATCTGGCAGGACTGCCTCAAACCTGCAAGCTTTTATCTTGAATTTAGGGAGGTGATCAGGAGGGTGGACGGCTGGGCGGTGAGTTCTCACACCTGCGTTTCTTGCTGCAGATGTTCTTTCCGCAAAGTGGCATCCATGGAAGAGCTCCAGCCACAGCTCACCTTCTGGCTCCTAAAGCCACCATCACGTCAAGGCCATGATATGCCCAGAATTAGTTCGCTCTGTGCCTAAAAGGATGGTGTAAACCCATAACCCCAACCGCTGCTTTGAGCAGCCGAGCCACTGTTTGCTCGGGGTGTGTGAAGCAGGCTTGGAGTCCCAATGTATAATATGGGCCTTGGCTTCGGCATAATATTGTATTATACCAGCCTAGCTAATTTATTTACCTGCAAGGTGAGCCCGGCTCTGATTTGCTGGCAGGAAAGGGCAGAAACGTCCTATTTTCTCTCAAAGAGCATCTCATGATGGCTGAATTCTCTTCCCCCTCCCTCCTTCTCCTCTGATCACAGGGTCCGGCTGGCCCTCAGGGCACACTTGGGTATCCTGGCCCCCGTGGAGTCAAGGTAAGCAACCGGAGTCCCGTCTTGGGGTCCTTCTGAATGCTGAGAGTCCGCTGAGACTTAATGCCTCATAGAGGAGGCGTGTGAAGGTTTGGTGGGGTCTTGAAATGAGACTTTTCGAGACTGGCTGTGACTCTGAACGCTGACCCAGCTCATGGGAACTTGTCTTGACAAGCAGGAATCCGGGGACTTGTCCACCTTCTGTCTACCACCTGTTAAAAGATCTGTTGGGTGGAGTTCCAGTATGCACTTTTAAGAAAGTCCTGCTGGATTATTAGGCTGATGGGGTCATCTAGCCCAGCATCCAGGTCTCCCCCAACCCATGGACCAGAACACGCTGTAGGAATGTTTGCAGGAAGTCCTAAAGGCTGTGGCCCCTTGTATTGGGAGACGGCAATTGCCAAAATGTCAGTGTTCCAAGTAACGCACCCATCAAAAGCAGAACTGCGAGGCAAGGAGATCCCTCAAAGAACATGTTTATTTAATATATCACCTAATTAAAACCAGAAAAGTTCTCCCTCCCTTATGTCACCAGTCATATTGTCCAGTTGGGATGCTGGTGGTTTGCTTGGTCACTCTTCTCTTCCTCTCCCAGCCACCTGCCCATATGACCTTGATTCCCACAGGAAAACGTTTTGTTTTGGCTACCCTGCCAGTCTATTTCCTTCCCCCCTCCCTTCCCCCTCTCAGAGCTGGTGGCAACTAGGGTGATGAATAGAGGTGGCAGAGGAGAGGAGAGCAGTGGAAATCTATGGGCCAGTCCTTCGGATGGAAGAGCCACTGCTGCTTGCGAAGCTCCACCTTAGCTCTGGGGATGAAAGGCAGGGGGTGGAGATGAATAGATGTGGCAGAGGAGAGGAGAGCAGTGGAAATCTATGGGCCGGTCCTTGGGGCAGAAGAGCCACTGCTGCTAGCGAAGCCCCACCCTAGCTCTGGGGATGAAAGGCAGGGGGTGGAGAGGAATAAAGGTGGCAGAGGAGAGCAGAGCAGTGGAAATCTATAGGCCGGTCCTTGGGACGGAAGAGCCACCACTGCTAGGGAAGCCCCACCCTAGCTCTGGAGATAAAAGGGAGGGGGTGGAGATGAATAGATGTGGCAGAGGAGAGGAGAGCAGTGGAAATCTATGGGCCGGTCCTTGGGACGGAAGAGCCACCACTGCTAGGGAAGCCCCACCCTAGCTCTGGAGATAAAAGGGAGGGGGTGGAGATGAATAGATGTGGCAGAGGAGAGGAGAGCAGTGGAAATCTGTGGGCCAGTCTTTGGGACGGAAGAGCCACCGCTGCTAGAGAAGCCCCTCCCTAGCTCTGGGGATGAAAGGCAGGGGGCAGAGATGAATAGATGTGTCAGAGGAGAGGAGAGCAGTGGAAATCTATGGGCCGGTCCTTGGGACGGAAGAGCCACCACTGCTAGTGAAGCCCCATCCGAGCTCTGGGGATGAAAGGCAGGGGGCAGAGATGAATAGATGTGTCAGAGGAGAGGAGAGCAGTGGAAATCTATGAGCTGGTCCTTGGGGCAGAAGAGCCACTGCTGCTAGCAAAGCCCCACCCTAACCCAATCCTTCCTGGGCTGCCCAACTGTTACCACCCTGGGATGCTGATTGAAGGTGCATTGGGGGCCTTAAACGTTGAGCCTTTGTTGCTTGTTGTACTGGGGGAGATGCCCCACCTGGTTGCAACATGCCGAAGGCTGAAAGCTTTTCTCTGCCAGGCTTTTACCCGGGACGTCTTTGGCACTCTCCTTGGCATGAAAGGGCACCCCGCGAGGGGAGCCTAGCGCAGGTCCAGCCAAGGCTGAGAAAGGCTCTTGGGGGAGTGAGGTGGGCTCCCACCTGCTCTCTCACATGTCTCTCCTTCCGTCCCCACCAGCTTCCCTTCCCTCTTCAACTCCGGCCAGGAGCCTCCCCTCCCCTCGCCTGCCCCGTCAGCCTCTCCGATTCCCGGGGATTCGTTCAGGGAGCCTCACCTGGGAGCGGCCGGGTGGATCCTTCCTGCTGCTCTGCACCTGGGTTGCTGCCAAAGTTTCCCTTCCCAGGTCAATCCTGCCCTAATTGGAGGATGGCCTCCAACCGATTCCAGGCAAACGGAGCGTCTCAGCATTCAAATCACCGGGCGCCCCCCCTCTCCCCCCCCACCCATAAAACCCCACAGTGATGCTGCAAGGAGCCATTTTAAAGGACCTGTGGAGGTCCTCTGGTGTCCTGATGCGCAGGGGGGAGGGAGGGAGGGGCTGCTTGTGAAGGGGCTTGGATTTGGTTCCAAGGCATTTCACCAGCAGCCCCTTCCTCCCCCCCACCCCTCCTTAGCCAAATAAAGGGTGTTTCCCTCCCTTTCTGTGCAGTTTTAAAGCCCCTCCCTCCCTCCCTCCCAGGGCCCTCTGAATGAGATTTCACCCAGGGGTTGCCTCCGCCCTGCCCTTTCTGCAATATTTATCAACGTGCATAATGTTGATAGCGACGGGAGAAAATCCGAGACACTCACAGCTGTGGCTAAGCATGTAACCTGAACAAACTTCCTCGCAAAATTCAGACAGGGGGGGAAAAAATAGGTAATTTAGAGCTGCTGGAGAAAAGGAGAAAGTCAAACGGGGAGAGGAAACGTTTCTGATATCGCCCGCTTTAGCATCAGATCCGCTTCTGGTTCGAAAAATGTTCCCTAAAAAAAAAAAAATGGACCTTTTGGGGCAACAGAAGTCAGACACCCCCAAAAGGGAATTAAATGTAAGTTTTCTGCTGCGACGGCCTCCTGCATCCCTCTGCCAGTGAAGATGGAGCATGTCGCGCTCCCAAGCTCTGTTTTCGCTGGCAGAGGCACCGCGGGCCAGTCCTTCGCTGTTTCCAGGGCAGCCCCACAGGCCAGATGTAAGCATCCTGCAGGCCGAATCAGGCTCCTGGGCCTTGAGCTTGACAGCCCTGCTCTAGAACAGGGGTCTCCAACCTTTGCAACTTTAAGTCTGGAGGACTTCAGCTCCCAGAATTCTCCAGCCAGCAAAGCTGTCAGTGTCAGGGCCTGGGCCAGGGGTCTCCAACCTTTGCAACTTTAAGTCTGAAGGACTTCAGCTCCCAGAATTCTCCAGCCAGCAAAGCTGTCAGTGTCAGGGCCTGGGCCAGGGGTCCTCAACCTTTGCAACTTTAAGTCTGAAGGACTTCAGCTCCCAGAATTCTCCAGCCAGCAAAGCTGTCAGTGTCAGGGCCTGGGCCAGAGGTCTCCAACCTTTGCAACTTTAAGTCTGAAGAACTTCAGCTCCCAGACTTCTCCAGCCAGCAAAGCTGTCAGTGTCAGGGCCTGGGCCAGGGGTCTCCAACCTTTGCAACTTTAAGTCTGAAGGACTTCAGCTCCCAGAATTCTCCAGCCAGCAAAGCTGTCAGTGTCAGGGCCTGGGCCAGGGGTCTCCAACCTTTGCAACTTTAAGTCTGAAGGACTTCAGCTCCCAGAATTCTCCAGCCAGCAAAGCTGTCAGTGTCAGGGCCTGGGCCAGGGGTCTCCAACCTTTGCAACTTTAAGTCTGAAGGACTTCAGCTCCCAGAATTCTCCAGCCAGCTTTGCTTTTTGTTTTTATCGTTGTTTTAATAGGGTTTTAAATTATTTTAGCACGGGTTAAACTTATTTAATTTAATCTTAAATTGTATTTATATGTATTTTATCTTTTTATTATCCCTGTGCACTGCCCTGAGTCCCAATTCGGGAAAGAGGGCGGTATATAAATTAAATAAAATAAATAAATAAGGGGTCTCCAACCTTTGCAACTTTAAGTCTGAAGGATTTCAGCTCCCAGACTTCTCCAGCCAGCAAATTTCTGGGAGCTGAAGTCCTTCAGACTTAAATTTGCAAAGGTTGGGGACCCCTGCTCTAGAAGGGAGAGAGCAGAGAGGAATTCACACAGCTGCGGTTGTCGGGCACACCAGAGAGCCTGGGTCATTCTCTACGCGAGAGGAATCGGAGCTGGGTGGATTGAAGTGGGCTGGGCCGTTGGGGCCAAAGAGAAGCATCCGGACCAGTAGCTCCGTGTGACCCTCCCATCCTCTCTAGCCGAGATCCTTGAGTGGACAACCTGTCTGGTTCCGTGGTCACCCGCAATGTGCCAAGTGGTATTAATGCCTGTTGTTGTTGTGCTTGCGGTTAAGGGCGCTGACGGCATCCGGGGCTTGAAAGGAACGAAGGGCGAGAAGGTGAGTGAGCTTCCGTTTGAATCCCCGTCTTTTATCCTCCGCTGGGTTCTCTGCCACCCCCGAAGGTTCCGCCTCTCCGTCTGTTCTGACCGAGGCCTCCCAAGATCACGAAGCCGACTCCTCGTCCCGATAAAACCCCTTTTATTTAGTTCACAGGGAATTCCTCTCCAGCAAAGTCTTTCGAGAGATTTCACAACCACAGACCTTGATCGGGCTTGGAGAGCTGCCAGGTTGATATCTTCCAAACGCCACTTTGTAGCAGCAATTACTTGGCAAGAAGTCAGGAACAGATCTTCACCCTAATGAGTTGAACTCATTGTTTCCTGTAAACTCCACTCCCCTTTCGCTCCTCTTTATTCCCTCTGGGAGGGGCCATTCACTGCCCACCTGTGCCTTTACTCCCAAGTCAGTCCTTGTTCCTTAGCTGTCCCCTTCTCCTGGCAGATCTGCACATGCGCAAATCAGGAACAGGCTTCAGTTGTTCTTCTGCCCCAATGATCTCAGACTCCGAAGGCAGCTGATAGCTCTGGCCCCATCTCTGCCTCCGACACAGACTAATTGTCTCCTGCAAACTCCATTCCCCAGTCATTCCTCTTTATTCCCTCTGGGAGGGGCCACTTACCATCCACCTGTGCCTTTACTCCTGAGTCGACCCCTGTTCTTTAGCTGTTCCCTTCTCCTGGCAGCTCTGCGCATGCATACACTGGGAACAGGCTCCAGCTGTTCTTCTGCTCCACTGTTGTCTGACTCCGAAGGCAGCTGATAACTGTCAGACGGCCCTGTCCCCATCTCTGCCTCCGGCACAGAGCCCTCCTCGGAGCCTTCCCCAGACTCCAGGACTGGCCCATCTTCCTCCCCAACCCTCCTCACTCTCTGAGTTGTCTCTGTGTGGTTTACAGTTGCATGACAGGCAGAAATTCCAGAGGAAAGAAATCCACAGGATTTCTGTTCTTGCCTCCGTCTCGGTAGCTCCCTCCCTGTAGAAAGTGCAGAGTTTTGCAAAAGAGGCTCAGGACTGGCTCTGCTCTAACTATGCTTAGAAAATTTGCCTCGTAGGGGATTCTCTTCGTTTCCTAGTTTGCCAAAGTGCAGTTTTAGATGAGTGCAAAAAAAAGAAAAAGAAAAAAGGCATTCTCCATGGGAAAACGGCTTGCATACATTAGGAAAAAGACGCAGGTTTTTGGATATGCATATTCATAAAGATCAAGAGAAACAGGACAACGACGGACCTCCGCTCCTTCCGCCAAAAGTTAAAAGCTTTCTTCTTTCATCAGGCCAGCCTGGCCTAAAGAATCCGATTGTAACCTGTAGTATAAATTGAGATTGTTTTAATAGGGATAGTAGGGAATTATTTTAAGGGTTTTAAAGGTTTTAACATTTTAAGAATTGTAGCACAGGATAAATTATTTAATTTAATTTTAAATATTGTTATTGTTGTATTTATATATGTTTTTAAGTCCTGTGCACCGCCCCGAGTCCCTGCGGCAGTGGTGGGTTTCTGCAGGCTCGCACCTACTCGCAAGAGCCAGTTGGTGAAATTTAGAGAACCGGTGAGAGGGGGTTCCACCGGCGGACCTGCAAGTAAATCTGGCCCGCCGCTGCCAGTGACCCAACGGGAAGGAAAGGAAAGGAAAGGAAAGGAAGGAAGGAAGGAAGGAAGGAAGGAAGGAAGGAAGGAAGGAAGGAAGGAAGGAAGGAAGGAAAGAATTTATCATCACAATTGAGTCCAAAATTTTGGTTGCTAAGCAAGAGCGTTGTTAAATGAGTTTCGCCACATTTTAAAAGGTGGCCACTCCCACCCTGTCACATGACTGCCAAGCCATGCCCACAAAATAGGCCACACCTACAGAGTAGGTTCTAAAAAAATTTGAAACCCACCACTGCCCTGCGGGGAGAGGGAGCGGTCTATAAATCAAATAAATAAATAAATAGGGCGAAATAAAATGAAATCTAGAAAGCTAAAGAACAAAAGAGAATAGAAACCGGCTTTCTGGTGCTTCTCGTGCCCTTCTCACACCTTTGTGCCACAGTACCCAGGGGTCCCAAGGTTGCCCAGGGGCTGAAAAGCCTCCAATTCCTCATGTACAGAGTTCCCCAGAAGAGAATGCAGCCCCCTCGACCCCTTCAAAATGTGCAGAGGCCTAACCGTCAATACAAAAATTGCCTCTAACGCAGAGCCCCCTCCGACCCACCTCACCCCCTCGGCCCTTTGGACAGTTCCTGGTCCCATGCTCAGTTGCAAAACAAACAACTGCATTAGAGGCCTTCGATTTGCACCTTTCGGGCTGTCCAGGGAACAGTCAGCCACGGCATTCAGAGCTTCTCTTACAACTTGGCTGTGAGCAAGTTTGGAGAGCCAGGGTTGTGGCCCACCAGTGGCCAGCAGAGCTGGCAGCCGATTCAGACAGTGAGGAGGGTTGGGGAGGAACCTGGCCCAGTCCTGGAGTCCTAGGGAAGGCTCAGAGGAGGGCTCTGTGTCGGAGGCAGAGAAGGGGCCAGAGCCGTACGCCAGTTAACAGTTGCCTTCGGAGTCAGACATCAGTGAGGCAGATGAACAGCTGGAGCCTGTTCCCAGTGTGCGCATGCGCAGAGTTGCCAGACGAAGGGAACAGCTAAAGAACAGGGGTCGACTTGGGAGTAAAGCCACAGACGGAGGGTGAATGG
Source organism: Rhabdophis nuchalis (assembly GCA_039707465.1). Classification (NCBI taxonomy): domain Eukaryota; kingdom Metazoa; phylum Chordata; class Lepidosauria; order Squamata; family Natricidae; genus Rhabdophis; species Rhabdophis nuchalis. The sequence goes on from CM077652.1 coordinate 5,808,367, forward strand.
CCCCTCCCAGAGGGAATAAAAGAGGAGCGAAAGGGGAGTGGAGTTTGCAGGAGACAATTACCATATTTTTCAGTGTATAAGATGCACCAGAGTATAAGACGCACCAAGATTTAAACCTTAAATTGTTTTAATTGGGTTTGAGATGGGGTTAATGTTTTAATACTTTTAAATTTTTAGCACAGGGATAATTTATTTAATTCGGTTTTAATTATTTCTATTTGTGATCTTATGTGGTTTTTTATTTCCTGTGCACCGCCCCGGGTCCCTTTGGGGAGAGGGTGTGGTTATATAAATCCAACTAATAAATAAAATAAATAAATAAATAAATAAATAAATTTTGAAGAGGTTAATTAAAAAAAAAGTTTTTACACTCTGCAGACCTCCCAAAAACGGCCCGATTTTTGCAAACGTGTTACCGTTTTTTATGAATAGCCTTTAGGAGGCTTATAGAGTGCGCCTGGGGATGGGGGGGGGGCAAAACGAGCATATTTTTGCTCATTTTTGCCCTCCCCAGCCCCCAGGAGCACTCTGGAAGCCTCCTAAAAGCTCTGCACGGCCATGTTTGCAAAGGGTTTCAGGAGGCCAAAAATGCTATATTCAGTGTATAAGACGCACCCAGATTTTCACCGTCTTTTTTGAGGAAAAAAGGATGATACTCTGAAAAATACACTTAATTGCTCCATGACTCTCTGAGGTCTGGCAGCTCTCAAAGCCAGATAAGGTCTGTGACTGTAAATCCTCCCTTTAATGCTCCAATGTCCCCTCAATTGCTCCCACGTTCTTGACAGGTCCCAGAGCAAGACACACACACACACACACCTCTGGCTGCACCCAGTCTGGCAAAACAGAGGAACAGGGAAATGAGTCCATGAAACAAGGAACTAACTATGATTCTACGAAGTCAGGAACAAGCAACCAGTCCTGCAAACTCCAAATGTCTGTACCGGCACACCAAACTCTACCAATTCAGTGTTTGTTCCCGACAAATGCCCCTCCCCACAGCATGTCCTTAAATCCCAGCCCCCAGGTGTGTCTTGCGACCTGAGTCATCAGGTCGGCCTGCGCTGTTCCCACCCTTCTCTCCACTCTCCATGCTCGGGGATCAGGAGGCGGCGGTCCTTGCTCATCGTCGGAGCTCTGCCCCTGCTTCTGTCCACTGTTTGCCCACTCTTGGTCACCCTGCCCCCATTCCTCCCTGCTAACAAGCCGTCCCAATCCTGAAAGGACCTGGGCTGACTCGTCCTGCTCTCCCCCCCACATTCCTTTGACCCTCGATCTCCATCAGCTCCAGCCCCCCTCCATAAATTCAGGGTCCAAGGGGGGCTGGCATGACGCCTGGCTTCCCCAGGCCTGCAGCCCATCAGCCAAGGAGCTGACAAGTAGGTCCAGGCAACAGCTACCAGGGGCTGCTGAAGGAACAATGGCCCAGTGTTGTTCTTGGGCTCGCTGTGCCCACCTTCTGGCCCCAGACAGCCCAGCTTTAGGCCTTGATGCTCCTCGATTGAAATGCAACCCTTAAAAAACCTTTGCTGACTGGAAGAAATATTATTGCTGGCCCGGAGTCCTTTCTGAAAAGCCTGGTGTGGAATGGGTCAAGGGAGAATAATTTGTGGCCGGCCCTGGGACCTTCTCTGTGGTTTTATGAGTCCAGCTGACAAGCTTGGCTCCTGAGGGAAGGAGAACAGGAGGCCTCTGGGTTCTTGCAGGAGGGGGTGGGAGGTTTTGAGGACCTTGGTCAGGATGTCCCCTACGGACATCAAAGCCTTCTCTGAAGAAGGAGAACTGATGGAGGGTTCATCCCATTCGGTTCTTCTGCTCCACTGAAAATGACTTTTCCCTCCTTCCTCTTGAGCTCTTCTTCCCTGTCCAACCTCAGTGTGACAAACCCTTTGAGAACTAGACGGGGAATCCATTTTATTTAGCCGGGGTCTCTAAAGGGAGGAACTTTCCAGAACCTCCTTAAGAAGGGAAGGCTGAAGAAAGCTAATCAGGGAGCATCTATACAATCCACCTTCCCTACAACTCTCAGAGCAGAAAGGTTCGGATCAGACCGGTATTCAGCCGGTTCGGATCGGTTCGACTGAACCAGAGGTGGGTTCCTACCAGTTCGGACGAATAGGTAGTAACTCCAACGGACACGGGACCGGACCGGTTCTATCCTGGGTGCCGCCATCTTTATTTTCTGTTCTGCACATGAGCAGAACAATCTTAATTGAAAAAATGTAATCCCCTCCCCTTTTTAATGGTGTGCACATGCCAGTCCCAGAGAGTTTCCAGAAATGGGCCATTTTTCGCAAAAAACAGAGGCATTTTTGCCTTCCCCCAGCCTCTGGAAGCACTTGGCTGGCTTCAGCAGGGCTGGGGGAAGAGAAAAATGCTCCCGTTTTTGAAAAAATGGGTGAAAAACAAGCCATTTTTAGCAAAAACGGGGGCGTTTTTCCCTTCCCCCTGCTGAAGCCTGCAGAGTATTCCTGGGGGCCGGGGAGTTTGCAGGCACTTCCTTAGCTCCGGCAAGCCTGGAGCTCTCCCACCCCCCCACCCCACCCCAGTCAAAACTTTTCACCACCGTTTCAGTGGGCATGGCTTCGTGAGGGTGCCATGTGACTGAGTGTGTGTGAATGATGGCAAGTTGGCCACGCCCACTCAGTCACGTGGCCCCTCATCTAGCCACGCCCACCGAACCGGTAGTAAATAAAAAATTTGAAACCCAAGATTTGAGGTTTTGTGCATGAGATCTCTTAGGTTTATGGCAACTTTTACTTCCCAGAAGTTTAGGGAAATGGCACAAAAGCCAGAATTTGGAAATGGGAGAACTGGAAGTCTGAAAGAAAGAAAGAAAGAAAGAAAGAAAGAAAGAAAGAAAGAAAGAAAGAAAGAAAGAAAGAAAGAAAGAAAGAAAGAAAGAAAGAAAGAAAGAAAGAAATTGCCCATCCGTGGCTCTTGAAATGTTGAAATGCTTGGCTGGGAACTGTGGGCTGTTGTGAAGGAGGGTTGAAGTTGTGGAAGGCACAGAGGTTGTGCACCTAACAGGCTCTCTCTGGTCTTCCTGCAGGGCGAAGATGGCTTCCCAGGATTCAAAGGCGACATGGGCATTAAGGGCGACAGGGTGAGTGCTGAAATGAACTCTGGTCAAGTATTGTTTCATCTCAAAGGTCTCTGGTTGTTTCCTTGTGCTCCGGGGCTCCCACTGGGCTTCTGGGTTGACATCCTCCCAGAACTCTCCCAAAGTCTTCCTTGCCATCATCATCATCCTCATTTAACGACCCCAGAATCCCTTGAGGGGTTGGAGTCTGAATGGAGCTAGCAGAGCATTTCATGGCCAGATGCCCTTCCCTGTCGCCAATGCGGAGTTTTTGTTCAGCAGATCTATTCTCATTGGGCCCAGAGAGAGAAATACATGCCTCTACCTAGGATCGAACTAGCAGCCTCTTGACTGTGAGGCGAGAGCGCCACCTCTAGGCCACTCCAGCTCTCCTTTCCAAAGCCTTCCTTGTGTAGTGACCAAATTTGTGCTTGGCCGAATCAGAAATGCAAGAAGCCCCACCCTCCCGAAGTGTTCTTTCAGCTGCCTTAGCTCCCATTCATTCATGGTGGGGTTGGTATCTATCATTTGGGGAGGGGGGTGTTCAATTTATAACTTCTAATAAAAGAATCCCTTCCCTGTTCAGTCTCAGCCCCCCACCCACCCCTGATTTTGCAGCCTGCTCCCTTTGGATCAAAGGGGTCCGTCCTTGGCCTGGGATTAGGAAGAGGCTCCCTGGGGCAGCTCCAGGCAACCCTGGTTGGTTTTTTTTTGTAAAACAGAGGCCTACTTTCTTGGTGGGTCTCCATAAAGAGACGGAGGCTTGATTGCTCACGCCAGAATAGCATGAAAAAAGGCACAGCCAGGGCTGAATATTACCCAATTGTCATTTCAGGGAAAATGAGATTGTATAGTTTTTTTTCTGGAAAAACACAAGTGCCATGCAAAACAACAGCAGCGCATGAATTATTCAAGTGCCTCCTAAACAAAAACCCCTGGTGGGTCTCCTGGGCTGTGGAATGAGCAGAGATGAGCCCTGCATCTATTTTTCTCTCTCTCTCCCTCCCTCTCTCTCCTTCTCCCTCCCTCCCTCTCCCTCCTCTCCCTTTCTCTCTCTCTCCCTCGCCTTCTCCCTATCTCTCCCTCTCTTCCTCTCCCTCCCTCCCTCTCCCTGCTCTTCCTTTCTCTCTCCCTCCCCCATCTCCCTCACCTCCCTATCTCTCCCTCTCTCCTTCTCCCCCTCTCTCCCCATTTCCCTCTCCCCCTCTCCTTCTCCCTCTCTTCCTTTCCCTCCCTCCCTGTCTCTCCCTCTCCCCTCTCTCCCCATCTCCCTCTCTCCCTCTCCTTCTCCCTCTCTTTCTTTCCCTCCCTCCCTCTCCCTCCCTCTCCCTCTCTCCTTCTCCCCCTCTCTCCCCATTTCCCTCTCTCCCTCTCCTCCCTCTCTTCCTTTCCCTCCCACCCTGTCTCTTCCTGCCTCTCCCTCTCCCCTCTCTCCCCATATCTCTCTCTCCCTCTCCCTCTCTTCATCTCCCTCCCTCCCTGTCTCTCCCTCTTCCCACTCTCCCACTCTCTCCCCATTTCCCTCTCTCCCTCTCCTTTTCCCTCTCTTCATCTTCCTCCTTCCTTGTCTCCCTCCCCTCTCCCTCCCTCTTGCTCCTCTTCCTCTCTCTCCCCCTCCTCCCCTCTCTCTCCCCCTCCCTCTCTCTGTCATAGAAACAATGCTTTAGTCCTCTGTTTCTACCTGCGCATGGGGCCTGACGATGTGGCCTGGTGCCTTGAGGAGCTTTCAGGGGCTCTTCTGCAATCGATGGGCCTCTGGCAAAGGGCAGGAGCTGCTGTGGAAACGCTGCGGGTGGGAACTGGTGGTGCGATGTCAGGACTGGGCAAACATGCAACAAACCTTTTGGGTTAACAGGGTTTGAGCACCACCCTTCTCCCGCACACAGTCAGATCTTCTCCCTACGGCCCCCAAACTTCTCTGAACTCTGGGCATCTCCTGGGACTTTTACCCAGCCTTCCCCACCTCAGGGGTGGGCAAAATGTCCTGGGATTCATTGCAGGCCTCCAGGATCTTCCATTACTCCGATGATTAGAAATCAGGGGGATTAGGAAACAAAAAACTCACCCCGATGCCTGGGCAGAAAGACCTGGGGGGGGGGGGTGGAAGAGGCAGCCCCGATCACCAGGCATAACACAAAGAGTCCAGTTTTGCCCGTCCGATCCAGAGAGACCCTTTCAAGATGATGAGGTTGCCTCCAAATGGCTTCCTTCGAAACACCGCAGGACCCTGGAGAGCGTCTTCGGCTCTTCCCGAAAAAGGAGCCTTCGGGTGGCACGCAGATTAAAATTAAAAGCCCTAAAATGAAAAAATTGAGTTGAGCCCGTCCTGCAACCCCAGCCTGTTGGATGAGCTCCGGGCTCACAGCACAAGGCGAACCCAGGAGCCGAACCAGCCTTTTCATCTCTAATCCTTTCTCCTCCTTTACGGTTCTGTGTGGTTGTCTTCTCCATGGAGGTCTGGTGGTTTGGTATTGGTGTCGCCAGGGCTCCAAGTAATACACCAGCCGGTCCCGCAAAGAACAGTTTTATCATATTCGCACACTCTATAGCAGTGTTTCTCAACCTTGGCCACTTGAAGATGTCCGGACTTCAACTCCCAAGATTCCCCAGCCAGCATTCGCTGGCTGGGGAATCTTGGGAGTTACAGTCCGGACATCTTCAAGTGGCCAAGGTTGAGAAACGCTGCTCTAAAGGTTCCCGCGGTTTTCACCTAATTAAAAGTAAAGTCCCACCCCCACCCCTTTTCCCAAACCATCCGTCACATGGGCCAATCAAAGTGCTTCCCCTGTTGCTTGGAAACTTGACTCCTCTTCTCTTCAGCCACCTGTGAGAATGTCCTTGGTTCTCAGGGGGAAAATATTTTGTTTTGGCTACAAAACCCCAGTTGCCTTTAAATCGCTCCATGGCACGGGGCCTAGTTATTTGCGGGACCGTCTCCTGCCGCATACCTCCCTCCGTCCGATCCGCTCCCATAGGGAGAGCCTCCTCAGGGTACCATCCGCCGGTCAATGCCGGCTAGCGGTGCCCAGGGGGAGGGCCTTCTCAGTGGTTGGGCCATCCCTCTGGAACGACCTACCCCCCGAACTTCGGACCATCACAGACCTTCCCTTCTTTCGCCGCTCACTTAAGACTTATCTTTTCCAGCAAGCCGGTCTAGCTTAGCCAATGAGTAAATGCATTTTAGAATTTTAATGGGATGTTTTAGCACAGGTTTTTTAGTTTAATCTATTTTTAGTTATTCTTTATTTATTGTTATTTATCGATTTTAACTCCCTGTGCACCGCCCTGGGTCCATTTCGATGGAGAAGGGCGGTTCTATAAATCGAAATAAATTAAATTAAATTAAAATCCCTCCTCCTCCCCCCCCCCTCCTCCTCCTCCTCCTCCTCCTCCTCAGCGTCATTGTGGCAACACCGAAGCCTCCAAGATGACAGGTCCTTTTCAGAGTTGATGGGTGTCCTCTAACCCCGATACAGGAAGGTTTTTAAAAAGGGCAGAAATAGTAATCTCGTTTTCTATTTTGGGCAGGGTGAAATTGGCCCTCCTGGTCCACGGGGCGAGGATGGGCCGGAAGGCCCAAAAGGCCGCAGCGGTCCCAACGGAGAGCCAGGCCCACTAGGTCCCTCGGGAGAAAAGGTGAGTGTCCATCCTTCCTCAGCTGCCAGGCTTCCTCCAGCTTTCCCTTAGCTGCAGACTGCAGCCTCCTCTGGAGAAATCTGGCTCTGGTTTTGCTTAATGACTCTCGATCTATCAGCAGTCTTGCCCCAGTGCAGGGATGATGCAAATGGGAACAGCTCACTTGGTGAAATTGTCCCTTGTTGCTTTGGGACAGAAATGTAATCCCAGATCTGGAACATTCTAGAATAGAATAGAATAGAATAGAATATAGAATAGAATAGAAAATAGAATATAGAATAGAATAGAATAGAAAATAGAATATAGAATAGAATAGAAAATAGAATAGAATAGAAAATAGAATAGAATAGAATATAGAATAGAATAGAATAGTAAATAGAATATAGGATAGAATAGAAAATAGAATAGATTAGAATACAAAATAGAATGTAGAATAGAATAGAATAGAATACAGAATAAAATAGAATAGATTATAGAATATAGAATAGAACAGAATACAGAATACAGAATACAAAATAGACAATAGACAATAGAATAGAATAGAATAGAAGAGAAAATAGAAAATAGAAAATAGAAAATAGAAAATAGAATGGAATATAGAATGGAAGATAGAATAGAATAGAGAATAAAATAGAATAGATTACAGAATATAGAATAGAACAGAATACAGAATACAAAATAGACAATAGACAATAGACAATAGACAATAGAATAGAATAGAATAGAATAGAATAGAAAATAGAAAATTGAATGGAATATAGAATGGAAGATAGAATAGAATATAGAATAGAATAGAATAGTAAATAGAATATAGGATAGAATAGAAAATAGAATAGATTAGAATACAAAATAGAATGTAGAATAGAATAGAATAGAATACAGAATAAAATAGAATAGATTATAGAATATAGAATAGAACAGAATACAGAATACAGAATACAAAATAGACAATAGACAATAGAATAGAATAGAATAGAAAATAGAAAATAGAAAATAGAAAATAGAAAATAGAAAATAGAAAATAGAAAATAGAAAATAGAAAATAGAATGGAATATAGAATGGAAGATAGAATAGAATACAGAATAAAATAGAATAGATTACAGAATATAGAATAGAACAGAATACAGAATACAAAATAGACAATAGACAATAGACAATAGAGAATAGAATAGAATAGAATGGAATAGAAAATAGAATAGAATAGAAAATAGAAAATTGAATGGAATATAGAATGGAAGATAGAATAGAATATAGAATAGAATAGAATGGAATGGAATGGAATGGAATATAGAATAGAATGGAAAATAGAATGGAATATAGAATGGAATATAGAATAGAATATAGAATAGAATAGAAAATAGAATAGAAAATAGAATAGAAAATAGAATAGAATAGAATATAGAAAATAGAATAGAAAATAGAATAGAATATAGAATAGAATATAGAATAGAATAATATATAGAATACAATAGAAAATAGAATAAAATAGAAAATAGAATAGAATAGAATAGAATATAGTATAGAATAGAATATAGAATATATTCTCCTCCTCCATCATCATCATCATCATCATTAACCCCTCTTTGTTTTCACAGGGAAAACTTGGCATTCCTGGTCTGCCTGGATACCCGGGAAGACTTGGCCCCAAGGTAACGGTTGCCCTTTTCGTAAATACATTTCCATTTCAACGTGCAATTTAGAACCACTGTGAGCTGCTGGGCGAGTTTACGGAGAGCCTGCGCAGCCCGCCCAGGTGGCATGGGGAGGCCCTGTGTGTTTTTGCAGTGCCAAGGAGGTCAGGGGGGGAGGGCAGGGTTAGGGGGGACGGCAGATTGGCCGAGGCTCCAGAAGAGGCAGACTCCGCGCCCATCGCTATTCTGGGAGGCCCTGAGCCTCTCTGGGGTCTCCCTGCAGCTCCGAGAAGGAAGCTGCCATTTTTAATGAGTAGCAACTCCTGATCTGCAATCTGAATTTTCGGGGGGCGGGGGGAATTGCAGTCCGAGTTTTTGTTATTCATTTAAAAGAACTAAAATGAGTTTAGTTGGACCCCTGAACCCCACTGGTGGATAAAAGGCCCCGTCCTCCTCCCAGGGACTGACCCTGCAGCCCCTGAGCCCCAGCTTTTGCTCAGCTGCATGGGCCTTGGTTGTCCTGCAAGTCCAGGCACATGGGCAGCATTCAGTTGCTCTCGCCGTTCCCCCTGGGTTTGCTTGGCAAAATGGGACGGCCCAGAACTGACAGCCAGTAATCTCCCCCCCCTCCCACTAATTCCCCCTCCCCCAGGTAGTCCTAAAGTGAGTACAAAGGAGCCCACGTTGGGCATTTGGGTCCAGTCAGGTGGGCTTTGCCCTTGATGGCAGTTCCTTAGCTGTTCCTTTCGTCTGTCCAACTCTGCGTACGTGCATACTGGGAACGGGCTCCAGCTGTTTGTCTGCCCCACTGATCTCTGACTCTGAAGACAGCTGATAATTGCCGGAGGGCCCTGGCCCCCTCTCTGCCTCCGACAGAGCCTTCCCCAGACTCCAGGACTGGCCCATGGTCTCCCTCCCAACCTCCTCACTGTCCGGCTCCGTTGGCCACGCATGGAAGTATTCCTTCCTTCCAGGCATGAGGTTCAATAGCCAAGGATGGCTGTTGTTTAATTTGGGAGTTCTGTTTTGAACCACCCACCCCGAAAAGCTAACAGTGGGGAAGGCAGTTCTCCAGCCGTCACGGGGTTGCTGGCGTGGTCTTGTCCCCTCCAGTGGCGTCTCCATCTCCTTTCTCCTCTGCTTCCTTTTTCTCTAGGGTTCCATTGGATTTCCGGGGTTCCTGGGAGCCAACGGAGAGAAAGGAGGAAGGGTAAGAGCGGGACTTTGTCTGGGAAATCTCTCCCACTGGCCGATGCTCGCCGGGTTGTAACGTTTTCTGCAATGATTATTTCCGGTACGGAAGGACAGGGCTACGGAGAAAGTTGAGGCACGGCGCAGATTTGCCTCCACCCACAAGGGGCAAAACCCACAAAGCCACACAAAACTCCTTTCATTACAACATCGCTTCCTTCTGCTGAATGCCTCCAAAGGGGAAAAGGGTAACTCGGTCACAGGGCTTCAGGGAGTCCCACAAGGGTCTCCCAGGCTTCGTGGCAGAGGCCGCCCCCTCTGGAAGTCTCGCCCCTAAAACAGAGCCGGATCCCGCTGCGAAATCTCAGCATTCGCTCCCTTTTTTTCGCCCTTTCTCTCGAACTCCTGCAAGAGAAACACCTTGTCGTCTTCGTGCGTCAGAATGAATCAAGGTCAGAATCTGCCAGAGGGGCACCAAATGGAGGGATAGCGGGCCAAGTTTGTTCCAGAATATTAACAACTTTGAAAGGCGGCGGCGGGGAAACAATCAGTAAGAACATATTCAGAATAAGGTTACGTTTCACCCGTGCCCAGTGGTGCCCCAGGATGGGGCTGGCAGAGCAGAAGGGGTAAGAATGATGAGGAAGAAGATGCAGCAGAGTGGCCACTTCTGGGGGCTTCGGGAAGAGACGTCGCCTTCCTGGTCCTTTAAGCAAGATCTGGATATTCCTGGCAATTAGAGAAGATCAGACTTGAGTGAGGCAGTGGCCTAGAGGTGGAGGAGCTCTCGTCCTCCCAATCAGGAGGCTGAGTTCAATCCTAGGTAGAGACAGATACAGTGATCCCTCGTTTTTTGCGGCTTCATGTTTCGCGGCTTCAGTGCTTCGCGGCTTCAGTGCTTCGCGGGTTTTTCAAAAATACAGAATAGAAAAAAATGCATCGGTAGGAGGCAAGCGCCCCCTAGTGCTTGCTTTAAACAATGTCCACCAACTCAAGTTTCCGGTGCGAATCCTATTTCACGGTTTTTCAGTTTTCGCGGAAGGTTCCGGTCCCCATTAACCGCGAGAAACGAGGGATCACTGTATTTCTCTCTCTGGACACCATGAGAATAGATCTGCCATGAACTCCACATTGGCGACAGGAAGGGCATCTGGGCAGTAAACCCTCAGCTCCATTCAGTTACCCTGACTCCACCCCAATGTTTACGTGGTCATTAAACGCCAAAAAATAAAATCCGAACAATGAAACGGATCTTGGAGGCCTTCTACTCCAAAGGGGCTCAAGCAGGAGACCTGATGCCATTCCGGAATGGGGGGCTGTCCGTTCTCTTTTTGCCAACCCTCCAGGGTTTGAAGAGACCCACAGCTGCCGGAGGGAAGCCGTTCTTATCGAGCATGATCAAAGGCTCGAGCAAGTTGCTGGCACAATTATCGACCGCAGAGCCAATCCGAGTTCTGACAGTGAATATTCGGTTGGAGCAGGAACTGGCATCAAAGTTTCTTTTGTTCATCTCATTTAAATACAGATTGATTGCCTCGAACGGCCTGCTTGGTAGGACGGCTGGAGAGATGATAAATAGGTTTTCAGCATGTTAATGCTTTGCTGCCTCGATTTCCCTGACAAAGCAGAAGAAGCAAGGCTGCCCTTGCCTTCTTCCATCCCCCGTATTCCTCCGCCTGCCCGGCTGCCTAGTTTTTGTTTCTTGAACCTGAGCCCCGCAGGATCTCTTCCACCCGTTGTGAGGAGGGTGGGGGGGAGACTGGTAGACTGGCTGCAACCAACCTGTTCTGACCGAGGCCTCCCAAGATCACGAAGCCGACTCCTCAGCCCAATAAAACCCCTTTTTATTTTGCTTAAAGGGAATTCCTCTCCAGCAAAGTCTTTCGAGAGATTTCACAACCACAGACCTTCGTCAGGCTTGGAGAGCTGCCAGACCGATATCTTCCAAACTCCAAGCTGTAGCAGCAATTACTTGGCAAGAAGTCAGGAGCAGATCTTCACCTGAATGAATTGAACTCATTGTTTCCTATAAACTCCACTCCCCAGTCGCTCCTCTTTATTCCCTATGGGAGGGGCCATTCATCATCCACCTGTGGCTTTACTCCTTAAGTCGACCCCTGTTCTTTAGCTGTTCCCTTCTCCTGGCAGCTCTGCGCATGCACACACTGGGAACAGGCTCCAGCTGTCTTTCTGTCCCACTGATCTCCGACTCCGAAGAACTGTCAGACGGCCCTGTCCTCATCTCTGCCTCTGACGCAGAGCGCTCGTCAGTGCCTTCCCCAGACTCCAGGACTGGCCCAGGTTCCTCCCCAACCCTCCTCGCTGTCTGATTCGGCCACCTGCTCCGCTGGCTGCTGGCAGGCCACAACACCAACATGAAGCGATCGGTCTAATGGAGGAGTTAGGATCCTGGCTGTGGGGCAGGCCGAAGATCAGGAAGTGGTCGGCCACGTCAGAGTGAGGGAGTTAAAAAGCTGGCTCGGTCTGGTACCTCAACTTACAGCAGTTCGTTTAGTGACTGTTCAACGTTACAACGGCGCTGAAAAATGTGGCTTGCGACCATTTTGCCCACAGGTACAACCTTAGCAGTTTCCCGTGCTCACCTGATCAAAATTCAGATGCTGGGTGACTGGCTCATACTTATGACCGTCGCTGCATCCCAAGGTCATGCGGTCCCCTTTTGCGACGTTCCAACAAGCCAGATTCACTTAACAACCGGGTTACTAATTGGGAGTCACTTAACAAGGGTGGCGAGAAAAGTCGTAAAATGGGGAAAACAAGTGTCTCACTTAGCAACAGGGGGTCCATTGCAGTCGTAAATCGAGGACTGCCTGTATTTAAGGCACTGGAGGAGCTGAGTTCCGGTCCTGCCTTAGGCAAGTTCCCAGCTCCTTTCTCTCTCTGTTTGCAGGGCACCTCTGGCAAACCAGGACCAAGAGGGCAGCGAGGACCCACGGTAAGAGATACTTCATTCCCCTCCTTCTGGCTCCAGAATTTCTGCCTGAAGCCCCAGGCGGTCTGGATCACGTCGACGGCTGTGGTCATTTGGGGGACGGGGGGACGGGGACACAAGGAGTCCTAGGTCACTTTTCAAAGAGAACCTGCCCACTTCGGATCCCTGACCCTTGGCAGATTGTAGAAACAGCCCACAAAGCGAGTTCCAGGCAACTTCCAAATCGGGCAACGCAGGCCTCAAGGAACTAGGAGAGGGCCTGTTGAGGGAACATTGCCTACAAAAAGAGAATAACAGAGTTGGAAGGGACCGTGCAGGTCATCTAGTCCAACCCCCCGCCCAAGCAGGAGAGCTTTCGCCATTTCTGACAGAAGGCAGCCCAGCCTCTACTTGAAAGCTTTAGCCCAGATTTAACAGATTAACAGAGTTGGAAGGGACCGTGGAGGTCATCTAGTCCAACCCCCCTCCCAAGCAGGAGAGCTTTCGCCATTTCTGACAGAGGGCAGCCCAGCCTCTTCTTGAAAGCTTTAGCCCAGGTTTAACAGATTAACAGAGTTGGAAGGGACCTTGGAGGTCATCTAGTCCACCACTCCCCCCTCCTCAAGCAAGAGATTCTACACCATTTCTGACAGTCCAGTCTCTTCTTGAAAGCACATTCCACGTTAAGCCGAATGTCTCCAGAGACAAAAGGAGGCTAAAGGCAGGTCAACTTTGGAAGGGAAGAGCTGTTGAATACCTCCCATTTCCTTCTCCTTCCCCACTGACCCTCTCCTTCTCCTTGTCTCTTCTCAAGGGCCCCCGAGGAGAACGTGGCCAGCGAGGCATCACCGGGAAGCCTGGTCCAAAGGTATGGAAAATCCTCCCTAACACTCTGGTTTGTTCACTGCTGGACCCAGTCCTGAACGTCCCTCGTCTTGCAGAAGGTGGCTGAAGGACGGTGACTCAGCTTGGAGAATGTGGTTCTCTCATTGCTGGTCCTTTCAGCTTGGATTGGAAGGGTTTCCAATATCCTAATAACTTGGGAGGCAGCCGAAGAGAAGAGAAAGAACTGGGGGGAAATGCAAAGGTTGCAGTTGGTTCAGAATGCGGCCGCGCGGGTGATCATGGGAACCTCAAGACATTCCCACATGACACCACTCCTGCGCGAGCTGCACTGGCTACCTGTGACCTACCGGGTGTGTTACAAGGTTTTGATGACCATCTTCAAGGTGCTCCATGGCACGGGGCCTAGCTACCAAGAGACCGTCTACTGCCCCATACATCCCTACGACCGACTCGCTCCCAGGGAGAGGGTCTTCTCCGGGTGCCGTCGACCGGACAATGCCGGTTGGCGGCTCCCAGGGGAAGGGCCTTCTCTGTGGTGGGCCCAACCCTCTGGAATGGCCTACCTCCCGATCTCCGTACCATCTCAGACCTCCGCTTGTTCCGCCGGCATTTAAAAACTTACTATTTTCATCTGGCCGGCCTAGCATGATCTAAATCAAAGTTTTAATCTATGGGTTTTAAATTTATTTTAAGCAGGGTCTTGATTTAATTTAGTTATTATTTAGTAATATTTTGCATTTATGTATATTTATTTTTAATCTCTGTTCGCCGCCCCGAGTCCCTTTGGGGTGAGATGGGTGCAGGTTACAAATGTGAATAATCAATCAATCAATCAATCAATCAATCAATCAATCAATCGAACGACTGTGGCAAAAGAAAGCCAAGATAGCATTAATAGTAATATGCACCTTGGGTGCAATGGGGGAGCCCCACTGGAGCACCGCCATGGGCATTGACAAAACCTCCATCAGTCAATTGCAAAAGGCCGCTTTGCTCAGAAGACTTTACATCTGCCAACAATCCTTTTAATATCCTCAAGGAGCATCTGCCTATTCCGGGTCCTTTGAGGGGGGAATAATTGGATAAAAATACCAAATCCAGTCTAAACATTTGGCTGACTCTGCAACCGACCGTAACTTATTATTATTATTTTTTTTTAAAGATTTTTTTTATTGGTTTTAAAACATTTAAGGGGAAAAGGTAAAAGGGTACATAGAAAATTTTGGTAGCTCCCATGTTAGTATCAATCAATCAATCAATTTTAATTTGTAAACCGCTCCCTCTCCCCGAAGGGACTCGGGGCGGTGCACAGGAAATTCAAAACATATAAACATAAACACATTTTAAATATTTAAAATCGAATTTAACTATAACCCTGCGCTAAAATCTTAAAATCCTTAAAACTATACCCCTTAAAAACCCAATTAAAACAATTTAAACATTCAGACTGAAGGTTGGCGAGGTAGATTAGGCCAAGCCGGCCTGATGGAAGAAGTGGGTCTTTAACTTTTGGTGGAAGGAGCGGAGGTCCGAGGTTGTTCTTAGCTCGGGGGGAAGGTCGTTCCAGAGAGTTGGGCCCGCCACAGAGAAGGCCCTTCCCCTGGGCGTTGCCCGCTGGCATTGCCTAGTGGACGGCACCCGGAGAAGTCCCTCTCTGTGGGAGATCGGTCGAAGGGATGTATGGGGCAGGATGCGATCCCGCAGTAGTAGAAATCCCTCCAGATTTCACAGTTTTACAATTTTAAAAATAACATATAAAAGATAAGCATATACAGAGTTCTTATATCAACTGTATGTTCAATCATCTCTTTCTTTGTCACTTTCTATTACGTAACTTATTATTAAATGTATCTGTCGCCCAGCACCCAGTGACTCCCCACATTCTTACCAGGCTGTCCTGTTTATGCAATTACCAGGTCTTGGCGGAGACATTAATCATAGAATATAGAATATCAGAGTTGGAAGGGACCATGGAGGTCATCTAGTCCAACTCCCTGCACAAGCAGGAGAGTCTAAACCATTCCGGACAAATGGCTGTCCAATCTCTTTCTGGAAACCTCCCGTGATGAAGCACCCATGATTTCTGATGGCAAGCTGTTCCACTGCTTCATTGTTCTCCCGGTTAGGAAGTTTCTCCTTAATTCCAGGTTGCTTCTCTCCTTGATTAGTTTCCAACCATTGTTTCTTGTCCTGCTTTCTGATGCTTTGGAGAATAGCTTGGCCCCCTCTTCTCTAGAGCAGGGGTCTCCAAGCTTGGCAATTTTAAGACTTGTGGACTTAGCAGACTATTTACACAAACCTAAAGATGAGATCAGGGGGGACATTGACCTAGTCTACAGAATAAATTCAGCATATGCCAGGATAAATGAAGTACCCAGAGAGATACATATTAAATTTGTTAGAAGGTCGACTAGGGAGGGAATCTTGAAGGCGCAGAGAGAGGGTCCGTTAATTTATCAACAAAAGGAAATCGCTATCTTGAAGCAGATCCCAAAAAAGATTAGAGAGGTGAGGAGGAAGTATTCATTCTTATCTAAAAAAATTGTTTAAACACGGGATTTGGTTTAAGTGGGCGATGCCAGAAGGGATGTTGGTGTTCTGGGAAGGAGGAAGAGTAAGGATTAAAACAGTTGCTGAGGCGGAAGCCTTTCTTAAAAAACATTGCTCTACCCTGGGGGAAGATCCGGGAGGGGCAGAGGGGGCCACGGCCCCGCCCACTGGGGGCCAGGAAGGAGAACAAGAAGACACAATTGCTAAGAGACTTAGATCTAAAAAATGACTTTTATCTTTATTAATACAGTATAATTTTTTATCTGGATGTTTGTACACGACTGCCAGCATAGAATTTAGAATTTATGATGTATGCATTTATTTTCACCTTGTAGTATTATTGAAAAATGTATTACCAATGTCTTATTAAGGAGCCCTGGAGGGGCCAACGATCTAGACGTGAAAGTTCTCAAAATATTTCTGTACTTCACCTTACCCTACCCTACTTGAAAAAATTTGTAAAAACCAATAAAACTTTTTCAATATATAAAAAAAAGAGACTTGTGGACTTCAACTCCCAGAATTCCTCCGCCAGGAATTCTGGGATTTGAAGTCCACAAGTCTTAAAGTTGCCAAGGTTGGAGACCCCTGCTCTAGAGGACTTCCTCATGACAACTGCAAACACCACAGCTGTTTTCCCTTTTTCTGATTTGAGGGTCCCAAGATATTCTATTTTTTTGGGAAGCTGCCCAGAGTTGTTCAATATGAAATGAGTGGAAAATGAATCGTATAAATAAACACCATCCCAGTTGGGGTGGGGGCTGCTTCCTTCGTCTCCCCCAGGGACTCTCGAGCCATGCTCTGCAGAATCGGGGGACGCCGTGGGAATTGGATGGAATTCCCTGAGGAGGGGCGGGGGGAGTTTGCTCCGCCACAGCTGGGCATTCCCAGGAACCAAGTCCGGGTGCAATACGGAGAGAAGGGCTGGTCAAGCTGGTGACAGCTCATGTGCCCTGACAGGGCCTGAGAGGCAGCGGCAGGGCTTCTGGGAGGCCTTTTTTAAAAAAAAACTAACTGGTCCTGTGGCCTGAAAATTTTTACAAACCCATGCGCTGATGCCATGCAGGAGGTTAGTGCAAGACGACAACCGTCCGAGCGATGGAGAGCCCTGGAGTAGCAGAAGCTAAAAGGGGAGCTGAATCATCTGCTGATCTCAACCTTTCAGTGCGCAGGATGACCTGAGGGGAATGGCTTATGGATACTCAACTGATCATTTATGGTTTTAATTCTTCTTCTTTCTTTTTTGGCCTTCCAAGGGCAATTCTGGTGGGGATGGACCTCCAGGACCTCCAGGCGAAAGGGTAAGAGCAAGCCAGCTGTAGCCAAACAGATGCGGCACAGTTGATGCTTCCGATGGAAAGATGGGGCTGGATTTCTTGGCTGGCATCAGTCCTGCCAAGGCAGAAGGATTGACCTGGCCGCATCCTCAGGGGTGAGAATGGCTCCCTCCGTGCAGGGCAGCAAACCCTCACTCTTCTGCCTCTTCCTTCCTAAGGGACCTTCGGGGCCTCAAGGACCAACCGGCTTTCCTGGACCCAAAGGGCCTCCGGTAAGTTCAGCCAAGAACAGGCAGATGGGCCTCTGCTTGCCCAGGTCTCTCCGGGCTAAAAGGGACCTCAAGAAAATTCGGTGCAGAATTTGGTCCTCTGCATGGGTGGAAATCCTTACCTTAAATTCTTTTCACTGAAGATCCTGTTTCCTTCTCTAGGGACCTCCAGGAAAAGACGGATTGCCCGGCCACCCTGGGCAGAGAGGGGAAACGGTCAGTGCTTGGAGGTTTTCATCATTTCTACTGATCTAGCCAAGAGCATTTTCTCTCCTTATTTTGTCTAAGCAGGTCCAATCAATCAATCAGAATAGACCTGGAAGGGACCTTGGGGGTCGTGTAGTCCAACCCCCTGCTCAAGCAGGAGAACCTACACTATTTTTGAACCAAGGACTTTTTCTGCCTTGGGGGGAGGGGGGGGGTTCAACCTCCTTGGAGCCCAAAAGGACAAAGTTAGATTGAATTCACTTCCAATTTATTGCATTAACTAGCCGTTCCCAGCCACACGTTGCTGTGGCCCAGTCTGGTTAGATGGCCAACCAACATGTGTGTAGATCTATACTTGCATACACAAACACGTACACACAACCATCGTATAACCCCCAACCTACCTACCAACTCCCTTTCTCCCTCTCTCCACCTACCTACCTACCTACTGTATTTCTCCCTCTCTCTATCCTTCTACCTGCCTACCTACCTACTGTATTTCTCCCTCTCTCTATCCACCTACCTACCACCTACTGTATTTCTCCTTCTCTCTATCCTTCTACCTGCCTACCTACCTACTGTATTTCTCCCTCTCTCTATCCACCTACCTACCTACCGTATTTCTCCCTCTCTCTATCCACCTACCTACCTACCTACCTACCTACCTACCTACCTACCTACCTACTGTATTTCTCCCTCTCTCTATCCACCTACCTACCTACCTAACCTACCTACCTACCTACCTACCTACCTACTGTATTTCTCCCTCTCTCTATCCACCTACCTACCACCTACTGTATTTCTCCCTCTCTCTATCCACCTACCTACCACCTACTGTATTTCTCCCTCTCTCTATCCACCTACCTACCACCTACTGTATTTCTCCCTCTCTCTATCCTTCTACCTGCCTACCTACCTACTGTATTTCTCCCTCTCTCTATCCACCTACCTACCACCTACTGTATTTCTCCTTCTCTCTATCCTTCTATCTGCCTACCTACCTACTGTATTTCTCCCTCTCTCTATCCACCTACCTACCTACCGTATTTCTCCCTCTCTCTATCCACCTACCTACCTACCTACCTACCTACCTACCTACCTACCTACTGTATTTCTCCCTCTCTCTATCCACCTACCTACCTACCTAACCTACCTACCTACCTACCTACCTACCTACCTACTGTATTTCTCCCTCTCTCTATCCACCTACCTACCACCTACTGTATTTCTCCCTCTCTCTATCCACCTACCTACCTACCTACCTAACCTACCTGCCTACCTACCTACCTACCTACCTACCTACCTACCTACCTACCTACCGTATTTCTCCCTCTCTCTATCCACCTACCTACCACCTACTGTATTTCTCCCTCTCTCTATCCTTCTACCTGCCTACCTACCTACTGTATTTCTCCCTCTCTACCTACCTACCTACCTACCTACCTACCTACCTACCTACCTACCGTATTTCTCCTTCTCTCTATCCTTCTACCTGCCTACCTATCTACTGTATTTCTCCCTCTCTATCTACCTACCTACCTACCTACCGTATTTCTCCCTCTCTCCGCCTACCTACCTACTGTATTTCTCCCTCTCTATCCATCTACCTACCACCTACTGTATTTCTCCCTCTCTCTATCCTTCTACCTGCCTACCTACCTACTGTATTTCTCCCTCTCTATCCACCTACCTACCTACCTACCTACCTACCTACCTACCTACCGTATTTCTTCCTCTCTCTATCCCTCTACCTGCCTACCTACCTACTGTATTTCTCCCTCTCTATCCCCCTACCTAGCTAGCTACCGCATTTCTCCCTCCCTCTCTC
The DNA here is from genome assembly GCA_039707465.1 of Rhabdophis nuchalis. Taxonomy (NCBI): domain Eukaryota; kingdom Metazoa; phylum Chordata; class Lepidosauria; order Squamata; family Natricidae; genus Rhabdophis; species Rhabdophis nuchalis. Next base: position 5,827,817 of record CM077652.1, read on the forward strand.
TATCCCTATAGCTGCCTACCTACTTACCTACTGTATTTCTCCTTGAATCTTATGGACAGAGTATGCCATAAGGTTGTGGCCCACTGCTCCCTCTGTCTACATTTTTTGTTATATTTATTTATATTTCCGTTGCGTGTACCTGGCACAGGTGTGACCTACACAATCTATATATATATCATTGGTGCTGTACTTGAAAGGAACGTTGTGTGAAAATTTGGAAGCGATCGGTTCAGGACTTTCGGAGATGAGCGGTTATGAACAAACTCATAGTTACATTTTTATTTATATAGATTAAATTAATTAACACCTTCATTGCATGTGGATAGCCATTCCTTCCATTGAGAATGAAATAGGGCAATTCAACAGCAGGTGTTGGAGGATGCATTCAGGATTTGTGGGGCAGGCGTGTGGGGGGAAGAAAGAGCTTCGGTCAGTGGTTCAAATACGGCTGAAGCTGGGCCTCCATTCCCCTCAGCGACACCCTCCACATTGAATGCATGTTTTCTTCCGAGGAAAGCCTTAACCAGCCTCCGACGTCTTGGGACATCTGAGACGAATGTTTCCTGACCGCAAAAGTCCATCAAGTGTCAAGCACGTTTTTTTCTTGGCGTGCTTTGTGCTTGTTCTGCTTCCGAAATCAATATGGCCGCTCTTCTCTGAGCGCATTGTGCGGGATTGATCTGTGAAAGGGAGCAACAGGAGAGAGAAACTTCCCGGCTGACAACCTGCTTGGTGTATTGATCAGCATATATCCTGCTAGCCGTGCAATCTCTCTGCCTAAAGCCATCGGAGGAGATCCTGGAAGGATCTGGGATTGCGCTTCTTCCCTCAACCAGGATTCTAGAGTCGACAGGGATCCTTGCCTGATCTCTCTCAAGTGCGGCCACTGAACCACTCGGCTTCCCCCCCCCACACACACACCACTTCAGTCAGAGAGCATGACTGTCAACGTTCCAACGTTGCCATAGGGATTATTAGAACCGCCCTAACGAAGTGAAAATTCTTCACATTCCTGTGGTCAGAAAAGGAATCTCAGGATGACCTGTGACTGCGCATGCATAGATTTACTTTCGATGCTAATTGGAGAATGTGATTTATGACAGGCAGAAGGGAGGAGACATAGGGGGGTAAAGTTTAGAAGCTATCAAATAACTTTCATTCTTGGCTGCACAGAAGTTCAGCCAAGGCGCTAACCCTAATAAATGGATGTTTCTTGAACTTTATCTTGAGGCCGTGAATTAATTGGGGTTTTCCCTTGGGAGCTTCACAATGACTTCAGCCTGTGTGGGAGGGGGCTCCTCTTGTCAGGGCTCCAAGTAATACATCCATAGCAAGCAAGACTCCGAGGCAGGTAGATTCCTCAAAGAATACTTTTCTTTGGAATTATCATGCTGGCACATACCTGGCGAAAACCGACGCTAAAGTCTCCCACAGTTTTCATCTAATTAAAAGTCAAAAGTTTCCCCACTTTCTCTAAACACTTCGTCCCATGGTCCAATCACACAACGGGCTGGCATCCGGGTGACATCACTCCACCTTCTTCCAACCAGGGGTGAGAACGTCGTTGGTTCTCAAGAGAAAAATATGGTGTTTTGGCTATCTCATCTTAGTCCTCCCATCTCACTCCTCCCCTATCCCTCAGCTGCAGTGTGGCAACACCGAAGCAGTCAAAATGGCTTCAGTCAGGTCAGCTTCTGGGTCGACACCTATTCTAAGGGCTTCCTTATTCTCCTGGGCTCCACACCAGAAGGAGACGTCACGGAAGCTTGCCTGGGCTATGTCATCCAGGAACCTTCAGGAAGGAAGACTGGGTCAAATTGGATGGGGAAAAGCCCTTGAGTTGTTTTACCCTTCGACCCCTGTAGGGTCTGCTCCCTCATTATGTCCCCTTCCAAATAGTGGGATCTGAAGGCCTTTGAGCTCCAAGGGACTGTCAGCCCTTCCTCCTTGTGGCTGCAGAAAGCCCAGCGAAGCCGTTTTCTAACAAATCCGGCAACGTTGGCTGCCTTCAGGGGACCAGGGCTGTCGGTGGCCTCTCTCCAGCAGGTCAGCTGGAACTCCTGGCTTCTCCAGGACAGGATTAGTGGGCCAGAGGTTGTCCAAGCAGATGGGCAGCTTCACTCGTAATAAACCAGCTCCCTGCTCTCCCCAGACAACCTTCACCCCTTCCAGGGACTGCCTTCCTTGGCCTTCAACGTTTCAGCTTTCAGCCTTTGGTAAGCTCTTGGCTGGCTTTTGAATATCCAGCTTCTATCTCTTTCTTTCTTTCTTTCTTTCTTTCTTTCTTTCTTTCTTTCTTTCTTTCTTTCTTTCTTTCTTTCTTTCTTTCTTTCCTTCCTTCCTTCCTTCCCTCCCTCCCTCCCTCCCTCCTTCCCTCTTCTTTCTTTCTTTCCTTCCTTCCCTCTTTCTTTCTTTCTTTCTTTCTTTCTTTCTATCCTTTCTTTCCTTCCTTCCTTCCTTCTTCCTTCCTTCCTTCCTTCCTTCCTTCCTTCCTTCTCTTTCTTTCTTTCTTTCTTTCTTTCCTTCCTTCCTTCCTTCCTTCTCTTTCTTTCTTTCTTTCTTTACTTTTTTCCTTCTTTCTTTCTTTCCCTTGGCAATATTCCCTCTTCCAAAGACGGTAAGTGGGCTTATCAAAGGAGACCCTGTCATTTTATTTGTTTGCATCCATGGTCTGCCGCTGTTTTGCCCTTCAGCTGACCCTTTCTTCTCTTCCCAGGGCTTCCAAGGGAAGACGGGACCACCTGGACCCCCAGGTGTTGTTGGTCCACAGGTGAGTCATTCCCAGATTCTCTGGTCAGAATTCCTTTTTCCCCCCAGATCGGTTGTCTCTCCGATTACTTTCTAATTCCTGGAAACTCTGCCAGGTTAAGGACAGTTGAAATCCTGTATCCCAGGGTCAATAACAAGCCTGCTTTCTGAGGTATAAAAAGTCTACTGCCTGCTAATTATGTTGGGAAATGCTAAAACGCAATTAGTGTAATTTCCAGAAAGAGTGACATCACCAAAGTTTACTAAGCAAGACGCTTTAGGCCCCTCGCCTACAGTTTGGGGTGCAGGAGCTGAGGCTTTTAAGGCAACCACCCCAGAGTTGAGGTCAGTGGGAGGGGAAAAAAGATGAGAGAATGTCCATTTTAATCTCTCCTTTCCAGTGTTGTGGTGCTGTAAGGAAGCGGGCAGGATTTTGAGCAACAATACAGTAGGGTGGCTCAGTGGTTAAGAGGCTGAGCTTGTCGATCAGAAAGGTCGGCAGTTCGGCGGTTCGAATCCCCAGCGCCACGTAACCGAGTGAGCTCCTGTGACTCGTCCCAGCTTCTACCAACCTAGCAGTTCGAAAGCATGTAAAGAAATGCAAGTAGAACAACAGGAAGGGCGTTCCTTGCACCTTCAGGCGTAGAGTCATGCCGGCCACATGACCACGGAGACGTCTTCGGACAGCGCTGGCTCTTCGGCTTTGAAACAGAGATGAGCACCGCCCCCTAGAGATGGGATGTGCACAGATGTGTGGGAGGAACCTTTCCCTTTACAGAAGAGTAAAAACTCAATAAAAGCCACCCTACTAAAAAAAAAAAGAGCATTACAAAGGGATCATTTTAATTTAATACCGGAGTCCCCAAACCCTGAGTTACCGCCCACTACCAGGCAGTGGCCTATTTGGAACCGGGCTGTGTGATCGGTGGGCTGGTGGGCATAGACATGCGTGTGCGTGTGTGCGCTGGCGCACTGCTCACCTGGCCTGGCTCCCCTCCTCCCCTGTCCCAGCTGGGTCGCCAAGCTGCAGAGGTTGGGCACCGCTGGTCTAATATAGACAGCGCACGGTAGATTACGAAGCAACATTGGGAAGACCAGATCGGTAGACCAGGATCTTGTGTGAATTAAGGCATGGGTCTCCAACCTTGGCAACTTTTAAAACTTGTGGACTTCAACTCCCAGAGTTCCTCAGCCAGCTTTGCTGGCTGAGGAATTCTGGGAGTTGAAGTCCACAAGTCTTAAAGTTGCCAAGGTTGGAGACCCCTGAATGAGAGGATTGAAGGTGTAGAAAGGCACGGATTTCCCACTGAGAGGATTAGCCTTAATTTGGGGGGGGGGGGAGGGAGAACAAACTGTGATTTTCTTCTCTCTGATTGCAGGTTTGTGAGCTTTCCCTCCTGCTTGCCCCCAGCTTCCCTTCCCTGAAATGCTCTCCCCCAAATCTCCTGTTTTTGATGGGGTTGGGTATCTGGATATCAGCCCTGACGGTGCCTCCCCATCTCTTGCAGGGCCCCACGGGAGAAACAGGTCCGATGGGGGAACGTGGCCATCCGGGACCTCCAGGCCCCCCCGGGGAACAGGGGCTTCCTGGCTTGGCTGGAAAAGAAGGAACCAAGGTATGACCTCCATGGGACCCAGAAGACCCCCGGGGTGGAGGAAGGGCTTCGCCTGAGAAGGTTACAGTGAGACCTCTGGAGGGATCTAAGAGTGAAGTGGGGGGTGAGGCTTCCTCTTCCTTGGAGGAAAAGTGTAGAACAGGAATTCCTGAATATCGGTTGGTTTGCTCTTCAGAGGGCTGCCGTGGCCTCGAGGTGGAGCTCCTCCTCCGCCTCCTGATTGTGAAATCAGGAGGCAGTGAGTTCGATCCTAGGTAGAGGCAGATATTTTTATCTGCTGAGAATATATCTGCTGAGGAAAAACTCCGCATTGGTGACAGGAAGGGCATCTGGCCAGTAAACACTCAGCTCCATTCAGCTGCCCAGACTTCACCCTGCAAGGAATTATAGGGTCATTAAGAGAAGACGATGATGGTTGGTTTGCTCTTAAGAGAACCTTTTGCGTCCCAGGGAGGCTGTAGGTCTCCAGTGCTGACTGTCTTCCCGTAGAGCCTAGGGGGCTCAAACAGAGTTCCTGCGCTGGACAGGGGTGGGTGGCAGGGCCTTGAGGGCCACTTTCCCCATAGGATTCCAAGCAAAGCCCTCAACGTCTGGAGAAACGATGCCAGTGTCTCCTGCCTCAAACCATTCCCATGCACAGGTTTGCAGTGGGGAAGCTCTGTGGCACCAGGGGCAGCGGCTGGACCTGGCGCCTCCTGAGCTAGTGCAGAGTCCCTTCTCCCCAAGGACAGTTTCCCTTTATGGGTTAGGTCTGTTTTCAGATCTACGCTCATCGCAGACAAGACTACCAGGAGAACTGGAGGGTAGTGGTTGCGGCCTGCCAGTGGAGCTGGCAGCAGATCCAGACAGTGAGGAGGGTTGGGGAGGAACATGAGCCAGTCTTAAAGTCTGGGGAAGGCTCTGAGGAGGGCTCTGTGTTGGAGGCAGACAGGGGGCCAGAGCCCTCCAACAGTTATCAGCTGCCTTCCGAGTGAGGCAGACGAACAGCTGGAGCCTGTTCCCAGTGTGCGCATGCGCAGAGTTGCTAGGTGAAGGGAGCAGCTAAAGAACAGGGGTCGACTTGGGAGGAAGGCCACTGGTGGATGCTGAATGGCCCCTCCCAGAGGAAATAAAAGAGGAGCGACAGGGGAGTGGAGTTTGCAGGAGACCATGAATTCGCTTCATTGGTTCGTGACTCTCCAAAGCTCCTGGCCAAGTTCTGCAGATCGGCCTGGCAGCTCTCCAAGCCAGATAAGGTCTGTGACCGTAAATCCTCCCTCGAAAGACTTTGCTGGGCGTGAAGGAGCAGAATTCACAGTCAATGAATAAAAGGGGGTTTTGTCGGGACCAGGAGTTGGCTGCAGGCTCTCGGGAAGCCCAAGTCAGAACAGGCGAAGGGATTCTCCTGCATTGCCTCTTCTGACATCAAAGCTTGTAAAACATCATCACGACAGACTCAGATACCGTCGGAATTCATAACACGCAGCCTCTTCCTCCTCCTGGGTTGGCACTGGGGTGGGGGGACAACGAAGGAGGGCTTGTTCTCCTGGCGATCTGACCCCTCGTCTTGCTTGCAGGGTGACCCAGGCCCGGCCGGTTTGCCCGGGAAAGATGGCCCAGCGGGATTCAGAGGATTCGCTGGAGACCGAGGACTCCCCGGCCCAATTGTGAGTTGAGCTCTTCCCTCCCCCTCCTGCGACCCCCGTCCTCTTTGAGACGCCTTTGCCAGTGAGTGACGCTGCCTTCCTCCCCTGCAGGGACCGGTGGGGCTGAAGGGCAACGAAGGACCACCGGGGCCTCCTGGACCAGCAGTAAGTACCCCCCATTTCTCTGGCTGGGCGGAGGGTCGGGGGGCTTTGGGCTGCTCCCAGGTGGCTGAAGGGGCAGCCGGGGAAAGGGAGGGGGCCCTTTTGGGAACCTCTGCCTGGAAGGTGGGCGGGGCCGCCTTCTTGCTTACCTTTGCCCAGCTGCTGTTGCTTCAGGGAAGATGTGGAGCTGACTTGGAGCTCCTCCCCTGCCCTGGTTCCTGCCTGGGCTCAGTGGGGCACAAGGGCCTCTCCCACCGTTGACGGCACTCTTCCATCTCTCTTACTCCGTCCCCACTGGGCAGTGTCCTTCTGTGGCCCTGGGAGTGCCTCCGTTGGTGTTTGTCCTTTCTCTTGAGTCTCAGCCCTCTCAACGTGGCCCTCCCTCCACTCAGCCCCCTTCCTTGGGGGGCTTGCCTCCTGCTAGAGCCTCCACTAACCTCCTTCTTCCTTCCTAGGGCTCTCCAGGGGAGCGAGGTCCTGCGGGAACAGCTGGCCCAATTGGACTGCCAGGACGGCCTGGACCCCAAGGGCCCACTGGCCCTGCGGGTGAGAAAGGGACCCCGGTAAGTTGTGTGTGTTTTTGTGTGTGTGTGAGAGAGAGAGAGACAGAGACAGAGAGAGGAGACAGACAGAGACAGAAAGAGGAGATACAGAAAGAGAGCATCAGAGACAGAGAGAAGAGAGAGAGAGGAGATACAGAAAGAGAGAGAGAGAAGAGACAGAGAGAAGAAAGAGAGAGAAGAGAGACATACAAGGACAGAGAGAGGAAATACAGAAAGAGAGAGATGAGAGAGAGAGAGCAATAGAGAGAAGAAAGAGAGGGGCAGAGTGGCAGAGAGAAGAAAGACAGAGAGGAGATACAGAAAGAGAGAGAGAGAGAAGATAGACAGGGACAGAGAGAGGAAACGAGAGAGACAGAGGAGATACAGAAAGAAAGAGAGAAGAGAGAGAGACGGAGGAAAGAGAGAGAGGAGGGGGGAAACAGACAGACAGAGGAGATACAGAAAAAGAGACAGAGAGAGACAGAGAGAAGAAAAAGAGAGAGACAGAGACACAGCGAGAGAGACAGAGGAGATACAGGCATCTGAAGCCTCCTCAGCCTCAGATGCCAACGATGAAGGAAGGGGCTCTCCTGGAACCCCAACCCCCTCCAACCACTCTCTCCTGTTCCTTGGGGCCTTCCTCCCGGGGCGATGAGACAGGGAATGGGGTTTGGTAGGCTTGCCCTACTTCGATGAAATGGTGGAAGGGACAGGCTGGGTGGCATCTGGAAGGGATGGTCTTGCAGGAGGCATTGAGTGTCCATGGGAATCTCTGTGTGGCCAGAAGACCAACACAGGACACTCCTCCAGGTTGACTCAGCCTTCCATCCTTCCCAGGTGGGTCAAATGAGGACCCAGATTGTTGGGGGGAAAGAGGCCAACTCTGTAAACCGCTTAGAGAGGGCTGTAAAAGCACTGGGAAGCGGTATATAAATCTAAGGGCTAAGTGGGAAGGAAGGAAGGAAGGAAGGGCCATGGTGGTGCAGTGGTTAGAGTGCAGGACTGAAGGCTCCTTCTGCTGCCTGCCTGCTGCCTGCAATTTGGCAGTTCGAATCTCATCAGGCTCCAGGTTGACTCAGCCTTCTGTCCTTCCGAGGTGGGTCAAATGAGGACCCAGATTGTTGGGGAAAAGAGGCTGACTTTGTAAACCGCTTAGAGGGGGCTGTAAAAGCCCTGTGAAGCGGTATATAAGCCTAAGGGCTATTGCTAAGTGGGATGTATGGGTGATCCTGGGGGAAGAGGGGCTGCCTAGGAAACCTTCAGACAAGAGGGTCAGGATGAGCCCCCCAGTCAGAGGAAGAAACTAAGGAAGGACCAGCCCGGAAGGAGCAAGCAGTTAAAAGCAGAGTCCCAAACTAGGTGTGATCAGACTTGCAAAATCTTGCTCATGCAGCCTTCCAATAATGTAGAATTCGCTCATTTAGTTGTGCTTCCTATCTGCTTTTGCCGGAAGGGTTGACACGACATTTATTGAAATAACGCGAAGGAATGTAAACAGGAAATCTGATTAAAATATCCATCAGGATTGATATTAAATTCTTTCCGATCTGATTTATGCTACCCGAATCTGCGCTTCCTGCCTAGATGAGAGGTTCACATTTGCAGCCCTCCAGATGCAATCATCTAGATTGAGCTCACCTGTTCCTGTTTCCTCCTGGATTACCCTGGAGGGCTGGCATGGGCGTCATCTCCAGCAGTGTCTCCTGACCCCCTCCTCTCTTTCCTGGGTGCCTGGAGCACTGCAGGGGGGTTGGGCTGATTGAAAGGAGGGTCTGGCTCAGGAGATCTTCAGGAGATGCAATGAAAGTCCAACCGCTTTGCATGCAAAGTTCACAACCTCTGGATCTGGCAGAGGAAATGCTTCCTGCCAGAAGCCCCTCCGTCTCAGGGCTCAGGATGGGCTGGGCTTAAGGCCGCTCCCTTAGCCCAGATGAAACCGTGTTGATTGCAGCCAGGCCACCACGGGGCAGAGCCTCGTGGGTTTCTCCCACTCATAATCCCCACGTTATCCCAAGAAAGGGAGCCTGAAAACACCGCCTGAGAAACGACCGATGGCTTCTGGGTGGTGGCTGAGAAGACTTTGACTTTCTCCTTGTGTTTAGGGTGAGAAAGGCCCCCAAGGCCCGGCTGGACGAGACGGCATCCAGGGACCAGTTGGGCTTCCAGGTCCTGCCGGCCCCGTTGGCCCCCCAGGGGAAGATGGAGACAAGGTAGGCAGCTTCCATGCCAGGCAAACGTCCTGGCTTCCTTCCATTGATTGGATTGCTTTGCATGTAAGGTGACAAAACCTCTGGCACCCAGATGGCTCTCCTCCAATGCTTTCCAAGAGCCAGCAGTGAAATCGTGCCAACTTCAGAAACGGCTCTTCCGTTCCCTGTATATCTTTCTCTCTCCACACTGGGGGTATCTTAAGGTTTTCGGTCTCTGGGATCCCACCACCAAGGCAACGGCGGCATCGATGGCGAGGGGCGGGCAAGGGCGAATGCAGTCTGGTTGCGTTGATGAGAACTCAGTGGGGTGTTACGGGGCAGATGGATGCCAACCTGTCTTAAATCTAAGATCTACAAGCCAACCATTATTTATTTTATTTTATTTATTTATTTGATTTGATTTATAACCCGCCCTTCTCCAAAAGGACCCAGGGAGGCGCACAGGAATTTAAAATAACATATAAATAATACAAAAATACAAAAATTTAAAAACCTATTAAATACCAAGTCCTGCGCTAAAACCAATTAAAAATCCCCAATTAAAACTATCTTTACTAGTCACAGGGGAGGTTATGTTAGGCCGGCTTGATGAAAAAGATGTGTTTTTAAACACTGGCAGAAGAGGCGGAGGTCAGTGATGGTACGGAGTTCCGGGGGTAGGTCGTTCCACAGGGTGGGGCCCACCACAGAGAAGGCCCTTCCCCTGGATGTCGCCAGTCGGCATTGTCCGGCCGACGGCACCCTGAGAAGGCCCTCTCTGTGAGAGCGTATCGGTCTGAGGGATGTATGGGGCAGGAGACGGTCTAGCATATAACTAGGCCCTTTATGGTGCTGAATGCTGGGCATGAACAACAGCGACCAGAAGCTCTCCGTGCCATGAAAGTGTGAAGGTTCTGTTGGATATCGGGCATCTCCCTTCGTGACCACATCACAAATGACACCATTTTGGTGCACCACAAGTTGAGAGAAAGCCGGCTCCGTTGGTATGGGCACATCCAGAAAGTAGCACTTTCCCCTGTGGCCAAGACTGCTTTCCAAGTAGAAGCCAATGGCCGGAGACTTCTCGGGTGCCCAAAACAGAGAGGGCAAAGGCGCCATCGACAAAGATATCCAAACCAAGGGCCTGCACCCTGGAGACGCAGCTGACCGCGCAAAGTGGCATTCAATGATCTGAAAACTCTGCTCAGTGGTTACACCGGGGCCTTGCCGAATGTCCTACCACAGGGCGTAAAGCAGTTCCACCTGTTCAGAGGCAGAAGGGAAGAGAATCCAACCTCCCAGAGTCGACGGGGGCTCCTGAGGCCATTCATTGTAAGGCAGAATTCGGGGTCCGAGCCCTGTGGAGGGATGGCTTGTCCACTCATCCCCCGAAGCCTCTCTCGGGGCTCCAGACGCTCTTCGTGTTAGGAGGGCTTTTTAAAATGAAACCAGAAACGTTATTCAGGCACCATTTCGTGCAATGCCGGTCATGCTTCACTCAGGTTTTCCCTCCAAGGAATTTTGCAACACTCCAAAATGATTTTAATTGTACAATGTTTTTTTCCAGAAGGGCAGCTTTGACCTGGGGGGGGGGGGGGAAAAATCTACCCAGAGGTGAATTCATTCTCCATTTTTTAGGATCAGACCAAACCATCAGACATTATTCATTTGTTAAGAATGTACAAGATAGGGAATCTTCTTCCTGGCTTTAGGTTCTCGTTGGCTGTGACATTTCTGCTTGTATTACAGAATGCTATTCTCCATTTCTTAGGGTGAAATTGGTGAGCCAGGACAGAAAGGAAGCAGAGGGGACAAAGGAGAACAGGTGAGCTGTGGCTTTCCCCCGTGGAGGGCAGGGGGGACGTGCCCCCCTCCCCCTCGCGCCCTTAGGCACCCCGGCACCCCTTTGGTATGACTGTATGACTATCCCTCCAGCAAGATTTTAAATGTCTTTGTTTCTTGCTAGGGTCCACCAGGTCCTATTGGTCCCCAGGGCCCGATTGGCCAACCAGGTCCAGCGGTAAGTAATCCTTCTGTCCATAAATGTTCCCTGCATTTAAAATGTAAGCTGAAAAGTCCATCACTCCATGGCTTTAGAGGGAGCGGGAGGCAGGAAGAGAGAGGCCTGGCTAGTCTAGGGAAGAGAAGGACCAGGGGAGACAGGAGAGCATCTTCCAATATTTGAGGGGCTGCCCCAGAGAGGAGGGGGTCAAGCTATTCTCCAAAGCACAAGAAAGAGAAAGAGGGAAAGAAAGAAAGAAAGAAAGAAAGAGGGAGGGAGGGAGGGAAGGATGGAAGGAAGGAAGGAAGGAAGGAAGGAAGGAAGGAAGGAAGGATAAAAGAAAAAAGAGAGGCCTGGCTAGTCTAGGGAAGAGAAGGACCAGGGGAGACAGGAGAGCATCTTCCAATATTTGAGGGGCTGCCCCAGAGAGGAGGGGGTCAAGCTATTCTCCAAAGCACAAGAAAGAGAAAGAGGGAAAGAAAGAAAGAAAGAAAGAAAGAAAGAAAGAAAGAAAGAAAGAGGGAGGGAGGGAGGGAGGGAGGGAGGGAGGGAAGGAAGGAAGGAAGGAAGGAAGGAAGGAAGGAAGGAAGGAATAATAAAATAAAAAAGAGAGACCTGGCTCGTCTAGGGAAGAGAAGGACCAGGGGAGACAGGAGAGCATCTTCCAATATTTGAGGGGCTGCCCCAGAGATGGGGGGGTCAAGCTGTTCTCCAAAGCACAAGAAAGAGAAAGAAGGAAAGAAAGAAAGAAAGAAAGAAAGAAAGAGGGAGGGAAGGAAGGAAGGAAGGAAGGAAGGAAGGGAGGGAGGAAGGAAGGAAGGAAGGAAGGAAGGAAGGAAGGATAAAAGAAAAAAGAGAGGCCTGGCTAGTCTAGGGAAGAGAAGGACCAGGGGAGACAGGAGAGCATCTTCCAATATTTGAGGGGCTGCCACAGAGCGGAGAAAGAGGTCAAGCTATTCTCCAAAGCACAAGAAAGAGAAAGAGGGAAAGAAAGAAAGAAAGAAAGAAAGAAAGAAAGAAAGAAAGAAAGGAGGGAGGGAGGGAGGGAAGGAAGGAAGGAAGGAATAATAAAAGAAAAAAGAGAGGCCTGGCTAGTCTAGGGAAGAGAAGGACCAGGGGAGACAGGATAGCAGTCTTCCAGTATTGGAGGGACTGCCCTAGAGAGGAGGAAGGGGATGAAGCTATTCTCCAAAGCACCCAAAGGCCAGACAAGGAAATAAAGGATGGAAACTGTCCAAGGAGAGATTCAACCTGGAAGTAAGGAGTAATTTCCTGTCAGTAAGAACAATCCACCCATGGAACAGAAGTTGCCTTCAAAAGTTGTGGGAGCTTCATCCCTGGAGGCTTTCAAGAAGAGACTGGACCTGCCCTCTTTCAAAAATGGTGTAGGATCTCCTGCTTGGGAGGGGGTGGACTAGATGACCTACAAGGTCCCTTCCAACTAGGTAAATCTAATCTGAACTAAAAAGGAAAGATTCTCCCTGTGTCTCATTTCCTCTTAGGTTCTCCCACTGCTTATTATATATCCTTGTAGCTCCCAATGCAGTGTTATTGTCCTGGGAGCGTAAACAGGCCACACTTAAAAAAAAAAAGGCCCCTCAAGTTGAATTGCTTGGTTTAAGGAACTCCTTGAATTCTTGGTTGGATCCCTGCATGGCTACATTCTTTGATGGCCTAATGCATATCGGAGAGCTTGGTCTTCCTTCTGCGTGAAATTCAAAGAGCATTTAACGTTGCCTTCAGCTGTAAACTTTTCTCTCTCTTCCCAAGGGAGCCGACGGGGAGCCCGGCCCACGAGGACAGCAAGGGCTTTTCGGACAGAAGGGCGATGAAGGGCCAAGAGGATTTCCTGGTCCTCCAGGGCCAGTTGGGTTGCAGGTAACTGCCCAAGTGAACCGATCGAGTCGTCCTTTAGATGGTTCCAGGCGAAATAGAAAACACAGAGGAAATCAGGATGGCCCGTTGAGCTGGATGTCAAATAACTTCAGCAGTTATAAGTCCTTCTTCTTCTTTTTGTGCATGTCAACTCTTCTCTTTGCACCATTCTAAGTTACTTGAGCTTGATTGTGGGACTCTCAAAATCTAAAAGGGTTCGGAGTATTTGTGCTGAAGGTGGAGTTCCAGCTTTGTGATGGGGGTGGATGGGTGGTTGGGGTGGGATGTGTGAAATATCTACAAAATGTGTGAAATGGCCTCTGAAATGAGGTCCCACCCCAATCTGGATCCCCCCCCCATCCACCCATGCTATTGAGAAGAGCTGTGAAGATCTGGCTCTCCCCCCAGGGCTTCCGTGGGAGAGAGGAAGGCTTATCTTCCCCATCCCACCTGCCAGCCTTTATCTTCGCTTTTCATGTTTGATTGATTTTGTTCTGATCTCTTCTCCTGAGGATCTGGAACCGCACAAGTTAAGTTTCACATATTATTAGCATTATTGTCGTTATTTGCAAAATGTGTGAAATATTTGCAAAGTGCAAGTATTTTGTCAAAGTGCTTTCTTTTGGTGATAGCGTAACGCAGGAAATAAGATTAATAAAATAATAGCAATAACGCTTAGAATTATAGGCTGCTTCCCAGTGCTTCCCAGCCCTCTCTAAGCGGTTTACAGGGTCAGCCTCTTTGCCCCCAACAATCTGGGTCCTCATTTGACCCACCTCGGAAGGACGGAAGGCTGAGTCAACCTGGAGCCTGGTGAGATTCGAACTGCCAAATTGCAGGCAGCCGTCAGGCAGCAGAAATAGCCTGCAGTACTGCATTCTAACCACTGTGCCACCACGGAATGCTATAAAGCAGGGGTCTCCAACCTTTGCAACTTTAAGTCTGAAGGACTTCAGCTCCCAGAATTCTCCAGCCAGCAAAGCTGGAGAATTCTGGGAGCTGAAGTCCTTCAGACTTAAAGTTGCAAAGGTTGGAGACTCCTGCTATAAAGTACAATTAAAAGTAGAATGAAGAAAATAAAGGTCAATTAAAAAATATAAGACTCACTGTTTCTAGCAAGGTCCTGCTGAATTGTGCCGAGTACTAAATAAAAGATGGCAATATTATAAGGAGGCTATTTTTTTAGCCTTCCAGCTAGGATCTAATGTAGAATTTGCCCAAAGATGGAGAAGTTGAATTGGATGAAAGCCCTTCCAGGCAATGGACTGGAGCACGCGGTCAGTCATAGAAGTTCCAGGGGTATATTTGGCCCTCAGAATTCCCAAAGGGGCATTGGGAGCTCTCTACCTTTTAGCCAGGTGAGGAAACAGGCGTCACTTTGGTATCGTTTCACAGCTGATCAGCACCAACAATTTTTTATTGCATTGCCTGTTGACAGCCAAGAACTCCTGTGATGGCTGCTTGTGTCACCTGGCTTCACCCATCATGTGGGTCGGGTGCAGTGGTGGGTTTCTGCAGGCTCGCACCTACTCGCAAGAGCCGGATGGTGAAATTTAGAGAGCCGATGAGAGGGGGTTCCACCGGCGGACCCAGAAGTAAGTCTGGCCTGCCGCTGCCGGTAACCCAGTGGTGGGCAAACTTATTAGTCAAGAGAGCCAAATATCAACAGTACCACGACTGAAATTTCTTTTGAGAGCCAAAAGGTGTGGCCTGTTCTATGGGAGTGGCTCAGTGGTCATGTGACCGGGTGGGCGTGGCCAACTTGGAAAATGTGGTGAAACTCATTTAATGACGGTCCTGCTTAGCAACCAAAATTTTGGGCTCAATTGTGGTCATAAGTTCTTTCTTTCTTTCTCTCTCTCTCTCCCACTTTCTTTTTCTTTCTATTTTTCTTTCTCTTTCTCTCTTTCTTTCTCTCTCTCTCTCTCTCTCCTCCCTCCACCCATCTGTCACTCTGCATGTGCGTGTGTGTTTGTGTGTGTGAGTGTGTGTGTGTCTGTCTCTCTCTGATTCCCTCTCTCCCTCACTCCCCTTCTGTCTCTGTCTGTCTCTCTGTGTGTATGGCAGTCTCTCCCTCCCTCTCTTCCCCCTCTCCCCAGGAAGCAGCGGAAAGCCCGGCATGTCAGCGAGTGAGCGTGCGGGCGTGCAAGCGTGTGGACGGGGGGGGGGGACCCAAGACTACAGCTATCTAAATGCCGCGGAGGCCGTCCGGGTGCCGCACAACAACCTCCCTCCCAGTCTGTGCGGCGGGCAGCCCTGGAAAATGCCCCTCGATGGCTTCTGCAGGCAGCTGTTGCGGCTGCTGCTGCTCCCGAGCCCTGCGACACGCAGTTCTTGCAGTCTGAGCAGCCCGGCTGTCCTGCCTGATGCGCCTGCCGGGTGACCTTGGACGGCGAGAACTGCATGTCGCAGGGCTCGGGAGCAGCAGCAGCAGCAATAGCCGCCTGCAGAAGCCATCGAGGGGCATTTTCCAGGGCTGCCCGCCACACGGACTGGGAGGGAGGTCAGCGTGCGGCACCCGGACGGCCTCTGCGGCGTTTAGATAGCCGCAGCCTTGGGTCCTCCCCCTGCACGCCCACACGGCCGCTCGCTGCGGGAGGAGGGAGGTGGGCGTGCAGCTTCCAGAGTCTGCCCGTGGATAGTTGAAGGAAGATCCGCACTCGAGGGGCCAAAGAGCCACTCCTGGCTCGCGAGCTGCAGTTTGCCGACCACTGCGGTAACCCAATGGGAAGGAAAGGAAAGGAAGGCAGAAAGTAAGAAAGGAAAGGAAAGGAAGGGAAGGGAAGGGAAGGGAAGAAAGAAAGAAAGAAAGAAAGAAAGAAAGAAAGAAAGAAAGAAAGAAAGAAAGAAAGAAAGAAAGAAAGAAAGAAAGAAAGAAAGAAAGGATTAATTTATCATCACAATTGAGCCCAAAGTTTTGGTTGCTAAGCAAGAGCGTTGTTAAATGAGTTTCATCACATTTTACAAGTTGGCCACTCCCACCCTGTCACATGACTGCCAAGCCACACCCACAAAATAGGCCACACCTATAGAGTAGGTTCTAAAAAAATTTGAAACCCACCACTGGTCGGGTGGATTTGTGAGATGTGTGACATGAACACAGCTGTGGGGTTTTCCAAAAGCTTGCCTTCGCTTTGTCTCTTAAAAGTAAAACGTTTTATCTTTTCAAAGGCTAAAGCAAAACAGCCACAACCACCACCCTTTCTCATTCTTTCAACAGGGCTTACCTGGGCCTCCAGGTGACAAGGGAGAAACTGGAGACGTCGGCCAGATGGTAATAAACTAAGTGATTTTCCCTCCGATGTTCATGTTACTGTGTTTGTTTTGGACCAAAGGTTTGGTCTTTCCGTCCGTTGAAAAGAGCATTTCCTTTCCTTTCCCCAAGGGTCCTCCAGGTCCCCCTGGACCCAGGGGCCCAGGTGGACCCCCCGGAGCTGATGGGCCACAAGGTCCCGCAGGAGGGATTGGAAATCCAGGATCTGTTGGTGAAAAGGTAATGCCGTTTTGCCCGGGGGAATCTTGGAAGGGGAAGGCAGAGCACTAAAACACTGCAGTTAAGAAACGGAGGGGCAAGCAAGACCCAGTGATGGGGGTGGGAGGCCTCCGGCTGAAAGTTTCAGCTGGGTTTTAAGAACGGGGAGGGGATTGCTTACCGAATCTCTCCTGGGCTCACACGAAGAACAGCTGGAGCAACTTCCAGGTTGGAGGAGGTGGGCAGAGGGGGGGGGGGTTTGGAGAAATTATAGGAAACCTGGAGAAAGGTCTTGACTCCATCCTACCACTCTGAGCATCTTCAGCAGCCAGATCAAAGTACTCCGGAGCTGAGAAGGGTTTGTCTATAGCAATAGGAATAGCCCTTAGACTTATATACCACTTCACAAAGTGCTTTTACAGCCCTCTCTAAGCGGTTTACAGCCTATGAATCAACCTGGAGCCAATTGGCCAGGATAGAACTACTGGCAGTGGGCAGAGTTAGCTTGCAATACTACCTTCTAACCACTGGGAGGGAAGGAGGAAAGGAAGGAAGGAAGGGCAATAGCAAAAGCACTTGGACTTATATACCGCTTCACAGGGCTTTTATAGCTGTCTCTAAGCGGTTTACAGAGTCAGCCTCTTTCCCCCAACAATCTGGGTCCTCATTTTACTAACCTTGGAAGGACGGAAGGCTGAGTCAACCTGGAGCCTGGTGAGATTCGAACTGCCAAATTGCAGGCAGCCGGCAGGCAGCAGAAGTAGCCTGCAGTCCTGCCCTCTGACCACTGTGCCACCGTGTCTTTGCCTTTTGCAGGGAGAACCTGGAGAATCAGGAGAGCCTGGCCTTCCCGGAGACTCTGGACCACCAGTAAGATTTAAAACCTTTTTTAAAAATCCGTCTGGAATTGAGATGAAATGGAATAAAATTGGTCCTCAGGAATGGTCAGAAAGCCCCAGCAAAGATGTCTTATAAAATGGCATTTATAAGACCATTTCCAGTCCATGTCCCTTTTCTGACCCTCTCACAAATAATGTCTTCCACTAAATGGATTGACAAGATGATTGACAACCTCTCTTGCACTTGTTCCCAATCTCAGTCCTTTTTCAGACCCCTCATTCCTCTGGATGTCCACAATTCCCCCATCAAGTCACCTATTTATTGCGCCAATTTCCTCCTGAAATCCACTCCCATAAAATCCAGCTGTTTAATCAAGGACAAGTCAGAAGACACAACCCTAACACATTCCAGTGTGGGGAGTGGGGTCTTACGAGAAAATAAGTGTCTGGAGAACCCAGATTCACAACTGCATTCCTGCCCAGTGTTCACTTTCTCCTCACAAGGACCGTGCAATAAAAATCCATGTTCTTTTCATTGTGCAAGTGGGAAATCCAAGTATAACTCTCCAACAACACTCAGACTTCCTGAAATTAGTACAGCGCATTGTTTAGGTGAGAAAACGCAAGTTTAATAGCTGGAATTTCAGCAAGTGGACATTATCTGTTGTCCTAACTGTCTTCTTCAAGAAACAGGGGCTAGAAGTGAGCCTTTATTCCAAAACATATTACACCTGCACAAAATGCTCCTAGCTGGTTGATTTGTATACCAAAACTTTATGTAGCTTAGACAAAGCTGTGATATAAATGGCGCTCCAACTGATCACGCTTGTTAGGAATATAATTCTAGTGTTGGGTTGGCAATATATATATATATAAACCATGATTGGAATTAGTATCTGTAACTTTAAATGCTACAGTGAAATGTAATTGGCTGCTGCTTCCTCAATCAGCCATAAGAGGGAGCCAGAAGCACTGTTAGAGGCTGATCATTTGAATGGAGACTCTGTACGTGGCGTTAGATCACCAGAGCAAGAAGAATCGTGGATTAAGCAACTGTAAGCCAACTTATATAGATATAGATTGTATTTTGATTCAAGACTAACTATCACTGTTTGTGAAGAAGTAGTTTATTTTATTTTCCACCGCAAGGGAAAGTCTACTTGTTTTTACCATCGGTGTCTGTGACTAATAGTGTGAATAACTAGCAATATATCTCTTGCTGCAATTCCGTTGCACATCTCTCGGTCTCCTAACGGAGAGATCCTCAACAATGCTGATTCCTTCAGAATTTGTGGTTCTGAAGAAGTTCCTTCATAGCTATGGTTGCCTTCAGAAGTTATGGATGTTCCATCACTGGAACATCCACTTCTTCGCTTTTAAGAAGAGACTAGACAGTCACCTCTCTGAAATGGTCTAGGGCAGGGGTCTGCAAAGTCGGCTCTTTTAAGACTGGTGGACTTCAACTCCCAGAATTCTCCAGCCAGCTAGGCTGGCTGGGGAATTCTGGGAGTTGAAGTCCACCAGTCTTAAAAGAGCCGACTTTGCAGACCCCTGCCCTAGGGTCTCCTGCTTGAGTAGGAGGTTGAACTAGAAGACCTCCAAGGTCCCTTCCAACTCTGTTGTTCTGATTCTGATCCCTCTCTATCCCACAAAGGAACAGCAGTGGAGGAGACCTCTGTGTCTTGGTGTCATGCTGATTGAGCATCAGAAAAACAATCGAATGATGGTCATTTTTTGATTTCCTCTAAATGCTGATTGGGCCTTTAATTGATTTTTGTCCCCATTGCTTAATCTATTGCTGAAACGAACCTTCTAACCAGCATCTTCCTTTGACAGGGTCCTAAAGGAGAAAGAGGGGAAAAGGGGGAAGCAGGCCCCTCTGGGTCTGCTGGACCCCCAGGCCCCAAAGGCCCCCCAGGAGACGATGGCCCCAAAGGTAGCCCGGTAAGTGACTCCCTCCTCTATTTTGCCCATTCAATCTGGAAGGAGATGATCCCCTTAGGATGCCCCGCCCCCTGCCCCATTGCTCTCTGGGCTGGGCTGCTGTTCCTTCCAGAGAGCGAAGGTCCTTCTCTGCTTTCCTCCTCTTCCTTGAGGGTCCTGTTTTAGGAGCCTTGGTCCTCACGTGCTTCTCTGGGGGAAGATCATCCAGAGGGACTGGGGAGGAGAACAAGAACTTGCTTCCTATTTATGCAACACGTTTACTCTTGTTGTTATAAACAATAGGCTGCCCGGCTCCTAAACTATTGTGAGCAGCTTACATATTAAAAATAAAAAAGCTCATTAAAAGGAAAATACAAAAGAGCAAAATGCAAAGAGCCTTGTGGTTAGATGGGTTAGAAGTAACCTGGATACCTACGAGATCGCCTTCTGCCCCTGAGAGTCTCCCACCGGCCAGTACGCTCCCATAGAGAGGGTCTCCTCATGGTGCCGTCAGCTAAACAATGTCGACTGGCGACACCCAGGGGGAGAGCCTTCTCCGTGGGAGCCCCTGTCCTCTGGAACGAATGGCCCCCGGAATTAAGAACTAGCCCTGACCTACGCACCTTCCGCCGTGCTCTCAAAACTTTTCTTTTCCAACAAGCCGGGCTGGCGTAAATTCGAATTTTATTAATCTTAATTGGGTTAGTTTGGTTTTTAACTTTATTATGGGCCAAATTATTTAATATGTTTTTAAATTGTTTTAACTTTTGTATATCTGTGTTTTATTTTGGCTGTACACCGCCCTGAGTCCTTCGGGAGTCGGGCGGTATCAAAATATAAACAAACAAACACATAAATGAATAAATGTAATTAATAAATAAACACCAAGCCAAACAAAAGAAAACCAAAAAGTGGGCTCCTCAGTCGCTCGGTCCCCAAAGCCTTGGTGAATAGCCATCAAACCCTCTTCAGCAGGGGTGAAATTCAGCAGGTCCTGGCACGTCCTGGAGAACCGGCAGATACTACCTCTGGCTGGCCCCAGAGGGGGGAGGGAGTGGGGATTTTGCAGTGTCCTTTTTCTGCCATGCCCACCATGCCCACAGAACTGGTAGTAAAAAAAATGAATTTGGCCGCTGCCCTTGAGGTGAGATGGGCAGCAAATTTATTTATTTATTTTATTTTTATTTATTTTATTAAATTTATACCCCGCCCTTCTCCTTGTTAGGACCCAGGGCGGCGCACAGGCATTATTAAAACCACAATAAAACAATATACATCGTTAAAAAACATATTAAATTATTTAAACCCGTGCTAAAAGACCCATTTAAAACCCTGCCTAATTATAATTTATCCATAAAAAGTCAGAAACGGGGGTTATGCTAGGCCGGCCTGTTGGAATAAAAATGTCTTTAGACACTGGCGGAAGAGGCGGAGGTCCGAGGTGGTGCGTAGGTCAGGGGGCAGGTCGTTCCAGAGGGCCGGGCCCGCCACAGAGAAGGCCCTTCCCCTGGGTGTCGCCAACCGGCATTGCCCGCCGATGGCACCCGGAGAAGACCCTCTCTGTGGGAGCGGATCGGACGAAGGGATGTATGGGGCAGGAGGCGGTCTCGTATATAGCTAGTAAATAAGTAAACAAATGAATGGCATAAGGCTGGGAGTCACATCCATCCGTGCAGGAAGATTTGAGATTGGATGATAATTGGCCATGAACTTGGGGTCCGTGTCTTTTTGAGGAAAGGGTGCCCCTTCAATTCCCTCCCTCAAGGACCCTGATACCCCCACTCAAGATCACCCGGGCAGCGTTAACCATCTAGCCCAGTGGTGGTCAACCTGGTCCCTACTGCCCACTAGTGAGCGTTCCAGCTTTCATGGCTGGCGGTAGGGGTTTTGTCCGATACTGAAGCACTTATCTTTTTTCTTAATTTAATTGACTTCCCTACTTTATAAATCCCCATTCCTGTGGAACTGGTGGGCGGTTAGAAAATTTCACTACTAACAGAGAAACAAAAGTGGGCAGTAGGTAGAAAATGGTCGACTACCCCTGATCTAGGATCTAAGAAGCAGGTGGCCGCCTTCATAGACTAGAACACTCTCCTCCTTTGCCTAAGAGTCACGGGATCATAGTTGATCCCCGGGGACCTCAACTTGACCCAGGCAGCTGAGGGACCCTATGACTGCAGGGGCCAAGTTGAGGGACAATCAGACAAATAACAGGATGTTCCTGATAGTGATGCATCCGTCCTGAGGCTCTTCTCTCCTGAGCAAGGACCTGGTCTCCTTAAACAGGGCATTGAGTGGCCATCGGTAGATGCCAAAAATAGAGAGAAATAACTGGTGTAATCCCTAATGTGGGTTTTACCTATGCTGGACGGGATTCACTCTTCATTTCCCTCCACTGAGGCTCCAGGTATCTCTTCTTCCCTTCATTTCCTGGAGCTCCTTGGAAAATGGAGGGCTTGGGCCCTCTCTTTTCTTTGAATAAACTTTTGGCTGAGCCTCTCTTGCAAATTTCTCTCTCCCATTT
Organism: Rhabdophis nuchalis; assembly: GCA_039707465.1. Taxonomy (NCBI): domain Eukaryota; kingdom Metazoa; phylum Chordata; class Lepidosauria; order Squamata; family Natricidae; genus Rhabdophis; species Rhabdophis nuchalis. Next base: position 5,849,334 of record CM077652.1, read on the forward strand.
CATGGGAACGGATCTTCTCATGCCCCCTTGATCTAACCCTCACGGTCAGTGTTATTGCCAAGATTGTTGCTCCTTTCTTTCTTCGGCGGAAGGCAAGATTTCAGGCTCTTTCTTTCCATACCTTTGCAGGGTCCGGTTGGCTTTCCAGGTGATCCAGGCCCCCCAGGTGAACCTGGTCCAGCTGTAAGTACCAAGATGGAAAACAGGGAGAGCGTTTCTCTCCCAAATGTGTCTAATATTTATTCCAGGGAGTTTGCTCTCCAGATCTTTTGGGAAATGTTCAGTTTGGTTTAAAATAGGGAATTTGGACATTTAAAATTTCCCCTGAAGATTTCAAGTATATTTTTCTAAGACACATATATACTGTATATGTTTTTCACTGTTGTGGCCTATTTATTAATTTTCTGATAAGCATAGAGTGCAGAGAAGAGCAACCAGGAGGATGAGGGGACTGGAGGCTCAAACATACGATGAACGGTTGCAGGAACTGGGCCTGGCTAGTCTAGGGAAGAGAAGGACCAAGGGAGACAGGATAGGAGACTTCCAATATTGGAGGGGCTGCCCCAGAGAGGAGGAAGGGGGTCAAGCTGTTTCCCAAAGCACCCGGAGGCCAGACAAGGAAATAATGGATGGAAATTGATCAAATAAGATTCAACCTGGAAATAAGGAGGAATTTTCTGACAGTGAGAGCAATCAATCAATGGGCTTCAGAAGGTGTGGGAGCTTCATCACTGGAAGCTTTCAAGAAGAGACTAGACTGCCATCTGTCAGAAATGGTCTCCTGCTTAGGCGGGGGGTTGGACTAGATGACCTACAAGGTCCCTTCCAACTCTGTTAATCTGTTTAAAAAAATAGTTCTGTCATAATCGTAATCATCTAGCATGTCTATACTTTTTATAATGGTTTCATTTTTCCTTGCTATTATTGAATGTTAGACATTTTTAATTAAGGGGAAATTTTGACCTTTTGAAATCTTGATCTTGTTAGAGAGGTGCTCCACATTTCATTGAGAATATTAATATATTCATCATGTATTGTTTAATTACAAGAGCTAGTTTGGTGCTGGGGCACCAGGTGGAGAATGAGACCTTGGGTTTTAACCCTGCCCTAAGATGCTGAGCTTGTCAATCAGAAAGGTCGGCAGTTCAGCGGTTCGAATCCCTAGCGCCACGTAACGGAGTGAGCTCCTGTGACTTGTCCCAGCTTCTGCCAACCTAGCAGTTCGAAAGCACGTAAAAAACGCAAGTAGAAAAACAGGAGCCACCTTTGGTGGGAAGGGAACAGCGTTCCGTGCGCCTTCGGCGTTGAGTCATGCCGGCCACATGACCACGGAGACGTCTTCGGACAGTGCTGGCTTTGAAACGGAGATGAGCACTGCCTCCTAGAGTCGGGAACGACTAGCACATGTATGCGAGGGGAAGCTTTACCTTTAAGCAGGAAGCAGCTGGGGAAGTGGGAAGGCTGAGCCAGCCCCTCTTTCTCAGCCCCAAGAAGAAACAGGCAACGGTAAACCACCTCTGAAATTTTTCCCAGGAGATTGCAGGGCCTTCTCTAGGCAGTCATGAAGAGTCAACACTGACCCAAAGCCACACAAATATATTAAAATGTAATAAATTATATGTACGGTATCTACAGTTCCTGTGTCGCCTCTTGCATTTAGCCGTTCGTTATTAGGAAATTTCTCAGGAATGTGCCCTTCAAAAGGCCTGAACCAGCAATGGGAAAGTCAAGGATTCCTTTTCTGTTTTCTTCCAGGGTCAGGATGGTCCAACAGGCGACAAGGGAGATGACGGGGAAGCTGGCCAAACGGTAAGTGCCCTGACTGGATGCAGAGGGCATGTATTTCTCAGGGGCAAAGCATGCCTCTCTTTGTTTAGTACCAAAAATGTGACAGGGATAAGTTAGCGACTGAGTAGAGATGGCCTTCAAGAGAGAGCTACGGATTGGTGGGGAGCCATTAGGTCAACTGGTGTTTCCAGAATGTCTCGGCCTAGAAGCCTTTATTTGGAGAAGCACCCCGTTCTTCTTCGTGCTGAAAATGTCCTAGCTGGTACTCCTGGCGCTCCTCTGCAGGAGGCAGTTTGGCCACAGCTGTCTGTCTCCACAAGTGTGGAAGTAGCAAAATCCCTCCGGAGGCGGCCAGCTAGAGCCGTAGGCCAAGATGAATCGAATGGGCAAAAGGATATAAAGAAGCCTATGAGACAGAAAGGATATTTAAGGATGCTCTTTTGAACTTGTGATCCTCATAAAAGGACACTGTCAGGCTTCTCCCAACTCGGGCATTCAGGAAAGAAAGACCCTGGACTCCATTTGTAGCCAAAGGTATACTTTTACTGGAGCCGAGCGGTTACAGCGTAGCAAAGCCAGATCTGAGGATTCCCTGTGTGGACCTGGTAATTTTCCCTCCCCCACTTGGTCATCATGGTAGTGTCCAATAATGTCCAAATTAGATATTTTGGTAACAGTTCCACATTTTTCTGCGTCTTTGATGGGTGTTTCTATTCTGGTCCCAGGCTGGTGTTGTCCTCTCAAATTGGCTATCGGGGGCGAGTCATTAGCCCCCGCGGAAAGGGCTCGCAACTTGGGTGTCCTCCTGGACTCGCGGCTGTCCTTGGATGACCATGTGGCGGCCGTGGCCAGGGGGGCTTTTTATCAGGTTCGCTTGATACTCCAGTTGCGTCCCTTTCTAGATCGGGACTCCCTTCGCACAATCACTCAAGCCCTTGTGACATCCCGCCTAGACTACTGCAATGCTCTCTACATGGGGCTCCCCTTGGGGTGCACCCGGAGGCTCCAGCTAGTACAGAATGCAGCCACGTGGGGGATTCTGGGAGTTGATCGATACTCCCATATAACACCTCTCCTGCGCGAGCTGCACTGGCTGCCTGTGGCCTTCCGGGTGCGCTTCAAGGTACTGATAACCATCTTTAAAGCGCTCCATGGCACGGGACCTGGGTATTTGCGAGACCGCCTCCTACCACATACCTCCCTCCGTCTTGTTCGCTCGCACAGGGAGGGCCTCCTCAGGGTGCCATCTGCCGGTCAATGCCGGCTGGCGACCCCCAGGGGTAGGGCCTTCTCTGTGGCGGGTCCGGCTCTCTGGAACGACCTACCTCCCAACATTCGTACCATCACGGACCTGCGCCTCTTCCGCTGGGAGCTTAAAACTCACTTTTTCCATCTGGCTGGCCTGGCTTAGATTTTAATAACAAATCGTAGGGATTTTAGTAAGGGTTTTTAGATGGGTTGTAAAGATGTTTTTAGCACGGGTTTAAATTTAATATATTTTTATTGTAGTTATATTGTATTTTTGTATTGCTTTTAATACTTGCCTGTGCGCCGCCCTGAGTCCCTTCGGGGAAATAGGGCGGGATATAAATCCAATAAACTTGTAACTTAGATCTGACAGACATAAAACGTGGCAAAAATCACTTAACAACTCTTGTCTGTGGAGGTTCTCCATCATCCAAGGTCACGGTTGTCCCAAAGGGGCTTTTTCAAGAGGCAACTGCACTTTCTGGTTTTTCTTTAAAGACAGTTCGCTTCTCATCCAAGAAGCTTCTTCAGCTCTGACTGGAGGGTGGGGAATGGAAGGATTTCTATTCCTTGCAGAGAGCTGGTCCTTTGCCTCCTTTTGGGGAGTCGTTGAGGCCTCTTGGAGGTTTACCTGTGTCCTCAGGATCACCTGAGTGGTGCAAATGGATCCTGTAGTCTGCAATTTTGTCTCTGGAAATCCATTCCTTCTCCCACCCCATTCCAAGGGCCTTCATCCCAAATTGCGTAGCTAAAAGTCTGTGGAGGTTCTCCATCCTCCAAGGCCATGGCTGTCCCAAAGGGGCTTTTTTTCAGGAGGCAACTGGACTTTCTTGGGGTTTTTTTCTTTGAAGACGTTTTGCTTCTCATCCAAGAAGCTTCTTCAGCTCGGACTGGAGGGTGGGGAATGGAAGGATTTATACTCCTTGCAGACAGCTGGTCATTGGCCTTAACAACTCTTGCTTAGCAACAGAAATTTGGGATTCAGGGTCCAGCCTGTTCTGACACAGTTCTTGTGTTAGAGCTCTAAGGATATAAGAACATAAGAACCTAAGAACAGCCTTGCTGGAACAGGCCACAGCCCATCCAGTCCAGCATTCTGTCTCCCACAGTGGCTCCCCATTTGCTTCAGGGTCTTCCCAAGCAGATGTCTTCACCTGCTTATGATTCCCTGCAAATGGCATTGAGAGATCTCCTGCCTATCTCTCCAACCCGGAGGGTGTCCTTAGGCATCCATCATGATAGCCATGGATACCCTTGTTCTCCATGAACTCCTCTCATCCTTTCTGAAAGGTGTTGAGGCTGACAGCTGTCACCACTTCTTCTGGCAGGGAGTTCCATAGACCAGTGATCCTCTGGGTGAAAAAGTACTTCCTCTTATTTGTTTGAGGTCTAGCTTCCAAAGGTTCCATGGAGTGCCCCCTAGTTCTAGTGTTGTGCGATAGGGAAAACAGTTTTTCCTTTTCTACTTTGTCCACACCATGCATGATTTGATAGACTTCAATCAGGTCACCTCTCAGGCGCCATCGTTCTAGAGTGAAGAGGCCCAGCTGTTGCAGCCTCAGATGGCAAGGAAGGTGTTCCAGCCCCCTAATCATTCTGGTTGCCCTCCTCTGCCCCTTTTCCATTTCCATCATATCCTTCTGAAGGTATAGTGACCAGAACTGTACACAATACTCCAGATGGGGCCTCACCATAGATTTATAAAGAGGCAAGATGACACTTGCTGACTTATTTTCTATACCCTTCCTAAGGATCCCTAGCAATGAGTTTGCATTTTTCACTGCTGCGGCACACTGGATTGACACCTTCATTGAGCTGTCCACCAGGACACCAAGGTCCCTTTCCTGGTTAGTTGCAAGGAGTTCAGACCCCATCAGTTTATAGATGTAGTTGGGTTTTTTTGCCCCAATGTGCATCACTCTGCACTTACTAGTGTTGAAGCTCATTTGCCACTGGTTTGCCCACTCCCCCAGTGTCAAGAGATCCCTCTGGAGCTCCTCACACTCTCTCTCAGTTTTCACTACCCTGTATAATTTAGTGTCGTCGGCGAATTTGGCTACCTTGCTGTTTACTCCTACTTCTAGAACATTTACGAAAAGGTTGAAGAGCAGGACTTTCCAACCGCCACTCCCCACCGCGGGGAGGCGGAGCCTGAGTTACCTATCTGGTTCCGCCCCAGGCGCCTGATGGACCCTGATGGGTTCCAGGCGGCGCTTGGGCCACTTCCTGTACCCCTGACCCGCGCCCCGACCGAGGACCTCGTGGCCGCTTGGAATACTGCGACCACGGGGGCCTTGGATCGGGTCGCGCCCTTGCGGCCTCTCTTGCGGCGGCAAGCCACCCTGGCTCCTTGGTTTACCGAGGAGCTAAGGGTGATGAAACGCCACAAGAGATGCCTAGAGAGAAAATGGAGGTCTACTCGATCTGAATCTGACCGGACACAGGTAAGAGCCCATTTACGGACTTACATTGTGGCGCTGAGAGTGGCCAAACGTCATCATTGTGCCGCTCTCATAGCATCCGCAGAAAACCGCCCTGCCGCCCTGTTTAGGGTGACCCGCTCCCTCCTTCAACAGAGGGTGCGGGAATCCCCGTTACAGGGTAGAGCAGAGGAATTTGTGTCTTTTCTGCAGGAGAAAACCGCTCAAATACAGAGCGAGCTAGCCCCCATTGATGGCCCAGTGGGATGCCACGAGACAGATCTTGTTTGGGAGGAGTTTGACTCCGTTTCTTCCGAAGACATGGACAGGCTACGTGGGCGACTGCGAGCCACCACATGTTTATTGGACCCGTGTCCCTCCTGGCTTGTACTGGCATCCTGGGAGGTGACAGGAGGCTGGCTCCAAGAGGTTATCAACGCATCTTTAAGTGAGGGTTCCTTGCCCGCCTCCCTAAAAGAGGCTATGGTGAGGCCCCTCCTTAAGAAGCCCTCTTTGGATCCAGCTCTTTTAAACAACTATCGTCCAGTCTCCAACCTTCCCTTTCTGGCGAAGGTTGTCGAGAGTGTGGTGGCACAACAGTTTCCCCGCCACCTGGAGGAAGTGGATTATCTAGATCCGCGCCAGTCCGGCTTTCGGCCTGGGCATAGCACCGAGACGGCATTGGTCGCGTTGGTCGATGATCTCTGGAGGGCCAGAGATGGGGGTTGTTCCTCCATCCTGGTCCTATTAGACCTCTCGGCGGCTTTTGATACCATCGACCATGGTATCCTATTGCGTCGGCTGGGGGGGTTGGGGGTGGGAGGCACCGTTTTACGGTGGTTCTCCTCCTACCTCTCTGGCCGATCGCAATTTGTGTTGGCAGGAGAGCAGAGGTCGACCTCGAGACCCCTCACATGTGGGGTGCCTCAGGGGTCGGTCCTCTCGCCTCTCCTGTTTAACACATATATGAAGCCGCTGGGTGAGATCATCCGTGGTTTTGGGGTAGAGTACCATCTATACGCTGACGACACTCAGCTGTATATATCTACCCCAAACCACCCCAACGATGCCGTAGCGGTGATGTGCCAGTGCCTGGAAGCCGTACGGATCTGGATGGGAAGAAACGGACTCAGGCTCAACCCGACCAAGACCGAGTGGCTGTGGTTTCCGGCTGCCCGATTCAACCAGCTGACTCCATCGCTGGCCATTGGGGGCGAACATCTTGCCCCAGTGGATGGGGTGCGCAACTTGGGTGTCCTCCTGGATGCCCGGCTGTCCATGGAAGATCAAGTGACAGCCGTGGCCAGGAGGGTGTTTTACCAGTTTCGCCTGGTACGCCAGTTGCGCCCCCTATTGGATCGGGACGCCCTGCGCACAGTCACTCATGCTCTCGTGACGTCCCGACTGGACTATTGTAACTCTCTCTACATGGGGCTCCCCTTGAGGAGCACTCGGAGACTTCAGCTAGTCCAGAATGCAGCCGCGCGAGCAATTATGGGAACCTCGAGGTTTACCCATGTAACACCGCTCTTGCGCGAGCTGCACTGGCTGCCTGTCGTCTTCCGAGTGCGCTTCAAGGTTTTAATTACCATCTTTAAAGCGCTCCATGGCTCGGGACCTAGCTATTTGCAGGACCGGATCCTGCCTCATACATCCTCACGGCCGATTCGCTCCCACAGAGAGGGGCTTCTCCGGGTGCCGTCCACTAGACTTTGTCAGCGGGCGACGCCCAGGGGAAGGGCTCTCTCTGTGGCGGGCCCAGCCCTCTGGAACGACCTTCCCCCCGACATTAGAACAACCACGGACCTCCGCTCCTTCCGTCTTAAACTAAAAACACATCTGTTCTGCTTGGCCGGCCTAGGGTAGTCTCCCGTCTATAGGACTGTTAATTTTAGTTAGGAATTTTAGTAGTTTTAACTGGGATTTTAGCGCAGGGATGTATTTAATTCGTTTTTATTGTATGTATGTTGTTTTTTATGGTTTTATTTGCCTTGTGCACCGCTCCGAGTCCCCCCAGGGAGATGGAGCGGTCAATAAATTCAAGATTTATTATTATTATATTTATTGTTTCCTTCTCCTTTTGTTCTTAGGGGTCTCCTGGTCCAACCGGAGAGCCGGGTCCTTCTGGCCCTCCAGGCAAGAGAGTAAGTCGCCTTTTTAGTCTTTCATCTCCCAGTTTTTAGACAAACATCTCAGAAAACGTCTCAGCACTAAAGAGGGAAGAGCCGGATGGACGGGTGTCATGATGCAAAGAGGCGTGGGTGGGGGGGTGTCAAGTGGTATCTCTGCCCATGCTGGGTGGGTTGGTGTGTGGATGCACGAATCTTTTGAACAACAAGAGCAAATTCTGCAAGTCTGTAAAGAAAACAGCAGCAGCAGGAACATCAGAGGTGCCAATTATTGAAAATATAATGTATCACCATAACAACAAATCCCTGGAAAACTTGGCGTGAATAAAGGCAGACTCGACGTTGCTCTTGAGAAGAAATGATTATCTTTCTTGCCACAAGAACGGGCTGGTTTGCATCCCGTTTGCAAAGCAGGAAAGCAAGGATAGGAACGGCTGTCGGATGCTTTGGAGAAGTCAAATCCCCACCAGAAACAGGGTGTGTGGTCTTCCAGGTTGCTCTGCTTCTCCTCCAGCCAGAGTTCAGATATTCCATAGCTACCGTTTCAAGATTTTATATATATGCTCTTTGGGTAAAAATCATCTGTTGTTTGCTTTGAAGCTCGTTTCCATTTAAGAAGAAGGTTAGATGCAAGTAAAAGAAATGAGGAGTTTTTAGAAAGCGACTGGACAGCCATTTGTCCAGAATGATCTACCAGGGTCTTAACCTTAAACACCCAAAGAGCCATTTGGACCAGATTCCCACAGAAAACACTGGGAGCCACAAAACCCTTCCTGTGCCTGATTATTTCCTGAGCGGCTACAAAACTAGCATTAAATGTTCTGTTTTCTTCTGCGACTTTTCTTCTCTTGGATTTATCCATGGTTGGCCTACCGGAGGTCGAAAAACTCAATGACTCACATGCCGGTGGGTATCACACATTGGCGGTTGTGACGCATATTTTGAGTGACAGGGAGCTGCAGAAGAGGTATGGAGGAGCCACATGCGGCTCCAGAGCCCCATAGTCTAGTTCTCCTGGCTGAGCAGGATGTTGGACTAGAAGACTTCCAAGGCCCCTTCCAACTCTCTTGCTCTGTATTCAAAAAGCAATTATGGGTTTGTTATCTGAGGGAATCCTGGACAACTCCTGACATTTAATTAAAGGAAGATATTGTTTTGACGACAAAAACGTTGGCTAAAAAAATAATCATGAAAGATGATGACCACTGAACAAGGAGAGATTCCACCTGGAAATAAGGAAGAATTTTCTGCCATGGAGAACAACCAACCCATGGAGCAGAAGTTGCCTTTGGAAGTTGTAAGAACCACATCCCTGGGAGCTTCCAAGAAGAGACCGGACTGTCAGAAATGGTGTAGGGTCTTCTGCTGGGAGGGTTGGACTAGATGACCTACAAGGTCCCTTTCAAGTCTGTTAATCTAATCTAATCTGAAGAGCCAACCTCTTGGTTGATGCTGGAGATGGATGTTGGGGCTTCCTTCGGTCGAGCCGTTGTAACACCTGGCGGGTGGTTCATACCAGGGGACGCTGCTACAACCATCAGGGTTTAATCTCACTGCACCGTGTCTCCCAATCTTTTTAGGGGCCGCCTGGACCTGCAGGACCTGAAGGCCGACAAGGAGAGAAAGGGACCAAGGTAAAAAAAACAACACAGAGCTGCCACCAGACAAAACAGCATTCCTGGTTTAAGCCATGTTCTCCCTGTAACGTCTTGCTTCTCTTTAGGGTGAATCTGGATTGGAAGGACCGCCTGGGAAGACGGGACCGGTCGGTCCTCAGGGACCTCCAGGAAAGCCAGGTCCTGATGGACTTCGGGGAATACCTGGCCCAGTGGTAGGTGTTGGCCAACCAAGGTCATCTTCATCTCTAGGAGAGCGCTGGTCCCACCAAGAAACCAAAACCATGTTAGTCGGGGCTACTTCTACTGCCACAGCTACAGGACGCGGTGGCTCAGTGGCTAAGACGCTCAGCTTGTCGATCAGAAAGGTCGGAAGTTTGGCGGTTCGAATCCCTCGCACCGCGTAACGGAGTGAGTTTCCATTAATTGTCCCAGCTTCTGCCAACCTAGCAGTTCGAAAGCACGTAAAAAATGCAAGTAGAAAAATACATTGATCTTGTTAGAGAGGTGCTCCACATTTCATTGAGAATATTAATATATTCATCATGTATTGTTTAATTACAAGAGCCAGTTTGGTGCTGGGGCACCAGGTGGAGAATGAGACCTTGGGTTTTAACCCTGCCCTAAGACGCTGAGCTTGTCGATCAGAAAGGTCGGCAGTTCGGCGGTTCGAATCCCTAGCGCCACGTAACGGAGTGAGCTCCCATGACTTGTCCCAGCTTCTGCCAACCTAGCAGTTCGAAAGCGCGTAAAAAATGCCAGTAGAAAAATAGGGGCCACCTTCAGTGTTTAGTCATGCCAGCCACTTGACCATGGAGATGTCTCTGGACAGCGCTGGCTCTTTGGCTTTGAAAGGGAGATGAGCACCGCCCCCTAGAGTCGGGAACGACTAGCGCATATGTGCGAGGGGAACCTTTACCTTACAGTGGCTGAAGCTTTCTAGTCTGAATGTGCTTCTCCTCCCCCCACCCTTTAATCTATTTTTAATATTTCTATTGTATTTATTGTTGTCGTTTTTATTATTTCCTGTGCACCACCCTGAGCCCCGTCAGGGAGATAGGGCGGTATATAAATGTAATAAATTTAACTTAACTTAGCTTTATCTTTGTGTAAACTAGGAAAGGCCTGAAATGTTTCCTCCAATTGTTTTCTTGTCAAGGCACGCTTGCAAGGACGATGCTTTGGTGGTGGCAGGAAGCCCCTCTCTGCCCTTCAGGGCCCTTTTCCTGTGGGCCTCCTCATCAAGGCAGAAGTTGGGTTGTGATCCAGATTGTCTGCTGTAATTTCCTTGACTCTGTTTTTCAGGAACTGCCCCAGAGCTCTTGTCTGCAGGGCATTTTAAGTTCCTAGAAACCGTCTCCCTGGGGGTTGAGATTGAGTGGTGGGGTGGCTCAGAGATGGAGCTCTCGCCTCTCAATCAGAAGGCTGGCCGTTCGATCCTAGGTAGAGGCAGGCATTTCTCTCTCTGGGCACACTGAGAATAATATATCCGCTGAACAGGCGACAGGAAGGGCATTTGGCCAGTAAAATACTCTGCTAGCTCCATTCAGTGGCTCAGACTCTCCATCCCGCCAGGGATTATGGGGTCGTTAAAAGAGGTATGATGGTGGTTGAGATAAACCAGTTGGAGAACCTTTTGCTGGGGGACGTTCCTTAGATCGAGGACTCCTTACCCCACGGGCAAATCTTGGACCGACATTTCCCTGTTCCTTGTAAGAAGAAAAGCATCCGTTCTGACCTGCGTAAAATTAGTTAGGGTTATGTTATGATATTAGACTGCGATATCATCCATCCCCCATCCGTTTGGAGCTGCTGTCAAGGTTTTTATAGTGATGGATATAGACATGACAACCGAAGACAGGTCTCCATGCAAGATTAATTGGAGTTTAGTCCATGGAAGCTGAGGCCAGCCTGCATTTGTTGGCATTAAAGGTGCCACAAGTGTGGCTGTTGATGGTTGTGATGGATGTTAATCCCATTAAAGTGGCGCCACTGACTGAGAGCCGCCTCTCCAGAGACCTGACCAAAGGCCCTTGTCAAGGCAGCGGATGACCGCAACGGAGTGATTGGAGGGATTTTGTTCCAAATCACTTCATAAACTAAAAATCAAGACATCCTGGTTTATGGTATGGGTCAAAGCTCACAGGCTGGTTGAGAAGAACGCTGGGGGGGTGGGGGTGGGGTGGAAGCTCCCCAATAGTTTGCATGGAGAGTTGATAGAAAAGGAGTTTTGGGTCACCTGGAGAAGCAAAGATGCTTCAGACGGTTTTCAGCCATCGCCACAAATTAGTCGAACCAAAAAACTGCACGTTCCTTTGGACCACAAGAATCTTCGGATGGGATCTCCCCCCCCCCTCTCTCTCTCTCTCTCTCTCTCTCTCCCTCCCTCCCTCCCTCCCTCCCTCCCCCTCCCTCCCTCCCTCTCTCTCTCTCTCTCTCTCTCTCTTGTCGAGTATCAGTCAGAAACACTGAGTCAGATGTTGGAAAGCCTTGAGAGGAGATGCCTTCGTAGCACGGAATGGAAAGGAATGAGAGTAGAGTAGAGTAGAGTAGAGTAGAGTAGAGTAGAGTAGAGTAGGAGCAGAGCAGAATATAGACTAAAATACTGTAGAAAGTAGAGTAGAGTAGAGTAGAGTAGGAGCAGGGCAGGGCAGAGCAGAATATAGACTAGAATACTGTAGAAAGAGTAGAGTAGAGTAGAGTAGGAGCAGGGCAGGGCAGAGCAGAATATAGGCTAGAATACTGTAGAAAGAGTAGAGTAGAGTAGAGTAGAGTAGGAGCAGGGCAGGGCAGGGCAGAATATAGACTAGAATACTGTAGAAAATAGACTAGACTATAGACTAGACTAGACTAGACTCGACTAGAATAGAATAGAATAGAATAGAATAGAATAGAATAGAAGATATGGAATAGAATAGAATAGAATAGAATAGAATAGAATAGAAGAGTTGGAAGGTACCTTGGAGGTCTTCTAGTCCAACTTCCTGCTCAGGCAGGAAAGCTTATACCACTTCAGACAAATGGTGATCCAATCTCTTCTTAAAAACTTAAAAAGTGTTGGGGCATTCACAACTTCTGGAGGCAAGTTGTTCCACTGGTCAATTGTTCTCACCGTCAGGAAATTTCTCCTTATTTCCAGGTTGTTTCTCTCTTTGATTAGTTCCCACCCGTTGCTTCTCGTCCTGCCTTCAGGTGCTTTGGAGAATAGTTTGACTCCCTCTTCTTTGGGGCAGCCCCTGAGATACTGGAACACTGCTACAAAATTACTCCAGACCTTCTTTTCATTAAACTAGACCTACCCAATTCCAGCAACCATTCTTTATATGGGGAAAATGTCTGGATCAAAAGTAATTGCTAATGTTGGATTAGTCCCCTTACCAGAGGCAGCCCCCTTGTGGAGTACTGTGAAGCCGTTACCATGGCAATTCCACTGCACTGTACAGTAGAAACCATTTTACGGCAGTATAGTAGAAGCCATTTTAAGGCACAATAGGCTGTATCTTAACAGAACACACACCCTGAGGGGAGTTAGGGATGTCTTGCTCCCACAGTAATTTTTTTCCAGAGAGTAAGACATGTGTGAACCAAGTTTGATTGACATTGCTCAAGGCGTTCCAGATCACACTCACAAATGAAAAACTCCAGCTGATGTGATAAGGTTTGTGACTCAATAGGTAGAATCGGCCATTGCAGCAGATTCGAGGAGATGGGGTTCCTGAAGCCCAGCTTCTAGAAAAGCTCCACGTAATGGGGTCTGTGACCCCCATCTGCAGGCTCATTTGCTACAGCAGCAAATTCTAGCAGGTGGATTTTGGAGGGCGAATCCCAGGAAGCAGCCCGCCCTTCAACTACCTGGAAGGAGACCTTATATCATCTTGGTTATTTTGGTGCCTCTAAACACAAGGGAGAAATTCCCAGGAATTGCCAATGTCTCTCCCCCTAGTAAAAAGCAAACAAACCCTAGAGCAGGGGTCTCCAACCTTTGCAACTTTAAGTCTGAACTACTTCAGCTCCCAGATTTCTCCAGCTTTGCTGGCTGGAGAATTCTGGGAGCTGAAGTCCTTCAGTCTTAAAGTTGCAAAGGTTGGAGATCCCTGGCCCAGGCCCTGACACTGACAGCTTTGCTGGCTGGAGAATTCTGGGAGCTGAAATCCTTCAGACTTAAAGTTGCAAAGGTTGGAGACCCCTGGCCCAGGCCCTGACACTGACAGCTTTGGTGGCTGGAGAATTCTGGGAGCTGAAATCCTTCAGACTTAAAGTTGCAAAGGTTGGAGACCCCTGGCCCAGGCCCTGACACTGACAGCTTTGCTGGCTGGAGAATTCTGGGAGCTGAAATCCTTCAGACTTAAAGTTGCAAAGGTTGGAGACCCCTGGCCCAGGCCCTGACACTGACAGCTTTGCTGGCTGGAGAATTCTGGGAGCTGAAGTCCTTCAGACTTAAAGTTGCAAAGGTTGGAGACCCCTGCCCTAGAGCAAACACTTCATCCGGTATTAAAAAGAAGAATAGAAAAGGAGGCTGCTGTGTATTGTTTAATGGACTGCTAAATTGGCCACCCCCACCCAGTCATGACAACCTGGCCATGCCCACCAAGCAATGCCCATAGCAATTCTGAATCCCCAAATTTTGAATCCCACCACTGCCTCCATCTCTGGAAGAGCCGACCTCTTCCCAAAGGAAGGAAATGCACCTGGCGGAAAACGGCGTCGAGATTGGATGGGAGAGTGAATACTGGATTAATCCTGGGGATGATGGTTACCACTCTGTTGGAAAGAAATATGTGGGGTAGAAATGTAACCTCAAAATGCTACTCTCCATGCCTTGCTTTATCCTTCTAGATTGAGGGAGATGTATCTCCCCCTCTAGTTACCTGTTTCTCCTACTAACCCAGAATGTGCCTTAATAGCTAAAGGTGTCTGTTGTTTTCTAGGGCGAGCAAGGGCTTCCAGGTTCACCAGGCCCAGATGGACCTCCAGGCCCAATGGTATGTCTTGACCTTTTGGGAATTGTGCTTTACCTGCCGTGGGACTGAAAGCAAAGGCCGGCCCTCTCCCCTCCCCCACCCCTTCAGCTCTCCTGGTTCAAGCCCGGAAGATCTGCCTCTCCGTGGGGGTGGCAGGGTGGGGCGAGTGTCTGCAGCCCCAGATCCAGAGCAGTCCCTGTCCTCCTCAGACCATCTTGGCTGGCCCTTCCCTCCCTCCCAAAAGACCTTGACGTGGTCCCCTTGGACGGAGCTAGAGGGCAGGTTGGAGGTGGCCAGCCTGAAAAGGGAAGACTCAGAAATGTGTTGACTTCAGCCCAAATTCAGTTTTCCAAATCCATTTGGCTCCCGTAAATCTAAAACAAAAGAGGAAGTGGCTGAACGAGATGCCTGATTTTTAGCACCCATCTTCTCCTTCTCTTCAAAGGGTCCACCTGGCTTACCTGGCCTGAAAGGGGATTCTGGTCCGAAGGGGGAAAAGGTGAGTTCTCAGCATAAAGAGATGGGTAATGTATGTAATGGCTCCTATCCTAACCTAAGAAAGTAAAAACTCTTGAAGCGGATGTCTTCAAAAGGAACCTTTTACTAAACAGAATGGTAATTAAAGGCAAAACAGCATCTAAAAGCCTTTAGGATAGGCAAGTGGGGTTTTACTGATAAAGACCCCTCCCCTCTGTCCAAATGCAGATTCTAGTCAATACACAAGTGTGAAACTGTTCCCTTAACTCTCCTGCCATGAGAATCGAATAAATCCTACGTTCCCATTGCTATCTCTAGTTTGACGTTATAGCTAGATATCCCACATGGCTATCATAAACATTCCTCCAGAGGTGCTGGGACCTCCATCTTTCCGGCAACAGGAACCCAGTTGTAAATCTCAGTTGTTGTCGGTGCTGTTAGGAATTTAACTTCGAGGCCCCCCTCCTCTCAAATGAATGGCAGGTCACGTAAGGGTGTGGTCTGACAGGTGTCCAGAATCAAAAATGAAGCTCCAAAGAAACCGGTGGAATTTGAAGCTTTAACTCTCGAGACCACCTGGGCAGAGAATTCCTGAAGCCAGCTGGGAATTGCAGCTCTCGGCCACGGCTTCTCCCATCCTGGCCCCAAGAGTCTTTGCCATGACCCCCTTGCCTTTTCCAGGGTCATCCCGGACTGATTGGTCTCATTGGGCCTCCCGGCGAGCAAGGAGAAAAGGGAGATCGGGGACTGCCGGGACCTCAAGGAGGATCGGGACCTAAAGGAGAACAGGTAGACCATGGAGAGCACAGCTGCAACGTCCCTTGGACCTTCTCGATTGCCCAATCTTCGGGTCCCTCCTCCCCGCTCCCACATGAGGATGGGGCTGAAGCTATGGAAGATGGGGACTAAGGAGGCGTTGCAAGCACTGATTTTCTTCTCTGTCTCCTCCTTCAAGGGTATACAAGGTCCATCTGGCCCTCTTGGCCCACCTGGTCCTCCAGGGTTGCCGGTGAGTAGCAAAAAGGCTGGGACTTCAGTCCATTAAATGAACATGTGGTTTCACCCCTCCTCCTCCCCCAATATAACAGCAATAGCCCTTAGACTTATAGACCTTAGACTTCACGGTGCTTTTACAGCCCTCTCTAAGCAGTTTACAGAGTCAGCCTTTCACCCCCAACAATCTGGGTCCTCATTTGACCCACCTCGGAAGGACGGAAGGCTGAGTCAATGTTGAGCCTGGTGAGATTTGAACTGCCAAGTTGCAGGCAGTCAGCAGTCAGTAGAAGGAGCCTGCAGTAGTGCACTCTAACCACTGCGACACCATGGCCCGCCTTCCTTCCTTCCTTCCTTCCTTCCTTCCTTCCTTCCTTCCTTTCCTCCTTCCCTCCCTCCCTCCCTTCCTTCCTTCCTTCCTTCCCACTTAGCCCTTAGACTTATATTCTGCTTCGCAGTGCTTTTACAGCCCTCTCTAAGCAGTTTACAGAGTCAGCCTCTTGCCCCCAGCAATCTGGGTCCTCATTTGACCCACCTCGGAAGGACGGGAGGCTGAGTCAACCTTGAGTTGGTCAGGATCAAACAGTCTGGATTGAACATCAGGCAGTTGGCAGAGTTAGCTTGCAATACTGCATTCTAACCACTGTGCCCTCACCGTTGACAGACAGACAGAAATAGCAGTTAGACTTACATACTGCTTCACAGGTTTACAGTGTCAGCTTCGGAAGGACGGAAGGCTGAGTCCACCTTGAGCTGGTCAGGATCGAACAGCTGACAGTTGGCAGCATTAGTGCAATACTGCATTCTAACCACTGCACCAGCTGACAGATGGATAGATAGATAGATGGATGGATGGATGGGTGGGTGGGTGGGTGGATGGATGGATGGATGGATGGATGGATGGATGGATGGATGGATAGATAGATAGATAGATAGATAGATAGATAGATAGATAGATAGATAGATAGATAGATAGATAGATAGATAGATAGATGATAGATAGACAGACACAAACACACATCAACAATAGCAGTTAGATTTATAACCGCTTCACAGTGCTTTTACAGCCCTCTCTAAGCAGTTTACAGAATCAGCCTCTTTCCCCCCAACAATCTGGGTCCTCATTTGACCCACCTCGGAAGGACGGAAGGCTGAGTCCACCTTGAGCCGGTCGGGCAACTGGCAGCCGGCAGCCAGCAGAAATAGCCTGCAGAATAATAAACCTAATTTGACATTTCAGTGGTTTCCGAAAGATAGATATTGTATGTTTAACTAATTTCATTGTAATTTTAGTACAATGACAATAAAGATTATTATTATTATTATTATTATTATTATTATTATTATTATTATTATTATTATTATTATTATTATTATTATTATTATTATTTCTGAAGCATAGTAAGAATTCTCGGTGTACAAATGGCTATTTCAGCCTCAGGCTGATATGTTGAACACGTTAATTACTCTACAATGGTGACAATCTTCGTTCTGCTAACCAGCACCGGCTTGGGGTATGGGCTACTTAGTTATTTTTAATGGATGCTTTGCTAACAAGCCCTTCTGTCTTTCCACTAGGGCCCCCCTGGTCCAAAAGGTGCTAAAGGATCTTCCGTAAGTATCAAATCTATCAAAGAAAAAAAATGTTTTATTGCTATTAATCATAGCTATGGTGAGGATGGGGGGGGGGGGGGAAGCTCTCGGCCCCTTTCCTGCCTTTCCAGCTTCCTTCATGTCTTTGTCCCTCCCATCATCCACACACCCCCTTCAAGATGCTGCTCCTTTGATGACTCTTATGCGGGTGTGGTATCCTCCCCTAGAGCAGGGGTGTCAAACTGGATTTCTTCGAGGATCAGTGTTAGGATAATTATCCTGATGTTGGGTTGACAATATATAGAAGCCAGGATTATTAAAAGGTATATGTAACTTTAAAAGCTATGTGGAATCTGATTGGCTGTGCTTTCCAGCTCAATCATAAAAGGCAGCTGGAAACACAGTTCATCCCTTTTGCTTTCCTTTGCTTCCTGATTGCCACTGAGGAAGGAGCTGAACCTGAAGACGGAAGAGAGTCATTGTTTTGACTGACTGTAAGATAACTGTGTTTTTGGTGAAGGACTGTTTATTGTTGGAGGAGTTAGTATCACTGTTTGGAAGGAGTATTTTAGTTACATCAAGAGTAAAGACTATTTATTTTTTCTACTATCAGTGTTTGATAGTTATTGTGTGCTTTAAGCAACGTATCTCTTGCTGTCCGGTGTATTGCACTATTCCGCCTGTTTACTTTACAACGGGGGTGTTTTTACCCCCAACAATCAGCAGGGTAGGTGGGTGGGGAGTGGGTGGGTGGGGAGATGGGATAGACGCCTCACGCAGCCACTCTGCTGGCCAAAACGGGGCGCCAGGGGGCCTGAACGCAGCCCGTATTGACTGCCAGAGGCTCCGCAGATGGTCCTTTGATGTAGGCACCTCCTTAACTGCCCATGTCTTCTCTGTTCCTCCTTCTTCCCAGGGGACAACCGGTCCGAAGGGCGAAACTGGTCATCCCGGCCTACCAGGGCCTCCTGTAAGTGCTGCGTCCGAGACGTGTTTTGCAGGCGGTCAGCAGTTTGAGTCTGCTTCTCTGGTGTGGCCTCGCTCAAGCCGAGTCCCTGTCCTTCTCTCCTTCTCCAGGGCCCTCCAGGAGAGGTGATCCAGCCGCTTCCCATCCAGTCCTCCAAGCGTACTCGGAGGAACATCGATGCCAGCCAGCTGATGGATGATGCCAACTCCGACCATTACATGGACTACCCTGATGGCATGGAGGAGATCTTTGGCTCCTTGAACTCTCTGAAACTGGAAATCGAGCAGATGAAGCACCCGCTGGGCACCCAGCACAACCCAGCCCGGACGTGCAAAGACCTGCAGCTGTGTCACCCGGACTTCCCAGATGGTAGGCAGCAGCCACGGAAGGGGAGGGGGGGGGGAAGGGGAGTTGATCTTCCTTTCCAATTTTAATCGGGATTCCAATTCTGACAGAAACACAGTTAATCCAGGTGGGCTCCAGGTTTTCATTCTAGAGTTCCCTAGGGCCTCCAGCATGACTGGCTTCCAATGTCAGAGTCGGCTGGAATCAGGCACCACCCAAGTTTAGATAGATAGATAGATAGATAGTGAGATAGATAGATAGATAGATAGATAGATAGATAGATAGATAGATAGATAGATAGATAGATAGATAGATAGATAGATAGACAGACAGACAGACAGACAGACAGACAGACAGACACAGACAGACAGACAGACAGACAGACAGATAGAGAGATAAAGGATGGATAGAAGGGGATAGAGAGATGATAGATAGATAGATAGATAGATAGATAGATAGATAGATAGATAGATATGGATAGAAGATAGGATAGAGGGAGAGATGATAGATAGATAGATAGAGAGAGAGAGAGAGAGAGAGAGAGATAAAGGATGGATAGCAGAGGATAGAGAGATGATAGATAGATAGATAGATAGATAGATAGATAGAGAGATAGAGAGATAGATAGAGTGATAGAGATAGATAAAGGATGGACAGAAGAGGATAGAGAGATGATAGATAGATAGATAGATAGATAGATAGATAGATAGATAGATAGATAGATGGATAGATGGATAGATGGATAGATGGATAGATGGATAGATGGATAGATAGATGATGGATAGAAGATAGGATAGAGGAGAGATGATAGATAGATAGATAGATAGATAGATAGATAGATAGATAGATAGATAGATAGATAGATAGATAGATAGATAGATAGATAGATAGGGATGGATAGATGATAGAAGATAGAGAATATGTCTGCTGAATATAATTCCACATTGGCAACAAGAAGGGCATCTGGCCAGTAAACACCCAGCTCCATTCAGATGAAGATGAGGATCTTCAGCTCCTGCCCTCCAAACCCAGAACAATTTGTAATCTGAGAAATAATCCCTGTTTCTCAGTGTTGGGACCAGCTCTCTGGAACGATCTCTCGGTGACTCTGGAGAAAGCTGGAGTTTTTCTAAAGGGCTTTTGGACCTGATGCCAACGTCCGTCTTTGGGCTTTATCATTTCTAGCCGTTGCATCTCTCCCAATTCTAGGAGAATA
Organism: Rhabdophis nuchalis; assembly: GCA_039707465.1. Classification (NCBI taxonomy): domain Eukaryota; kingdom Metazoa; phylum Chordata; class Lepidosauria; order Squamata; family Natricidae; genus Rhabdophis; species Rhabdophis nuchalis. Next base: position 5,869,087 of record CM077652.1, read on the forward strand.
TTGGGTGGACCCGAATCAAGGCTGCTCCCGGGACTCCTTCAAAGTTTACTGTAATTTTACCTCTGGTGGGGAAACCTGCATCTTCCCAGATAAGAAGTCTGAGGGGGTAAGTAGCTCTTTTTTTGCAGCCCCTTTGGAAGATAAGAACATGAGAACAGCCTTGCTGGAAGAGGCCACAGCCCATCCAGTCCAGCCTTCTGTCTCCCACAATGGCTCCCCATTTGCTTCAGGGTCTTCCCAAGCAGATGTCTTCACCTGCTTAGGATTCCCTGCAAACGGCATTGAGAGATCTCCTGCCTATCTCTCCAACCCGGAGGATGTCCTTAGGCATCCATCATGATAGCCATGGATACCCTTGTTCTCCATGAACTCCTCTCATCCTTTCTTAAAGGTGTCGGGGCTGACAGCTGTCACCACTTCTTCTGGCAGGGAGTTCCATAGACCAGGGATCCTCTGGGTGAAAAAGTCCTTCCTCTTACTTGTTTGAGGTCTAGCTTCCAAAAGTTTCATGGAGTGCCCCCTAGTTCTAGTGTTGTGCGATAGGGAAAACAGTTTTTCCTTTTCTACTTTGTCCACACCGTGCATGATTTGATAGACTTCAATCAGGTCACCTCTCAGGCGCCGTCGTTCTAGAGTGAAGAGGCCCAGCCGTTGCAGCCTCAGATGGTAAGGAAGGTGTTCCAGCCCCCTAATCATTCTGGTTGGCCTCCTCTGCACCTTCTCCATTTCCATAATATCCTTCTGAAGGTATGGTGACCAGAACTGTACACAATACTCCAGATGGGGCCTCACCATAGATTTATAAAGAGGCAAAATGACACTTGCTGACTTATTTTCTATACCCTTCCTAATGATCCCTAGCAATGAGTTTGCTTTTTTCACTGCTGTCACACTGGGTTGACACCTTCATTGAGCTGTCCACCAGGACACCAAGGTCCCTTTCCTGATTAGTTGCAAGGAGTTCAGACCCCATCAGTTTATAGATATAGTTGTGTTTTTTTGCCCCAACGTGCATCACTCTGCACTTACTAATGTTGAAGCTCATTTGCCACTGGGTTGCCCACTCCCCCAGTGTCAAGAGATCCCTCTGGAGCTCCTCACACTCTCTCTCAGTTTTCAGTACCCTGTATAATTTAGTGTCGTCGGCGAATTTGGCTACCTTGCTGTTTACTCCTACTTCTAGATCATTTATGAAAAGGTTGAAGAGCAGGGGTCCCAGTACTGAACCTTGGGGGACCCCACTCTTTACCTCCCTTCACCTGGAGAAGTGTCCATTTAATGCTACTCTCTGTTTCCTGTCCCTTAGCCAGTTGCTAATCCAGGACAAGGCCTGTCCCTTTATTCCATTACTGGCAAGTTTATTTAAGAGCCTTTGGTGCGGGACCTTGTCAAAGGCCTTCTGAAAGTCCAGATAAACAATGTCAACTGGATCTCCTTTGTCCACGTGCTTGTTGACACTCTCAAAAAATTCTAGCAGATTAGTGAGGCATGATTTTCCCTTGCAAAAGCCATGTTGGCTCTCCTTCAGCAGTGCTTTATCTTCTACGTGCCTATTAATTTTATCTTTTAAGATCGTTTCCATCACTTTACCTGGGACACTTGTCAAGCTGACCGGTTGGTAATTTCCTGGATCACCTCTGGATCCTTTTTTGAAGATAGGTGTTATATTCGCTTCCAGTCATCCAGCACAAGGCCTGATTTGAGATACTTGGTCAAAGTTTCACTGTCTGCCCTATGCTTTTATTTTGCTTTCAATGACGTTGTTCCCATCAGGAAAAGACTGAACAGAAGCAAGCAAAAGGCTTAGAGACTTAGACTATTCTGCCAAGGAAGCGATGGGTGGGAGCTCGTCAAGGAAATATTCAAACTAGAACCAGGGAGGAAATTCCTGACAATGAAAACTGTCAATCAGCGGAACGGCTTCCCTCCAGAAGCTGTGGGTGCTCCATCCCTGTAGTGTTGAAAGAAGAGATTGGACATCCATTTGTCTAGGGTGAAATGAGCACTCAGGCCTTGGACAGGGGGCTGGACTAGAAGATAACAGATTAGTAGAATTGGAAGGGACCTTGCAGGTCATCTAGTGCAACCCTCTGCCCAAGCAGGAGACCCTACATCTGCCTCTACCTAGGATTGAACTCACAACCTCCTGATTGGGCGGCGAGAGCTCCACCTCTAGGCCACAGCAGCAGGTCCAAGGTCCCTTCCATTTGTTCTGATCTGCCTCACAAACACAAAAAGCTCTCTGTAGTTGAAGCAATTATTCATCTCCGCCCCCTGCCTTTTATCCCCAGAGCTAGGGTGGGGCTTCTCTAGCAGTGGTGACTCTTCTATCCCAAGGACCAGCCCATAGATTTCCACTGCTCTCCTCTCCTCTCCTCTGCCATATCTATTCATCTCTGCCCCCTGCCTTTTATCCCCAGAGCTAGGGTGGGGCTTCCCTAGCAGTGGTGGCTCTTCCGTCCCAAGGACTGGCCCATAGATTTCCACTGCTCTCCTCTCCTCTGCCACATCTATTCATCTCAATCCCCTGCCTTTGATCCCCAGAGTTAGGGTGAGGCTTCCCTAGCAATGGTGGCTCTGCCGTCCCAAGGACCGGCCCATAGATTTCCACAGCTCTCCTCTCTTCTGCCTTCTGTGCATCCGTGCATCAGACACTGGACCCAGTTGTTCCTCCTCTTCCTCATCAGCCACTTCCAGACCTGGGGACTGTTGACTGTCCATCTGAGGGCTGATGGACATCCCAGGCTCCCCTCTGTCTCTTATCTCTGACAGCCCCATTCCCTTTTCCCCCTCGGAGTTCTCCCCCTTGATGCTGGCCCTGACTCCCACGGCTCCGCTGGAGGGGCCGGCAGTTGACAGGCCACAACCCCGTCCTTAATGATTGTATGATTCTATGAATGAGAGGCAGGGAAAAAAGAGCGAAGACAATGAAATCAAGTCTACTTTAATTGCAACCCTGTTCCTTCTCCATCCCTTTCCTTCTTTGCAAGCCATCCTTGCTTCACACATGTCTGGACATGCATTTTGTCCTTGCAGCTTCTGCCTTGCGCATCATTTAATGTTTCTCGTTTATTGATAGACGTCTGACGGCAACTTGCATTGCGAACAAGCTGCCAATGAAGCTGAAATGTATCAATTTCTGCAGATTCGTCCATGCAAATATATCGTTTCCTCTATACCAGGGGTGTCAAACTCAAGGCCAGCCCATGGGGTGCTTAGATCTGGCCCATGGGGCCACCCTGGAAACAGGGAAGGACCGGTCAACGATGCCTCTGCCAATGAAATAGAGCCCAAGAGAGCCATGCACACACCCCTCCCCCAGGCCCTGTTTTTGGCCGTGACGCCCTCTTGCAGCCCTCTGCTATGTGTGGCCCTCCAAAGCTCCATTTTCTCTGACAGAAGGCTGCAGGAGGCCATCAGGGCCAAAAACAGGGTTCAGGGGGGTGGCACGCAGTTGCCCGAGCTCCGTCTTCGCTGGCAGAAGCAAAGCAAAAACAAAGCAAAAGGAGAAATGCAAGAAGAGACAGGAAAGGAGAAAGAGGAAAGAAAAAGAAGGGAAGATGGAAAGGAAGAAGGAAGGAGAATGAAGAGGGAAGGAAAAAGAAGGGAAGGAGGAAAGGTTATAATGAGAGAGAGGGAGGGTCTGAAGGAAGTCCTGCCACATTGCCATCACAGGCATACCCAACCCAAGGGACGAGCTGGCCATGCCCATGCATCCTCCTACCAAGGTCAAACGCAATCCTGAGGCGGCCCTCAGTGAAATCGAGTTTGACACCCTTGCTGTATGCTAAATTATTGGTAGGGAAATGCATCAGCTGGAGTGAAAAAAACATGACGTTGGAAGTGAACGCCAGTGTCCTTCCTGGGGTTGTCGTCCATTCACACTTTCCACTCCTTCCGTGGGTCCCTGTAATTCGCAGATCCCATAGGAACAAGGAGGGCTATAGTGGCTCCTCTCCTAACTTAAGAAAGTGAAGACTCTTGAAACGGATTATTTTGAAAGGAACCTTTAATTAAGCAGAATGGTAACCATTAAAGGCAAAGCAGGATCTGAGTCCCTTTAGGCCATGCAAGTGGGATTTTATTGATAATGACTTTGTCAGAATGCAGATTCTGGCCAATGCACAAGTGTGAAAATGTTCCCATGACTCTTCAGCCTTGAGAGTCGAATAAACATACATTCCCCCATGGCTATCTCTGGTTAGACATTAAAGTAAGACATCCCACATGGCCATCATAAACATCCCTCCAGAGGTGTTGGGATCTCCAGCCTTCCGGCGACAGGAAACCAGCTGTAAATCACAGTTGTTACAGGTACTGCTAGTAAGTTGACTACAAGGCTCCTCCCAATTGAATGGCAGTATCACATTAGGGATCTGACAAGGGCTTTGTAATGACTACCCAATCTGCTTTGAGAGCGAGATCTAGCAAGCGGCCCTATCTGCTTGTGATTGTTCTCGGGGTGGGACGGGGGACGAGAGGCGGTCTGGACCAAATCCATCTCTGGATCAGAAGTTCCCTCCCCCATTTCACTGTAGAGGAAAACTAGAAACAAACAAACAAACCCTATTTTTTTAATGTTATCAAGACGAAATCTACTGTAACTTTAGAGTGTTGTAAGCGACGGAGGTTTTGCAAAATTAGAAGCTGCTGAGTAGCAGGCCTCTAAAATGTTGCCCTTTTAAATGTGGCCACTGGTTTTTGGTTTTTTTTTTTGGCATTTTCTTCAGAATATGATGACATTTCCAGGAAAGCTGGATTGATGTTAGTGGATGAAATGCGCGATACGGTGTAAAAATCAATGCGGAGGTTTTCAAACTGCCGTATGCTTTTTTATTTCCAATTTTAGCGCCTTAAAATGTTCATAACTCTTGTTTTGGGTCTGGTGCAAAGAAATTTGCAGGGAGATGTGAAATATTTGTGTAGATTTCAGGAACAAAGTTTGAGGTGTGGAAGAAGAGAAAGTGGTGAGAAATAATATTTCCCCTCCATTGGTGAATTGGAGCTAAACCTGGACTAGGGAGAAGGATAGGCGTTTAACTTCCCTGGTTCATAAAAGAAAAGGGTCTTGCAGCTAGTCCAAAAGATGAGACCATTGCAAAACTAGGCAGGAAAAATCAAAGCTGCAAGTACAGATTAGGCGAGGGACCTTGGAGTCCTAGTGCAGGGGTCTCCAACCTTTGCAACTTTAAGTCTGAAGGACTTCAGCTCCCAGACTTCTCCAGCCAGCAAAGCTGTCAGTGTCAGGGCCTGGGCCAGGGGTATCCAACCTTTGCAACTTTAAGTCTGAAGGACTTCAGCTCCCAGACTTCTCCTGCCAGCAAAGCTGTCAGTGTCAGGGCCTGGGCCAGGGGTATCCAACCTTTGCAACTTTAAGTCTGAAGGACTTCAGCTCCCAAACTTCTCCAGCCAACTGAAGTCCTTCAGACTTAAAGTTGCAAAGGTTGGATACCCCTGGCCCAGGCCCTGACACTGACAGCTTTGCTGGCTGGAGAAGTCTGGGAGCTGAAGTCCTTCAGACTTAAAGTTGCAAAGGTTGGAGACCCCTGTCCTATTTGACGTCAGCAGCCAAAAAAGCTAATACAATCTTGGGTTGTATAGACAGAGGCATAGAATCAAGATAACGTGAAGTCTTAATGCCGCTTTACAAAACCCAAGTAAGGCCACACCTGGAATACTAGAACCAATTCTGGTCGCCAAACTACAAAAAAGGATGTTGAGACTTTGGGAAAAGTTCAGAGAAAAGGAAATAAGATGATCAAAGGCCAGGAGACTAAAACATAGAAAGAACAGCTGCAGGTTTTGCATCTGGCTAATCAAAAGAAAAGAATTAAGGGTGAGATCAGTGGTGGGTTTCAAATTTTTTTATAGCCTCTTCTGTAGGTGTGGCCTGCTTTGTGGGAGTTGCTTGCCGACCATGTGACCGGGTGGGAGTGGCTTTGCCAGCCCCCTGACCGAGTGGGAGTGGCTTGGCAGTCATGTGACTGGGTGGGCGTGGCCAACTTGTAAAATGGAGTGAAACTCACTGAACAATGCTCTTGCTTAGCAACCAAAATGTTGGCTCAGAAACTCTGGCATTTTAAGCACGCAAGTCTTAAAGCTGTCAAGTTACCAGACCCTTGCACCCCTAACCCTTTAGAGAAAAAAAAACCCAGGGGTGTTTCAAACTTGACAACTTTAAGACTTGTGGACTCCCACAATTCCTCCTCTCGCTCTTCATCTTGATGATGGGCGGACAGGTGGGGGGAGGGAGCTGGAACCGGTTCTAAACGGCCTTGTAGATTTGTGGAACCTCCTTCTATAGGAGAGGCTAGAACTGGCAGGAAGCCACCCCTGGGTGAGATAATAGCAGCATTCCAGTATTTGAGGGGCTGCCTCAAAGAAGAGGGGGACAAATGATTCTTCAAAGCACCAGAAGGCAGGACAAGAAACCATGGATGGAAACTACTCAATGCCCCAGTGGAATAGCTTGCCTGCAGAAATCATGGGGACTCCATCACTGGAGGATTTTAAGAATAGACTAGACCAGGGGTCTGCAAAGTTGGCTCTTTTAAGACTGGTGGACTATGCTGGCTGGGGAATTCTGGGAGTTGAAGTCCACCAGTCTTAAAAGAGCCAACTTTGCAGACCCCTCGACTAGACCCATGATGGCGAACCTATGGCACGGGTGCCACAGGTGGCACGCGGAGTCATTTCTGAGGGCATGCGAGGTGTTGCCCTGACAGCTCCAGCACGCATGCACACGCTGGCCAGCTGATTTTTGACCTTGATTTTCAGCAGTTTTTCATCCTCTGGAGGCTTCAGGAAAACCCCCTGAAGCTTCCAGAGAGTGAAAAATGGACTTACTGGGCCCACCCAAAGTTGGAAAATGGGCCGTTTCTGGCCTCCGGACGGCCTCTGGGAGGTGGGCGTTTTTGCCCTCCCCAGGCTCCAAGAAAGTTGTGCATGCATGCGTGGGGCAGCATGGCAGGGTGTCACGCACGTACGCACAGGGGGCATGGCATGGGGGGATTAAATTATGGGGTGGGCACCTGAGTGCGTGCAATAGTGTGCAATTTTGGCACCCAAGGCAAAAAAGGTTCGCCATCACTGGACTAGACAGTCACTTGTCTGAAATGGTATAGGTTCTCCTGCTAGAGCAGGGGTTGGACTAGAAGATCTCCAATGTCCCTTTCTATCCTACCCTATCCTACCCTACCCTACCCTACCCTATCCTATCCTATCCTATCCTATCCTATTGTTTTATAACTTGTAAAGGGAAAATGGGTAACAAAGGATTAAGCCAGTTCTTGCAAGTTGCTCATCGCTAATTATTGATTATTTCCTGTTTGGGGTATAATTGTGTGTAGTCCTGTGGGGCTGTTTCACACAGGACCTTGCATTGGGACAGTGGTGGGTTTCTGCAGGCTCCCACCTACTTGCGAGAACCGGTTGGTGAAATTTAGAGAACCGGTGAGAGGGGGTTCCACCGGCGGACCCAGAAGTAAGTCTGGCCCGCCGCTGCCAGTGATCCAACAGGAAGGAAAGGAAAGGAAAGGAAGGAAGGAAGGAAGGAAGGAAAGAAAGAAAGAAAGAAAGAAAGAAAGAAAGAAAGAAAGAAAGAAAGAAAGAAAGAAAGAAAGAAAGAAAGAAAGAAAGAAAGAAAGAATTTATCATCACAATTGAGTCCAAAATTTTGGTTGCTAAGCAAGAGCGTTGTTAAATGAGTTTCACCACATTTTAAAAGGTGGCCACTTCCACCCTGTCACATGACTGCCAAGCCACGCCCACAAAATAGGCCACACCTACAGAGTAGTTTCTAAAAAATTTGAAACCCACCACTGAATTGGGACAAAAGTTACCTCTGGGCCAGAGGTGGATTAGTTTAGTTAGTTTTAGTTTTATTCGACTTATTAACCGCCCCCTCTCCCCGAAGGGACTCGGGGCGGTGCACAGGAAATGTAAAAAACATAATATATCACAAAATAAATACATAAATACTTAAAACTATATTAAATAGTTTTAGAACAGCTTGCCTCCAGACGTTGTGAATGCCCCAACCCTGGAAGTCTTTAAGAAGATGTTAGATAGCCATTTGTCTGAAATGGTATAAGGTTCATGCCCATGCAGGGGGTTGGACTAGAAGACCTCCAAGGTCCCTTCCAACTCTGCTATTGTAATGTATTGTATTGTATTAAATTACCACCCTGTGCTAAAATCTACCCTATTAAAACTAACCCGTAAAACCAATGTAAAAATTTCTCTACTAAAGACTAAGGCCAGGTACGGTAGGTTAGGCCAGGCCGGCCTGTTGGAAAAGATAGGTTTTTAGTTGCTGGCGGAAGGAGCGGAGGTCCGTGGTACATCTACGTTCGGGGGGTAGGTCGTTCCAGAGGATAGGGCCTGCCACAGAGAAGGCCCTTCCCCTGGGCGTCCCAGTTCGGCCCAGTTCGGCCGAACCAATAGTGGTATTCTGGCCTGGGTCGCAGAACCGGCAGCAACCCAGTCTGGCCACGCCCCTGAATCGGTTCCCCAGTCACCGCTGGTATTGCCAGCATGTTGTTTAGTAGTGTGTAGTCGCTGTAAATTGCTCTGTGCATGTGCAAATAAGTTTACATTGAACTGCGCATGCACACATAGCGAAACAGCAGCAAAACTGGAAAAAACATACCTCTGCTTTGGGAGGGTTAGAAATTGCCCCATGTCGCTCCTGTCCAGATTGGGATCCAACGTGTTGGACTCTCCTCTTGGTATGCACATCTGTGAAAGTCCTGTGATTCTTAGGAGCCCAAACATAGCCAAACCCTTCTTTTTTCCAGATAGATTCTGGAGACGAGGCTGAAGTCCTCGTCTCCAGAATCTCAGCCTTGAGATCCCCTGAGGGCCCAAAGGCATCTGGCTGGCCACCCCCTCTTAGATGAGAAACGAATTCCACCCTTTTCCAGTCAGTCCACTTCTTTTGGCCTAAATACTTCTCTGTGACTCTGAAAAGGAGGGAACCTCTGTGGTTGCACCTCCTTCCCCATTCATCCACCCACCCAGAAGTGACAATTTGATCACAAAAAGCCACCGGGACGCAGGCCAAAGGCTTCTAGGAGGGAGAAGAGGCCCAGATGTATGGGAAGGACAACAAGACTCACTCCTGTGACCATAAAACCCTCTTATCCTAGGAATATTTTCCACGTTAAACTTCTTTAAGCTGTTGATCCAAAGGTGTTTGGTTGTATAGGTGTGTAGATATGTGTCTATTTATTTCTTCTTGTGATTAAGTACTGTTTATTCATAGGACAGATTTATTTTCCCAATTATCCACTGCCCTAAAAGCATCTTTTTTCGTGTTTAAATGTTCAACTATGTAGGAAGCAGCATGAATAACATAACATAAAGCCATATTAAACATAACATAAGCATAAATAACATAAACCCATATTAAAAGTTCTGGGCATGTTTATAGGAGTCAGTCTTCTTTCTTTCTTTCTTTCTTTCTTTCTTTCTTTCTTTCTTTCTTTCTTTCTTTCTTTCTTTCTCTCTCTCTCTCTCTCTCTCTTTCTTTTTCTTTCTTTCCTTCCTTCCTTCTTTCTTTCTTTCTTTCCTTCCTTCCTTCCTTCTTTCCTTCTTTCTTTCTCTTTCTTTCTTTCTTTCCTTCCCTCCTTCTTTCTTTCCTTCCTTCCTTCCTTCCTTCTTTCCTTCTTTCTTTTTCTTTCTTTCTTTTTCTTTCTTTCTTTCCTTCCTTCCTTCCTTCTTTCCTTCTTTCTTTCTTTCTTTCCTTCCTTCCTTCCTTCCTTCTTTCTTTCTTTCTTTCTTTCTTTCTTTCTTTCTTTCTTTCTTTCTTTCTTTCTTTCCTTCCTTCCTTCCTTCCTTCCTTCCTTCCTTCCTTCCTTCCTTCCTTCCTTCCTTCTTTCTTTCTTTCTTTCTTTCTTTCTTTCTTTCTTTCTTTCTTTCTCTCTTTCTTTCCCTAAACCCTTTTTTAAAGCAGCTCAAATCCGCATCAGCTCTTTCAGGCTAGCTTTGGGGGTAGATATGTCCTCTGCGCATCCCACCAGGGAGTGGGGAGAGTGGGGGAGGGGGGCTAGCATGCCGGTTGGAAGGCTCCAGAACATTCTCCACTTAAACAGCCCAGGAAGCATTGCCTCCTAAGCACTCAGCCTCCCCAATCTTCAAGTTCTTGTCTGCCGTTGCATTCTTGGCAGCACACAAACACACACAAACACACACACAAACACACACCTGTAGCAAGAAAGAGACGTGGGAATGCACAGATAAGAACTGGGAAAAGCCCAGTTAGAGAGAAGCAATCTGCTCTTCCCAGAAATGCTTGGGAGTCAAACCCGAAGTCTGGGGTTACTTTCTCGTGCTGTTACCTTTCTTTCAAAGGCACCAACTTTAATGAGCCACAGCAGACTTCCTCAAAGGCAGATCATGAACACGGATGCTTTTTAATTGAGCCGTTGGTCTGAAAAGCTGATATCCATGTCAGGCCTGCCATAACCTTAAAATTCAATTCAATTTATTCAATTTGTACCCCGCCCTTCTCCAAACGGACCCAGGGCGGCGCACAGGAAAATTAAAATACATACAAAACATCATATAAAATTTAAAAAACTAATTCAATAGGACCTGTGCTAAAACCAGATTAAAATCCCCAAATTTAAAAACTATCTAAAAGTCAGTATAGGGGGCTACGCTAGGCCGGCTAGATGGAACAAATGTGTCTTAAGACACTTGCGGAAGAGGCGGAGGTCAGAGATGGTGCGAAGTTCAGGGGGTAGGTCGTTCCAAAGGGCTGGACCTGCCACAGAGAAGGCTCTCCCCCTGGGTGTCGCCAGTCGGCATTGTCCGGCCGACGGCACCCTGAGGAGGCCCTCTCTGTGGGAGCGTATTGGTCTGAGGGATGTATGGGGCAGGAGGCGGTCTCGCATATAACTAGGCCCCGAGCCATGGAGCGCTTTAAAGATGGTCGTCAGAACCTTGAAGCGCACCTCTTAAGTAGAATTTATTTATTTATTATTTATTTGTTTATTTATTTATTTGTTGAATTTATATAACCGCACCCTCTCCCCGAAGGGTCCCGGGGCGGTGCACAGGAAATTAAAACAGACAATATCACAATATAAATAATTAAAACCAAATTAAATAAATTATCCCTGTGCTAAAATTTAAAAATATTAAAACATAATCCCATCTAAAACCCAATTAAAACAATTTAAGGTACAGCCTGTAGGCTAGGTAAATAATTTAGGCCAAGCCGGCCTGATGAAACAGGAGTTTCTTTAATTTCTGGCGGAAGGTGCGGAGGTCCGTGGTTGTTCTGAGGTCGGGGGGTAGGTCGTTCCAGAGGGTTGGGCCCACCACAGAGAAGGCCCTTCCCCTGGGCGTCGCCCGCTGGCATTGCCTGGTGGACGGCACCCGGAGAAGTCCCTCTCTGTGGGAGCGGAACGGCCGCAGGGATGTTCATCCCTCTTCTCTATAATTCATGGCACAGTGTCACCGCATACCAGTGAAACACCAGTGAGCATGAGTTAGCAGCTGACAATCAGGATTTTTCTGATTTTTGACTACCGAGACTGACATAGCTCTCCTACTATAGTATCTGGAACTCTTTGGAGATTCATTGATAGCAGGCCATTAAGCAAGCATACAAACTTTCAAGAAGAACAACGATTGTTGGTTTTTGATCTGGTCCAGACTGTTGGGAATTGTTGGATGTGTTATATATACTTTTATTTACGGTCACAGACCAAAACACAAGTACTACAGGAAGAGACGTTAAAAATCATAATAATCATAATAATCATAACAATGGATCGCCAATAGCTTAACTAAGGAAGGTTACAGCATTCTCCCCTAATGGTTACAGCTCTTAAGAAGAATTTTGAGACCTGAAAAGTGATATATGGAGAGCCATCTCCTAGGCAGTGGGCCATCAAGTTACAACCTTTGAGTCTAGAAGGGATGGTTTCAAGGAGAGACAGTAACTTAGATCTGTCTGCGTTATACATGGGGCAAGATAGAAGGACATGCTCCGCAGTTTCAACCTCGGCTCTGTCGCAAGGGCATAGCCGCTCGTTAATCGGGAGCCTCTTGAAGCGACCATCCAAAAGTGCTGAGGGCAAGACATTAAAGCGAGCTAGGGAGGAAGCTCTTCTATACTTAGGGATGGTTAAAGTATAGAGATAGGAAGCCATCCTCAGTCCGTAATTATTGAATTGATTGAAGGTCAGGGGAAAGCAGGTTTTATTGGCTCTGGCTCGTAAATATTGTAGATCAATGTCCACGAGTCGTTGGACTACTCTAAATTGGGCGTCCTTAAGGCCATAGTTTCCCAAATCATCCCCCGTGAAGCCTAGCAGGTGTAGCTTCTTCAGCAGCTCTTTTCCCCAGCAAGAGATATGCGAGTCCGCAAGCACTCGGGAGAGGTAGCTACCAGGGGCTGCCAAGAAAAGCTCCCGAAACCACCATTTAAAGGTATTAATCCACACCATACATTCAACCGATCGAATGCCCAGTTCCAGGTACATCGAAGCAAAACCAACACAGGGTGTTGGATGTGTTGTGTTGTAGCCATGGTGCCAGCAGTGTAAAGTCCTCTTGCTTACTGTGCAATGCTGTAACATTGTCTAGGCCTTAGATGCCTTGAGATGGCACTTCCATCCTCCATTATTGGCCGTGCAGAGTTCATGGAAATGGGATGCAGCAACTTCTGGTGGCTCAGAGGTTGCCCTAAAATTCAGGCACTGTGTTGATGGCAACACTGAAGCCTAGAAAATGGCCTCGGTGAAGCCGGTTGTCAGGGTTCCAAAGTAACACACCATCAACTCCGAGCAAGCAAGTTCCTCAAAGAATTGATTTATTGGACATATCATATTGGCACAGTCTGGTGAAAACCAACTCTGAAGGTTCTCGCGATTTTCACCTAATAAAAGCTTTCCCCCTTTCCCAAACAATCAGGCACGTGATCCAATTAAGGGGCCTGGTAACTTCTCTCCTCCTCTCTCTGGCCACCTGTGGGAATGTCCTTGGTTCCCAGGAGAAAGTGTTTTGCTTTGGCTGCAAAACCCCAGCTACCTCTATCCCCGACCCCCTCAGCTCCAGTGTGGCAAGACTGAAGCTTCAAAATGGCTTCAGTCAGGTCAGCTTCAGGGTTGACAGGCGGCTCCCCTTAATTGAAAAGGACTTCCTGCAAAGAAAAGAAATCAGAGAGAGGCTAGCCAAGGTTCAGCCTAATACAGTTTGGAACGCTGATAGTTGAGTTTTGACACCAGAAGAACCATAAACATTTCTTGGCCAATGAAGAGTGCATAAGACAATAGATGACTCCTATGATTATGTAAGTGGCTTCTACTGCTTCTCCTTCAACCTCTGGCTGAGGTTATTGGGAGTTGGTACGCAAAACATCTAGAGAGCCACCAGTTCCTCAACTGTGACCTAGAGATTTCACCTATCCAAAGCCAGATATGACAGTGTTGGGTCACCATGAAATGAAGCTCTAGGCTTCACAATTAGGACAATATATTTGAACATACTAATAAGCGTTCGGAGAAGCAGATCTCTCCCTGGAAGCAGAACAGTCTTCTTCGGCTTTTTAAAGAGAGAGGGGAGTCAACCTTCCCCCTTGGCAGGATGGCCTTAGCAGGCCTGTTTCTCTCTTGGTGACAACTTGCAAAGCATCCCTGGCGTGCTTTCGAGTTACCATAGGTAAGAAGGGGGGGAACTGATGGAGTGGCACGGCAACCACAACCAGAAGCACATTCCATGCATACCTTTGGCTGTATCCCAGGAAACAGCCGGAGGGGCATGATCTGTACAGCCCATGAAAGTGCTTAGTTGGAGAATGTAATTTATTCATTCTCCAACTAGAGGGGAGGAAACAGGGTCATAACTGGGCCGTAAATTACATGGGGTCAGAGCTGGCTTCACTTATGTGCTGACATGTTGCTCCTAATAAATAATTGGATTTCTTTTGAAGCTTGGCTTGAGGCTCAGGATTTAATTAGGGCATCCATCAAAACTCTGACCGCAAGCCAGCTCTGACACTTGGTTTCCTCCCCACTAACAGCCAATCATCCAGGCTCCAGGAAATAACATTGGCTTTCTGGGTTCTCTCTCAATTCGTATGGCCCCAGAAAGTGTCAGAGGTTCCTTTGTCGGTTTTGGGTTTTGCTCAAAAGGAAAGACTCAAGTGATTTCCGTGGGAACCTTTCGCTCCAGAGTGTAACTCTCCTTTTTGTCTTGTCTCTCTTCTTCTCTTCCCCCAACGTGCCTCTTCCACCGTTTTCAGGCTAGAATTACTTCATGGCCAAAGGAAACCCCGGGCTCCTGGTTCAGTGAATTCAAGCGCGGTAAACTGGTAAGAGGAACCCACACTCGGCTTTCTGTTTGGCTTTAACCCCTCCTCATATTTTGCAGAGCAAAATGGCCCGTTGGCCCAAAGAGCAGCCAGCCACCTGGTATAGTCGCTACAAGCGAGGGTCATTGGTAAGTGGTAAAGCTTCTGGCTCCCTCCGCCCTCCACCTGGAGCACGCCAGCCATGCCCGCTTTCCACGTCTGGCCCCAAACTAATTTCACTCTCAATGCTGAACTAATGAGCAGCGCTAGAAGAGTCCAAGGATGCCGAGGAGCAATTGCTGAGGGGGTTTGACGGCTCCGTCGGGGCCCTCACCATAGCCGGCGTCTCCTTGGCCTTTCTGAGGTTAAGCTGGTCTCCTGATCAGGAGATTCTTCAAGAAGATGTTGAATAGCCATTTGTCTGAAATGGCATAGGGTTTCCTGCCTAGGCAGGGAGTTGGACTAGATGACCTCCAAGGTCCCTTCCAACTCTGCTATTGTAATAATTGTAATTGTGGATACAAAGGACCAGACAGGACAGGAAAGGGTTTGAATCAGAATTTGACTTAGAACTGGAATTCTGCCACTTGTCTGGCAGAATTCACAACTTACGAAAAAAAAATGAAGAACATGAACATTCATGGAAATAACATATACATACATGGTATTACATTAATGAACTACTTTACAGAAACTATGTAAGAAGATGTCATTCTAAGAATTCCATATGAAAATATTTGTGTTTGGGGAAGAAAATGCTCCAAAACACGCTGAAAACGTTACATTTAAAATGATTGAACGTGAATTGAACGTCCAATTCACTTTTGAAGCAAACACAGATCTGAGTGAATCAGATCACAGGAGCCTTTGGGTAATCTGAACCTGGATTCTGAAGCATTAGTATCAGACTTGTCCAGATGAGACCAACCGAAGGGCTAACCAGAAGCTTCCTTAACATTGGGAAGATGGTGGAATTGCGATGATGCTTCCGTTGAATGGTGGGCCATTGCTGAAGAACTGAAGCATGGGGAGAAAACAAGGCTGTGTCTCTTTTTGGGGTTGGGATCAAGAAAAGCCAAGGAGGTGACAAAAGATCTCAGATGTCTTTTCTCTCAGCTTCCTTCATTCAGAAAAGAACTTTTCAGCTTGACAGTGTCTGTGCAATGTTTGCTACAGTCTCAGAACTGGAGCTTTGGCCACCATCTGCCCAGCTTCACTGGCAAAAAAAATAAAAATAAGGAAAATGTAATTTTTCTATCTGAATTCCATATTCCACCATTCCATATTGCATCATCTGGAAGGAAGACTGGGGCGCAAAACAGTTTTAGTTGAAGGTTGGGCATGTAAATAGTCTTCTCTTTGTGGAGGAAACATTTGGAAGCCTACTTCAAAAAGATTCTGAAGTTCCATCACAATTATTCCCAATGATATTCTTTGTCGTGCCCCTTGCTTCCTCTCGAGCAAGGGAGTTCATTTATTTTATATCTATAGACACAAAAACGGCTGTGTGTGTGTGTACATTCCAGCATAACTCTGGAACGCCTCGAGCAATTTCAACCAAACTTGGTCCACAGATGACTTACTCTCTGGAAAGAAATACTGTGGGGGCAAGACATCCCTAACACCCCTTAGGGTGGGTGTTCTGTTAAGATACAGCCTGTTGTGCCTTCAAATGGTTTCTACTGTACTGCAGTAAAATGGCTTTCCAGCTAGGCAGCACTGCCACCACACTGAAAAGGCGGCTGTCATGTGTGTTTGTGTGTGTCAAGAGCTTCTTCCCTGTCCAAGGGAGCCCACGCATGTTCCTAGACTCACCACACTGTACTAATAGGAGACGTCAGGTCCACTCTGGGTCTGGCTGGACAACCCCACCGATCTTGTGCAAATCGTTTTGTTGTGAATTTTGTTTGCAGCAGCTGTTTTTTGCTCATCGCCTCAGATTTTGCTTTCCTTCTTTGCTCTTGTTATCTTGCTGGTCATCAGGATGGTTTCTTGAACTGGCAAAGAGCCACCAGGAATTAGAAGACCTCCAAAGGCAACCGTACCACATTTCCTCGTGCAGTGGGGATTCCGGATCTATTTGAGAAATTTCACCCTTCCTAAGAAAGCTCTTACCAAATTCCTCTGATGCATTAGATCAGGGGTCTCCAACCTTTGCAACTTTAAGTCTGAAGGACTTCAGCTCCCAGACTTCTCCAGCCAGCAAAGCTGTCTGGAGAAGTCTGGGAGCTGAAGTCCTTCAGACTTAAAGTTGCAAAGGTTGGAGACCCCTGCATTAGATGAAAGAAATTGAAAATTCATCCTAATATTCACTTTGGTCTACAGCAATAACAATAAGCCCTTAGACTTACATACCACTTCACAGTGCTTCCCAGCCCTCTCTAAGCGGTTTACAGAGTCAGCCTCTTGGCCCCAACAATCTGGGTCCTCCTTTGACCCACCTCGGAAGGACAGAAGGCTGAGTCAACCTTAAGCCTGGTGAGATTTGAACTGCCAAATTGCAGGCAGCCGGCAGGCAGCAGAAGGAGCCTGCATGACTGCATTTAAACCACTGTGACACCACGACCTGCCCTCCCTCCCTCCCTTTCCCTCCCTCCCTCCTTCCCCAGCGAGCAATAGCATTTAGACATATACTGCTTAACACCCTCTCTAAGTGGTTTACAGAGTCAGCCTCTGGTCCTCAACAATCTGGGTCCTCATTTGACCCACCTCGGAAGGACAGAAGGCTGAGTCCACCTTGAGCTGGTCAGGATCAAACTCTTGGCAGTGAGCACAATAAGGCATAGTGCTTTTACAGCTCTCTCTAAGCGGCTTACAGAGTCAGCCTTTCACCCCCAACAATCTGGGTCCTCGTTTTACCCACCTCAGAAGGACGGAAGGCTGAGTCAACGTTGAGCCTGGTGAGATTTGAACTGCCAAACTGCAGGCAGCTGTCAGTCAGCAGAAGGAGCCTGCAGTACTGCACTCTGACCACTGAGTCACGGTGGCTCAATCTATTGTTGTGAATAGCTATTTAGCTTACCCATTTCATTTTGAGTCGGGGAGCAGCTATGGATGTGGTCCCAGGGTCTTTAAAGGCCGCTTGCAGCTCTGGATCTCAGATGGTGGATTTGGGGTTCCAAATCTCTCTCGTGCCATTTTCCCCTCACCCAGAAGACCCCGAGAGCTCCTTTTGGCATCCCAGGGGCTTCAGCACCTGTTTGAGCTCACTCTGGTTCAGGTGCCAGATGGTTTCCATCCTAAACTCTTCATCAGGAGTCCTTGGAAGGACCTGTGGCTCAGTTGGCTTGAAACGTTCTTAAGGAGAGGTTGCCAACCAACAGGTTTGTGGAGGTAAGATCTCGTTCCCTTGTTCACACACGGAAGGATGTAGGATTGATGAATGGGATGCTTCCAATTAGCATTTCTAAGATTCTAAAAGCTTATTTATTTACGAAATCTATTTGCTGCCCATCTCCTATCCAACGATTCGGAATAGCTGGCTTACAGCAATAAAAACATTAAAAAATCCATCACTCCTAAAAATGCAGCCGATGAAATAATTAACAAATAAAATCATTAACAGCAGATGGCCAGGGAGGGAGCTGGACACACAAGGAGGGGAGATGGGATTAAGTTTTAATTCGTCCAACACCTCCAGTATGAAGCTCCAGTATGAAATATTAATTATTTCCATAATAAATGCAAATGAGGCACCACCTCCACAAACAGGTTTTTCAAATTTGCTAAGTTGCGGCTGCACTGGGGCTCTGTGCATGGCAGGGAGGGAGGGAGGGAGAAGGGTTTTCAGAAAGGCTGGCTTTTCATTTAAAAAAAATTAATTAATTTAATTGACTGGTTTACTAAACATTGTTGATAAACATCAGCTTAATTTGCATATATAATTCCTAGAAGTAATTGAATCCGACACACACACACACAGGCATATATAATATTCCTTGACGTAAAAAAATATGCAGTAAGATGTTTGGAGATCTCTTAATCTCCTTCCAAATTCAGAGGGCGTTTTAGACGACGATGTCGTAAAAATTGACCCGAGGTTCCACCAATGGATTACTGCAGTACGTTCCACGTGGGACCTCTGCTTGAAGATGATCAGAGGTGTAGCTGGACCAGAAGGCAGTGGATAGAAATGCCTCAGTATGTCCTGGCGTTACTTCGTTGCAGCTAAAACTAAAAATCATTTAATGGTGTGCCTGGTAATAAATCACGTTAGCCAATTAGCAGCGTAATTGAATCTATCCATGCGCATTACAGGCCAGCTTGGAATTCCCCTCTGACCACAGGAATGCCTGGAATCCTCATTTCTCGATGTCGACTCGATACGAGTCATGGTGATGTTTTTGGGAGTTGACAATGTCCTCCTGTCACCACCGCTATGTCAGTTGCAGTTGCTGCCATTTGGCTTCCAGGCCCTGGTGTCACCGCTCAATAGATATGGTCTAGTTCTGAGGGGCCCCTATGGCTGGTAGTTCCTGCCCATCCTGATCACCTGGTTCACTCCCAGTCGGAGCTGCTGGTTCGCCTGAACCGGCTGAATCCCACCCCTGGTGGAGCCCCTCAGGAATTGCATCTGAAATGCCTTCCAGTGAAGGGTGCTGGGCGGCCTCTGAACTGAATGAATGCCGTGTCAGTTAGGATTCAGGGGTCTCCAACCTTGGCAGCTTTAAGACTTGTGGACTTCTTTGCTGGCTGAAGAATTCTGGGAGTTGAAGTCCACAAGGCTTGCCAAGGTTGGAGACCCTTGAGTTAGATGGCCACTCACTTCTAATTGGAATAACTGGGAATAAGTTGCTTTTAGAGGATCATCTTTCTGCATCAGAAGAATTTAGGAGATGATAAGACTAGTGTAAGACTTAGTAAGACTTTCCTTTTTTAAAAAATAAAGAGCTTTCCCCCCCCAAAAGAGACCTCTTCAGCCTTAGAAGGAAGAAGAAATATCTCTAAGCACAGGAGACCTTCTGCTAGTCCGTCCTCGCTGCTGTAAATTTACGTTACATAGGCTTTAAACAGTGGAAGAGTCAGTTGCCATCTGTCAATCTCTTGTGAACAGATCCTGATCCAGGATAGTCCACTGCCATCTTCTAGTTCCTGGTTGCTCTTTTAGCTTGTCTAGCATGCTTACGCTTGCCTCAGTCAGTCGTTTTGACCTCTCTCAAGACAATCATGGACAGGAGTCCACACAACTGGTTGGTAAAACCTTTGTTTCTTCTTATCAATGTGTGTGTGTGTGTGTGTGTGTGTGTGTGTGTGTGAAATTGACGGATTCTGAGCTTGTGTGAACACGGTCCCATTCCCTTCTGGCCCAGCCAGTCCTTTCCCACAATATCTAATGAACACCAGGGTCTTGTCTGGAAATTGTTTAACTTTGGCATACAACACCAAGATGTACAGTGGGCATCGGATGCCTTGGGAAGCCCAATCTCTGACACAAACACACAGGAAAGGTTTTCAGGCACAGGGGAAAACCCCAAAATTCCAACATCTATGGTTGACCCAACATTCCAAGTTCTCTAAACGTCTTGAGTCTTTCCTGACTGTGGTCCTAATTCTTGTGTGTCTACGTAAGGATCCTTTTAATTCCATGCTTGGTTATTCTGCCAATTGAAGGGTTTTTAATTACTTCCCACATCCTGAACGTTGTAGAGATGAGACCTATTTCTCATTTCTAGGATTTGCCCAGCCCCAAACTCAAAAACCCCATTTATTTTTCAGAAACAATGGTGGCTGTGTGTTTCTTCCAATGTCACTGTAAAGAATTCTCTCTGACCATCCCTCAAGGTGGTGGGGGGCAAGAATAACGTGACACACTTTGGGGCACTAGGGTGTAAACGTTCTGCCGAGTGGCCTGCCTTTTGCCTGCCCACCACGTCTTGCCTGGCCTACCTGGTCCGCTTCTTCCTTGTCTCCTTCTCCACTTCCCCTTAGCTCTCCTACGTGGATGCTGACAGCAACCCCATCGGAGTGGTACAGATGACCTTCCTGCGGCTCCTGAGTGCCTCCGCCCACCAAAACGTCACCTACAACTGCTTCCAGTCTGTGGCGTGGCACGACGCCACCGTGGGCAACTACGAGAAGGCCATGCGCTTCCTGGGCTCCAACGATGAAGAGATGTCGTACGACAACAGCCCTTTCATCAGGGCGGTCTTCGACGGCTGTGCAGTAAGTAGTAATTGTGATTGCGTAGTAGTGATTGTGCAAAAGAGAGACCCTTCGTTGGGGGGGAGGGGTTGGCTCACAGCTCTCTCAGGCAACCTCCTAGGCCAATGGTCGGCAAACCGCGGCTCGCGAGCTACAAGCGGCTCTTTGGCCCCTCGAGTGCGGCTCTTCCTCCACCCAGCCATGGGCAGACTCCGTCTGTTGCATGGGCGGCTGCTGCTGTCCCCGAGCCCTGTGACGTGCAGCTCCTGCTGTCTGAGGTCACCCGGCAGGCGCGTCGGGCAGGACGGCCAGGTGCATCTCCACCAGCTTCCTCTGATGGCCACCGCGGCACACTTTCCAGGGCTGCCCGCCACACGGGGCTGGGACGGAGGTGGGCGTGTGGCAGCCGGATGGCCTCGGCAGCGCTTAAGGTAGCCGCAGCCTCGGGTGCTCCCCCCGCCCACCCGCCTGCCCGCTCGCAGCGGGAGGAGGCAGCCATAGCCCCCCCAGCCGACATGCCGGCCCCTCCACTGCTTCCCGGGGGGGAGGGAGGGAGGGACTGACAGACACACAGAGAGACAGACACAGAGAGACAGAGATAGAGAGAGAGAGGGAGGGAGGGAGGGAGAGACACACAGAGAGAGAGAGACAGACAGACACACACACACACATATACAGAGTGACAGAGCTGGGTGGAGGGAGGAGAGAGACAGACAGAGAGAGAAAGAGACAAAAAGAAGAGAGAAAGAGAAAGAAAGAAAAATAGAAAGAAAAAGAAAGTGGGAGAGAGAGAGAAAGGAAGGAAGGAAGGAAGGAAGGAAGGAAGGAAGGAAGGAAGGAAGGAAGGAAGGAAGGAAAGAACTTATGACCACAATTGAGCCCAAAATTTTGGTTGCTAAGCAAGACTGTCATTAAGTGAGTTTCACCACATTTTCCAAGTTGGTCACCCCTACCGGTCACATGACCGCTGGGCCACTCCCACAAAACAGGCCACACCTTTTGGCTTTCAAAAGAAATTTCAATCGTGGTACTGTTGATATTTGGCTCTGTTGACTCATGAGTTTGCCCACCACTGGACTAGGCTGTTCATGTGGATAGCGGGACCTCCTTTTCATGGGCGTTATCAGAAGTGGGTGTCACATGATGTAACAACTGGTTTGCACAGCACGGGAAATCCTGGACTCGCTTTGCTCGCACGCATGCCATCTGCACATGCGTGCGGCATCAACACACATGGAAATTCGATCATGCACACCTTCAGTACATGTATGCAGCGTTAAACATCATGTCAATTCGCTCAGGTGTGCTTCCTGCACATGCCTGCGGTTTCAAAAACACGGCGATATAGGACGGGATTGCGCCCGCAGATCACAACTACCAGTCACCCGAACCAGTCCAAACCGGCAGCAGCCCACTGGTGGGTGTGATTGAGAAGGGGAGGGCAAAAATATGAGGCAATAGGTTCTTTTTTGACTCATATCTGAAAATCATTATTACCGCATATATTAGCTATCAACAAAAAGAGTTTTAATAAAGTGTAATATAATAATGCATTTATTGTGGTCAGTGGCCAGAATTAATTAAGTGCTCCCATGTGACACCTCTCCTGCGCGAGCTGCACTGGCTGCCTGTGGCTTTCCGGGTGCGCTTCAAGGTGCTAGTAACCACCTTCAAAGCGCTCCATGGCACGGGACCTGGCTACTTGCAAGACCACCTCCTGCTGCCAAATACCTCCCACCGACCAGTCCGCTCCCACAGAGAGGACCTCCTCAGGGTGCCGTCGGCCAAACAATGTCAGCTGGCGACCCCCAGGGGGAGAGCCTTCTCTGTGGCAACCCCTGCCCTCTGGAATGACCTACCCCCGACCTACGTACGACCACTGACCTACGCCTCTTCCGTTGGGCCTTGAAAACGCATTTATTCCGTGCGGCCGGCCTGGCGTAGTTTTTAATCGATTTTAATCGATTTTATTTAGGAGTTTTATTTAAATTTTAGAGCAGGCCCCCAATTTAATGTCATTTTAAGGTATTTTTATATATTGATGTTCTTTGTAGTTTTTATTGATGCCTGTTCACTGCCCTGAGCCCCGCAAGGGAGAAAGGCGGAATACAAATTTAATAAACTATAAGTATAACTAACAATTAGTACTGGATTTCTCACCTAAAAGTCTGACTTTAAGCAGAGAATAGAGATTAGAGTGATCTGAGTCTTTGGGTGTGTCAGGGCTCCAAATAAGACCCCCAAATGAAAGGAGACCTTGAGGCTTAAGTTTCCTCAAAGCTCCACTTTATTAGAAATGTCATATTGGCACATCTGGGAAAACCCAAATCTGAAAGTTTCCAGGTCCCCCCCCCCCCAAGTGAAAGTGTCCAGCAACCCCATGTTCATCCCATGGCCCAATCAGGCACCGTCCCAACTGGAGATGACCCCCAGTCATGCCACTCCAGATGCAGGGCAAGACGTCCTTGACTCGCTGAGAAAGGAATGTCATTTTGACTATGTATCTCCCATACTCCATATAATCCTCCCTCCCAGTTTCCCACAGCATTAAATGTGGCAGTCCTGAAGGCCCAGTGCAAAAGATGGCTTCCTTGCCTGGCAGGGTTGGTTGAATGAATGATCCACTTAATTTTGGGGGGTGGGGGAGTATAGGGGGCCCCGTCAAAATGTTGAGACCAGGAGTCTCGTGCTAAAAAAAAACCCCCGCAGGATCTCAGAAGAAAGCAAGGTGTTTAGGTTTTCAGCTTTTCTAGACCAGGAACCAGAGATTGTGGTTGAACAGCATCCTATACATGGAGTGATCATTTTGTGTGTGTATTAAAGAACGGAGCTTGTTTAGCCTAAAGAAGGGAAGGTGGAATGAGACACACAACAAGAGTCTTCCAATCCTTGAAAGCAGTCCCAGAGAAGAGGGAGGGAGTAGATCCCAAGAGCCAAGAGGTTTTACAGGAAAAGATCGAAAATTGAGATCAGGAGGAATCTCCTGACCATGAGCAGTCCTAAGCAGAGGCACAGCTGCCTTCTGGAGCCGTGGGGGCTCCATGGATGGAAGCTCTCAAAGGAAGGTTGGATGGCCCGAGGACAGGGTGAACTAGAAGACCTCTGAGGTCTCCTCCCATCCAACCAGTTGGAGAAAAAGATGGAAGGTTTTCATAACTGATGTGAACTTATTGACTTTACATTTCAAAATTAATGCTTCAATGGAAATGCAGAATTCACCTCCCAGATGTCAACTCACAAAAACATCACCATGACTCTTTCTCAAGTTGACATAGAGATGTGTGAATTCCAAACATTCCTGTGGTCAGAGGGAAATTCCAAGCTGGCCTATAATGTGCATGGATAGATTCAATTACACTGCTAATTGGCTAATGTGATTTATTACCAGGCAGAAAGGAGTGAGCATAGAGGGTAAAGTGCAGACACTATTACATGAATTGCAATTTTAGCTGCAACGAAGAAATGCCAGGATGTTGACCCTAATAAATGATTGGATTTCTTTTGAACCTTGTCTCAAGGCTTGTAAATTTGTAAATAGGTTTTCTTCTGGGATCTTCACACTTACGTTTTCACTCTTTCCTAGGATGGGGGTGTACTGCTCCTTAACAGGGGATCCATTAGGTGCAGCTGGTAGCCATGTGATGCTGAGAAAAGGAGGGAGGGGTCATTAGAACTCCCCCCCAAGGGCCCTGGAGCACCTTTTGAAGACTACCGTGTTTCCCCTAAAATATGACAAGGTCTTATTTTCTTTTGACCTCCGAAATAAGCACTTAGCCTGATTTTCAGGGAGGTCTTATTGTTTTTGAGGTGCAGGAGGTGGCAAGCATGGTCACCTCATGGTTGCTGCTGTGTTGCAGTATTTTTGGGAGGGCTCATTTTTGGAGAGGGCTTAGTGCATGTGCACAAATGCTCGATTGGGCTTATTTACCCAGGGAGGTCTTATTTTCAGGGAAACAGGGTACCTGCAAAATCTTCTTAGACTAGAGAGAGCAAGAGAGGGAGGGGAATGAGGGAGACAGAGAGGGAGGGAGAGGAGGAGAGCGAGAGGGAAAGAGAGGGAGAGAGGGGGAGAGAGGGAGAGAAAGAGGAAGGGTGAGGGAGAGAGGGAAAGAGGCAGGGAGACCTCCACCCACAAAAAAGTAATACATGGATTCATACACTTGTGCAAAAATGCCTTCTATCAAGGAAAATTGTTAGCAAAAGCAGCGTGCATTAGGCAGTATTTTGAACAAAATGTAATATATATTTTAGAAATATGAACAAAAAGATCTAAATAGGATTTTCTTTTAAATATCCAAGTTACAGCAGACCAAACTTGATATGCAGTGAAAAAAAAAAGATTGAAAGATACCCAAACTGCCCAGCTTTGCCATCCCAGAGTTCAGTTGGCAGGAGCTGTGGTTTGCACCATGCTGCGCATTCAGCCCAAGCCAGATTTTTTTAAAAAAACCTAACTCAGCATAATTTCCTGTTGTCAAACAACAGAACGCTTGGCAGAAGGAGTGAGAAAATGTAATGGGGAGTAAATTATATATATATAATATATAATATATCATCCCTTAAATTTTTTTTAACATATATATATATATATATATATATATATATATATATATATATATATATATATATATATATATATATATATATATATATATATATATATATATATATATATATATATATATATATATATATATATATATATATATATATATATATATATGTTAAAAAAAATTTAAGGGATGATTAATAATTAATTAAGAGACCAGGATGGATCCATTTCGGGCTCCTTAGCCCTCGTCATATCTAAAAAGACAGCAGCAATTTAATAGGTCTCTGTCTGGATGGTCTCTAGGTTGAGTCGAAGGGCAGAGAAGGTTGACAAGTTTGTCTCCTCCCTTAAATAGGCCTAACAGGAAGCTGTAACAAAATATTCACTTCATTCATTCATATATATATATGAGAGATAATTATCACAGCTCCTGTTGGGGTCCCTTTAAGGGGAGGAGACTCATCGTCACCCCTCAAACAAATATATATATATGTTTTCATAGATTTTCATGGGTGTAGGTATGCTGGCATAGCTGGCTTCGGGGATTTTCCCATGTATAAGTCATAGAAATGTTATTGCAACGTTTCGACAAGATCTCACTTGTCATCATCAGGCAGGCTTGTGTCTGTGAGTGTGACTGCGAAGGCATGGCCCTTTTTTAAGTCTTGGTGGGGGGGGGGGGGACAAGTGAGATCTTGTCGAAACGTTGCAATAACATTTCTATGCCTTATACACGGGAAAATCCCCGAAGCTATGCCAGCATATATATATATATATAGATGGTGATCCCATCGAAACGTTGCAAAAACACCTTTAATTTTACACGGGAAAAGACCCGAATAAACCAAAATCTACATATATATATAAAGACGGAGGGGGGAAAGGAAGGGAATGTTGAAGGGGAAAGATGAAAGGATAGGGAAAGGGAAGATAGGAAAGAAGGAAAGGAAACAGGAAGGAAGGAAGGAAGGAAAGGAAAAGAAAGGGAATCCATGCACCTGAACGGCCTCTTGTCCTGCTTTCTTCCCCTGCAGACAAAGAAGGGCTACCAGAAGACAGTCGTGGAAATCAGCACCCCCAAAGTGGAGCAGGTCCCCATTGTCGACATCATGTTCAACGATTTCGGGGAAGCGTCTCAGAAGTTTGGATTTGAGGTGGGGCCGGCGTGCTTCCTGGGCTGAGGGCCGCTCAGAAGGACTTTCTCCAACAGGGCAACTTCGTAACCTCATCGTGCCTTCTCTTTTTGGCTACTTCACTCCACTTTCGTTGTCTTTGGTCATAAACTGGACAGCTCGATGGGGCTGTTTTTAAAACCGCTCCCCTGTTTACCCCCAAACATCCATTTTGCCGCAAGACACACCCACCCCTCCCAAAACCCCAGTCAAAATCCAGACCCTGCTCACCACCGACCCCAGAATCACATGACCGAGGGGCTCTCCAACTGGCCAGAGCCAGCTTTCTCCTCCTTCGCTGCGCCTCTTCGTGGAGACCGTCAAAGGGCTCCGCTCTCACGCTTGAATGTGTTGCCTTTTCCTCGAAACCAGAACGTTCCCGGCAGGAAAGATGCCACCCCTGCCGCCTCTGCCTTCCTTTCAGCGGCTTCTCTGCATCCGAGGGAAAACTGTCCAGGGATCGCCAGTTTCCCGTCATTGGAAAGTCCCCGAAACACCACCGGAAGCCATCAGCCGGGCGATGCAGCCGAGGCCTGATCTCTGTACAGAAACATGGACGAAGGACTCCGAAACCCCCTCCTCGCTTGGAGAATCTTCCCTGCTGGGGTTTCTCTCAGAACCTAGATGGAACACGCCCCCCCACCCCACCCCATTCCCACCAGAGACAGTTTCTCTGGTTCTCTTCCGCTTCGTTCACACGAGAAACATCGGGAAACAACGGCCCTTAAAAAGTGCCAGGTTCTGACTGCTTATCCCATATGATAAAGGTGCTTCTATTTTTGTATTTTGTAAGTAAATATTTGTATATTATTATATTAAATATTAAATGTTTCTGGGTTCAAAACATGCATGTGAGTCACCCGTGCTCCACTGGGCAGCCCCCAGCATCCGATGCCTTCGCGAAGACCAAAGTAGGAATCAGCAGGGAACCGTGCGCTCCCCGCAGACTCAGGAAGCAGGTTCCCACAGCCCCCTCCCCTTAGGAGCCATACGCCGCAGCCTTACGGGCACCCAGCAAATGGGATTGAAATTAAGCACTGCTGAACTTTTGGGGAACTGAGGCAGGCGTGTGTCCGGACAAAGGAAAACAGCTCTCATCTTTGTCCAAGTGTGCCAGCAGTGTTGATATTTGTCACCTCTGACTAGCAATAAAGATTTGTGGCCAGCTCCCCAATCCCCTCTTTTTTTCAGGCTTTGCCTAGTGCAGGGGTCTGCAAAGTCGGCTCTTTTAAGACTGGTGGACTTCAACTCCCAGAATTCCCCAGCCAGCTATGCTGGCTGGGGAACTCTGGGAGTTGAAGTCCACCAGTCTTAAAAGAGCCGACTTTGCAGACCCCTGGCCTAGTGCAATGTAGAGGGGTTTTTAAATATATATATATATATATATATCTTTTACCAAGAAAATCTTCTCCCCCTCAGTGTTCTCTTACCTTCATTCCGTTTTGTTGGTGCTATAGCTGTCGGAGGAACCTTCCAGACAACCCTGGCCGAGCCCTACCAGGGGTCCCTCCCAGCTCTCCCCTCGTTTCAGCCCGGTGATGCATCACCTGTCGTTTCGCCCCCCCCCCCCCATGACCTTGTATCATGTTGACCCATCATCCTGTCATTGACGTCTCTGATGAGCGAGTTAATTCAACTGTTCCGGAGGTCTGAGTTTTTCTTTGGTAGCAATAGGCTATTCATGCAACGCATACCAGGGTAAACATGCCAGATTTGTACTCAGTTGCTGAATATTTGTGGTGCTAATTTATGACTTTATTCAATGTACTGAAGCCAAGGCCAGACTTGACCTGTCTCTACAACTCCCCTCCTCTGTCTTTCCAGAGCAAAACTGAACAGTGCAATTGTGTGTGTCTTTCTCCAGTGGGGGGAGGGGGCTTGCAGCCACCACCCACCCTCCACCACTCCGGCTCGCTGCTCCCACGGGTAGAAAGGGAAAGAGCACCCCACGCCTGGCCCTCAGCCTCGAGGCCAAAGGGAAGGGCACTGCTGTGATGGAACGGGAGCCTTTGTGCGATGTCTTTTCCCACGGCATTCCTGACCCGGGGAAGCTCCGGGTGTGAGAGTAACAAGCCAGCATCTCTCTGCATCTGTAGAACTCCCCTGCTGGGCTGGCTGACTTTCCGCCTGCCATTATTGTGGACCTTCACCCCTTCCCTGCCTTCCTTTCCCACCGAAGGAGCAGGGAGTGGTTGTCAGAATGTCACTTGGAAGGCCAGGAAGTGACGTATTTCTCATTGAAAGCAGCCCTGTTTGGCCAGCCTTTGCCTTTGTCCCTTGAGGGGGGTGGGAGGCCTTCCCTGTAGCCCGCTCCCACTCTTCATTGGCAGACAGCAATGATCTGTCCCACTCCTGACAGATTCCAGGGGACAAGCCTCGCGAGGCGCACACATCCCCCAACCTGGGCACAAGATTCATGGTGCTCTTTCCCTTCTTTGGGGAATTGGAGGATGGAGGTGGAGAGCTGAGATACGCTCTCTTAGGTCATGTGATTCTGATCTGATTATTTCATCTTCCTTCCTTCCTTCCTTCCTTCCTTCCTTCCTTCCTTCCCTCCCTCCTTCCTTCCTTCCTTCCTTTCCTTCCTTCCTTCCCTCTCTCCCTCCCTCCTTCCTTCCTTCCTTCCTTCCTTTCTTTCTTTCTTTCCTTCCTTCCTTTCTTTCCTTCCTTTCCTTCCTTCCTTTCCTTTCCTTTCCTTCCTTCCTTCCTTCCTTCCTTTCCTTCCTTCCTTCCTTTCCTTTCCTTCCTCTTTTGGTGCTTCCTACAGGATGTTGTAAAACTGTACTGTTGCGTCTTTCATTCCTGTTCCATTTCCCGCCCCCAGAACACGTTTAGTTACCGTATATTGCAATAAAATTTGCTTCTTGTATTTGCAGACATATCGTTCCGTGTAATTTTATCCCCTAATATATATCATGACTTGAACAAATGTTGATTTAAACAAAAAAGTATGAAAACAAAGATTTAAATACGTAGAGCCCCCTCCCCCCCCCTTTGAAGTGAGGATGTGTGGGTATGAATCTCTGCATGTCTGTACATGTGTACACACACTCGCGTATGATCAGGTGACCCTATTTGTACAGGTTTCCAAATTCCAACAGATCAATGCCCATTAGAGGTATTTTCAAGAGAGAGAGAAATTGAACCTGTGTAATAAAGGAATAAGTGTAATCGATATTTTTCAATAAACCAAGTTTACTTTTCCACCTAACCCCCGTGACGTGAATGCTTCTTCTGCCTGTAGGTCTAAATCCCCTTCCTTCCTTCCCCCACTGTTCCTGATTTCCCCAAACCAGCCCAGCCTTGGGGGTGGGTGGGGGGAGGGCCCAGAAGCTTCACCAGTCAGGCAGCTGAGAGTCTTGAAAGGAACTGTGAGAGGGATCTTGGAATCCTAGTGGACAACCATTGAAATAGGAGCCAGCCGTGTGCAGCAGCTGCCAAAAAAGCCAACACAGTTCTAGGCTGCATAAACAGAGGGAGAGAATCTAGATCGCGTGAAGTGTTAATGCCACTGTATAGTGCCTTGGTAAGGCCACACTTGGAATACTGCATACAGTTTTGGTTGCCACGATGTAGGAAAGACGTGGAGACTCTGGAAAGAGTGCAGAGAAGAGCAACCAAGAGGATTAGGGGACTGGAGACTAAAACATATGAAGAACGGTTGCAGGAGCTGGGTATGTCTAGTTTGATGAAGAGATGGACCAGGGGAGACATGATAGCAGTGTTCCGATATCTCAGAGGGTGCCACAAAGAAGAGGGAGTCAAACTATTCTCCAAGGCACCTGGGTGCAGGAGAAGAAGCAATGGGTGGAAACTAATCAAGGAGAGAAGCAACTTAGAACTAAGGAGAAATTTCCTGACAGTGAGAACAATTAACCTCTGGAACAGCTTGCCTCCAGAAGTTGTGAATGCCCCAACACTGGAAGTCTTTAAAAAGATGTTAGATAGCCATTTGTCTGAAATGGTATAAGGCTCCTGCCCACGCAGGGGGTTGGACTAGAAGACCTACAAGGTCCCTTCCAACTCTGCTATTGTATTGTATTGTATTGTAAAACAGTGAGGGGCAGAGGAGGCACAGAAATGGGGGCAGGGTGTGCTGTGGAATGGGGAGGAAAGGCGCATTAGCTGAAGCCAGGTCTGCCTTGAAACTAGGGCTGTCTTGCTGATCGTCTTCCAGGGGAAGCTGGCACCCTTCAAAGAGGGGAGGCTCGGTTTCCTGACTCCTGCCCTACGGAGAAGCCAACTTTGCCATGCCAGAGGTACAATGCCAGATCTCCCCAGTCAGGGACAAGCAAATCCTACCTTTTCCGGGAGAAAGGATGCCACGGGTACAGCTGGCATCTTAGTGGAGGCTCAGCCCTTTTCTCCTTGGTGCCTCCTTTTCAAGGTGTCCTAATCTTGGTCAACGCATCTGACCAAGAGAAGGATCGACTGCAGTCAACCGTTACTTGAGGGGCTTATGCAGAGAAGAGGAGGCTCAACCGATTCCCAAAGCACCTGAAGACAGGGCAAGAAGGAACAGGTGGAGGATTACATTATTTTAAACATTTTTATGAAGTTATAAAGTATTATAAAATGCAAAAGCAAATGAAAGAGCCGTGAAGGGGGAAGAGAAGGGAGGGAAAAGTAAAAGAAGCATTGACTTCCGACTCTCTCTCTTACAGTAGAATAAGCCATTAGCATCAAATCACAACTTTTTGCTTTTTGCTAATAATATGGACCTTCTATAAAGGTCTATAAACTTTCTATAAAAATTTCTATAAAGGTCTAGCCGTCTTATCTATAAAACCCAAAGTCAGAGTTCCATTCTCTTCCACACCAAGCATGAAGTTCAGAAACGGTTTCCATGTGGAACCGAAAGTATTTGTGTTCTTTTCTATCATCCAAGTGGTCAGTTTAGCCATTTCAGCCAACTTCCTCAACTTCTGCAACCTTTCGTCCATGGTAGGGATTGAAGGGTCCTTCCATTGTTGTATGTAGAATAGTCTTGCTACTGTCAACATATATAATAATTTATTTTTTATTTATTTATTTTTCAAATTTATACCTCGTTCTTCTCCTTGCAAGAACCCAGTTCCAAATTTTTTCTCCAGTTCTTCTTCCATTAGTTTAGTTTAGTTAGTTTAATATATTAGTTTATTATACCGCCCTACTCCCAAAGGACTCAGGGTGATGTACAGCCAAAGTAAAACAGATATATAAAAGTTAAAAACAGTTTAAAAACCATATTAAATAATTTGGCCTCTCATAAGATTAAAAGACCAAGAAACCCCGATTAAAATTAATAAAATTTTATATTTAAACATTCATTTTTATGCCAGCCCAGCTTGTTGAGACTGCGGCGGAAGGTGCGTAAGTCAGGGATAATTCGTAACTCCGGGGGCCATTCGTTCCAGAGTAGAAGGTGCTCCCACGGAGAAGGCTCTCCCCCTGGGTGTCACCAGTCGACATTGTTTAGCTGACGGCACCAGGAGGACACCCTCTCTATGGGAGCGTACGGGCCAGTGGGAGGTTCTCGGGGGCAGAAGGCAATCTTGTAGGTACCCAGGTCCTAAGCCATGGAGCGCTTTAAAGATGGTAACCAGCACCTTGAATCGCACCCGGAAAACACCAGAAGCCAGTGCAGCTCGCGCAGGAGGGGTGTTACATGGGAGCGTTGCGTCGCCCCCATAATTATCCCCGCGGCCGCATCCTGAACCAGTTGGAGCCTTTGGGTGCTCTTCAAGAGGATCCCCATGTAGAGAGCATTACAGTAGTCCAGACGGGAAGAGACAAGGGCGTGAGTGTCTGTGCACAGGGCATCCCAATCCAGGAAGGGTAGATCAGGCGAACTTGATAAAAAGTCCCCCTGGCGACAGCTGTCATATGATCTTCCATGGACAGCCATGCATCCAGGAGCACACCCAAGTTGCGAACCCTTCCTGAAGGAGCTAAGGTCTCACCCCCCCATAGCCAGTGATGGAACCAGCTGACTGTAACGGGACGCCGGAACCACAGCCATTTGGTCTTGGAGGGGTTGAGCCTGAGTCTGTTCCTCCCCATCCAGATCTGCATGGCCTCCAGGGACTGGGACATCATGTCAAGGGCAACATTGGGGTGGTCTGGGGACGAAACCTACAGCTAAGTATCATCAGCGTACTGATGGAACTTTACCCCAAAACCCTGGATGATCTCGCCCAGCGGCTTCACATAAATGTTGAACAGAAGGGGCGAGAGGACTGACCCCTGGGGTACTCCACAAGTGAGGTACCTTGAGGACGGCCTCTGCCCCCCACTAACACAAACTGAGAATGGTCAGAGAGGAAGAGGAGAACCACCAAAGTACAGTGCCCCCCCCTAACCCCTCCAACCGCCACAGCATGATACCATGGTCGATGGTATCAAAAGCCGCTGAGAGGTCTAATAGGACCAGGACAGAGGAGCAACCCCTGTCTCGAGCCCTCCAGAGATCATTGACCAATACGACCAATGCCGTCTCCATGCTGTACCCAGGCCTGAAACCCGACTGGTACGGATCAAGATAGACAGCTTCATCCAGGTACCTTGGAAGCTGTTGCACCACCACACTCTCAACAACCTTGGCTGCAAAGTGAAGGTTGGAGACTGGACGATAGTTTGCCAAAAGCGCCGGGTCCAGGGAAGGCTTTTTGAGGAGGGGCTTCATCACCGCTTCTTTCAAAGGAAAAGTTCCGATTTCATTTCGATCTCCATTTTCAAGATTATCTGTATTAGAGCGTGAATCATACTCCAAATTTTCTTTGGAGGGTGAAAGATTATTAAAGAGAGATCCAACCCAGACCTGAAATCCAGTTCTGATCTCAGCTTAAGGAAACTGTGATGCTCACAATGAAGGTTTTGAATTTGGACAGGAGAGCTCCATGTCAACCACAGGGTGGGTGTGGGCCAGTCCCTCTGTGCACACGCAACCTGGCACGGTGGTTGTAGAGTTCATTGCCTTGAGCTCCCAGGTGGAAGATGAGAAGTAAATGTCAGATGCAAATGACACTCAGTGACCTGGGTCTGTAAAGGGAGGAAGCACTGTGCTTTGGGTTTCCCAATGGGCCATGTATGCTTCTTCCCTTGGAACACAAGCTGTCCAGAGGTCACCAGCCAAGCACACACACACCTATCTGTTAGGGTCATTCTGCTTTGAGCAACAGGAGGGCAGGTTTTGGCTGACCCTAAAAGACCTCCTGAACCCCCAGGGGCCAAGGGGATTGGGATTGCAAGAAGTAGCCAAAGGGGCATCCTTTCCCCATAGCGGTCACCTGTTACCTGGGTCCCATTGAAGCAAAGCACTGAACCTGAGCCAGTGGTGGGTTCCACATTTAGTTAGTAGTGGCTTGCTCCACAAATGCCCACTTCATGGGCACACACACACCTTGCACATTTTTGAGGCCCGGTCTCAAAAATGTGCCTAAATAGAGCCAGGGCGGGCCCATCCCACCCACGATTTCGCTACCAGTTCGGTGAACCGGTCTGAACCAGCTGAATCCCACCTCTGAGCTGAGCTTAACAATAAGTTGTCACACTATCTGTCAGGCCTGGGGGAGGAAGGTTGTTTTGTGGTGCAAGAGTCACTGTGTAGAACCTGCATCAACTTGCCCCCTGTTGCTCAACAAGAACCCGGAGTGTGTTTTGACCATAGGCTACCCATCCTTCTGTGCTTTTCTCCTCCTCAGCCCAAGACATTCACACAAGGCACTCTACCAGGCTAAGTGTGGTTTGTTAGCTTGTAGTTCAGCCTTTGACGTGGATTCAGGCCAAGAGGCCATTGTCAGTTTGTGAAGCATCTCTATGAATACTATCAAACTGCCATAGAGAGGGAGAGGGGAATTCCAAACATACCTGTGGTCAAAAAGGCATCTCAAACTGGCCTGTGAATGCGCATGTCTAAACTACCATCTCTCATTGGCTGTGATTTATGACGAAGGCTGAGGGGAGGACAGTAATGCGGGCAAAATTCAGAAGCAGATAAAGAAAGCAAAAAAGATGGCTGCAACGAAGAAACGCCAGGATGTTAATCCTAATAAATGATTGGATTTCTTTTGAACCTTGTCTCGAGGCTTGTAAATTTGTTAGTCTTCTTCTGGGAACTTGACAGCCATTGTGTTAAGCCATAAGATTGTGTGTCTGGTTTTAAGACCTCACATGGAAGCCCACTGAGCGGTGCAATGGCCTAGAGGTGGCGTTCTCGCATCACAATCAGGAGGCTGTGATTTCGATCCCGGGTAGAGGCAGATATTTTTCTCTCTCTGGGCACAATGAGAATATACAGTGGTACCTCGGTTCACGAACAGAAAAGTTCATAAAAATATGCTCCGGTTCACAAACTCCGCTTCGGTTCATGAACTCCGCCTCGGTTCACGAACTCCGCTTCGGTTCACAACCAATTTGGTTCGTGAACAGAGTCAGTTCAAGAATTAAAACCAAAAGAAAGATCAGAACGGATTAATTGGATTTACATTAAACCCTATGGGAAACTGTGCCTCGGTTCACAACCAATTCGGTTCGCGACCAGAGTCAGTTCACGAATTAAGTTCGTGAACTGAGGTACCACTGTATCTGCTGAACAAAAACTCTACATTGGCGACAGGAAAAGCATCCAGCCAGTATGCCATCCTGTTGCCCAGACTCCACCGCACAAGGGGTTTTGGGGTCCTTCAAAGGGGATGATGATGATATGAAAGCCCACCTCAGTCTTGTGATTCCGGGGACTTCCTATCTGAACTTGTCTGTCTAAATCAAAAGACTCTAAAATTCTTCAAAGCGCCACGTGAGTTGAGGCAAGACTTGGTTGTCCCAAAGGTGCTTTTTCCACAGCTGGATGGGCGTCTAGATGTAAACAAGAAATTAGCTGTCCTGAAGCTCTTTCCGAACCAACCTGCCCAATGCTCCCCCTCCCGCCATCTTCTGTAGCCCCCACCATTTCCCCATGGAGGGAAGGAGGCATTGAGCCTAACTCCATCCTGGCCCAGGTGGCCACTTCCATCCCTCAAATGACCATATTTCCACAGGTTGTCTCATCTCCTCTTCCTCTTCCTGCCCCTTTTCTGATTTCCCAAAGGCGGTAATATCTGTTTAAATGTGCCACCCACGGGGGAGGAGGGAGGGGGCGGGAGACGGATGCTTGCTGTTTGCAGGGTAATAGCTTGTGTCGCTCTAAATTGGGATTTATCTTCCGTTAGGTGTTCTAATCCCATCACTGGTCTGGTGGAGCTACCCAGGGCCGCTCCGCTCGTCCTGCGGCTTTGCATAAACTGCCGCCGCTTTTCAATTTGCTCCGGGCCTTCCTCACCTCCTGGAAAAGCAATATTGGAGGCTGCAGAAAGAGAGAAGCCAGGCAGCCTGGTGCTGGTGGAACTTGACAGGTGATGTAGGAAGGGCTGGCATGCAGCTGGAGAGAGGAAATTAAACGAGACTTTTTTTTAAAAAAAAGAGAGGAAAATATGGAAATGAGTCATGAATCTGAAAGGAATCAGACCCAGGAAACCGCCTATGAAGTCTTCCATTGTACACGGGAGAATAATTTCACGTATGCTCTTTCAAATAATTCCCGTTGTGCTTCTGTGTTAAAAAACAAAAGACGATTTAAAGGTACGTTTATTTTGCTGCATTATTTGCAATAAACCTTGAGGTGGGACAATAAGGATGAACATGCAAAAGATATTTAATTAAATTAATTTATTTCGATTTATAAAACCGCCCTTCTCCATCGAAATGGACCCAGGGCGGTGCACAGGAAGTTAAAATCGATAAATAACAATAAATACAGAGCAACTAAAATAGATTAAACTAAAAAACCTGTGCTAAAAACATCCCATTAAAATTCTAAAATACATTTACTCATTGGCTAAGCTAGACCGGCTTGATGGAAAAGATAAGTCTTAAGTGAGCGGCGAAAGAGGGGAAGGTCTGTGATGGTCCGAAGTTCGGGGGGTAGGTCGTTCCAGAGGGATGGCCCAGCCACTGAGAAGGCCCTCCCCCTGGGCACCGCTAGCCGGCATTGACCGGCGGATGGCACCCTGAGGAGGGCCTCCCTATGGGAGCGGATCAGCAGCAGCTGCCACGCAGAGCTATGTTGAAGGCACCAATTTACAGGAACATTTTGTAAAAGGCATGGCCAAAAGTTTAAAAAAAAGATAAGGTGATTCTCAAAGTTGCCTTAAATTAAATGGACATGGGGATAAAAGCAGGACTCGCACATCATTTGAAGCCCAAACAGACTGACCAATCCCACTTTGAAATACTGCTACTGTGGCAGACTGACAGGTCAATCCTTAGCCAATCGTCTTGGTTTCTCTCAGGAGGGGTAGTACAGAATAGAATAGAATAGAATAGAATAGAATAGAATAGAATAACAGAGTTGGAAGGGACTTTGGAGGTCTTCTAGTCCAACCCTTTAGTGTTGTGTGATAAGGAAAAACTGTTTTCCCTATCGCACAGCACTAGAACTAGGGGGCCCTCCATGAAACTTTTGATAACTAGACCTCAAACAAATAAGAGGAAGGACTTTTTCACCCAGGGGATCCCTGGTCTATGGAACTCCCTGCCAGAAGAAGTGGTGACAGCTGTCAGCCTCGACACCTTTAAGAAAGGATGAGAGGAGTTCATGGAGAACAAGGATATCCGTGGCTATCATGATGGACGCCTAAGGACACCCTCCGGGATAGAGAGATAGGCAGGAGATCTCTCAATGCCATTTGCAGGGAATCACAAGCAGGTGAAGACATCTGCTTGGGAAGAGCCTGAAGCAAATGGGGAGCCACTGTGGGAGACAGAAGGCTGGACTGGATGGACTGTGGCCTGTTCCAGCAAGGCAGTTCTTATGTTAAGAAAGAAAAGGAAGGAAGGAAGGAAGGAAGGAAGGAAGGAAGGAAGGAAGGAAGGAAGGAAGGAAGGATGAGAGGAGTTCATGGAGAACAAGGGTATCCATGGCTATCATGATGGATGCCTAAGGACACCCTCCGGGTTGGAGAGATAGGCAGGATATCTCTCAATGCCATTTGCAGGGAATCATAAGCAGGTGAAGACATCTGCTTGGGAAGACCCTGAAGCAAATGGGGAGCCACTGTGTGGGCTGTGGCCTGTTCCAGCAAGGCTATTCTTATGTTCTTATGTTCTTATGTAACTCTAAAACTATACCATTTTCGACAAATGGATATCCAACCTCTTCCAGTTTTTGTGCCTTCACAACTTCTGGAGGCAAGCTGTTCCACTGATTAATTGTTCACACTGTCAGGCCAATTGGCAAGTGGATCTCCCAGGGCTTTCCTATACACTTTGGTTTTTTAGATTAAGTTTTTTGGTTTTTCAGATTAAGGCAACAAGGCTAGAATCGAAACTGTTTTTCTTGCAATGGATGTACTGAATGATGCTAGCGACCAGTTCTTTGCAAACTCTTCCTCAAACAAAATGCTCCCGGCTGTCAGAAGGAGAAGACATCTATTCAGAGTGGACAGTCAGCGCCCGGGTGACAGAAGACAATCTCTCTTCTGCCATTTCCTCGATTTTCTTTTCAATTGTAACCTAAATTTAGCCCAATGGCTTTCCCCAACACAGCGCCAATGAGACAGGAAGCAAGATCAACAGAGTTGTGTATACCCCAAACCTTCCTGGGCTGGAAGAGGCAGAGGAGGAACAATCTGGGTGTCAGGGCTGCCATTCCGCCATGCCATGCATTGCCTGCTCTCTGCCTGCCGTATGAAATGGGGTGGGGAGCTGGGTGGGATAAGGGGAGGATCAGCAGGAGGAGTCAAAACTAGTCATCATGCCGTCCGTGAGAATCACCAGTGATTCCAAAGTCACACAAAGAAATGCAGAACCATCCTGCCCATGAAAACAGGGACTGTTACCCAAACAGTTAGTTGGCCCCTAACTGGACACTCTTTGATAATCAGGGTGGTGATAGTGGTGGTGGATGAGAAGAAAGGAAAGTTAATTGTAGGCTTTGGTGGCCTGAAAATCCCAGATCCGGCTTTGCTTCTTCTGTAACCATTTGGCTTTAGGAAATGGTGCCTTTGGCTAACCACAGGCCTGCGAGTCTTCCTTTTCTAACGTACCACGTTGACACTGTGTTTCATTCCCGCAGCAGAGTCTTGTCCAAGGAGGGCATCAGGGATGTTCAGGAGAAGGCCACGCCAAATCCAGGAGCTTTTAAGAGGCTCCTCCAACCGCCCAGCACTCAACTGAAGGCACAGTTGATTTATTTATTTATTTATTTTATTATATTTCTATACCGCCCTCTCTCCTCAATGGGACTCCTGTGCGGTGCAGAGGAATAATAAAAACAGCAGTCATAAATACAATCAAAACATGGTTAAAAGTAGATTAAATCAATTTGACAACCCGTGCTAAAATTCACAATTAAAACCCTGACTAAAAATCGATCATAAAAGATTATGCCAGGCCGGCCACATGAAAAAAGTATGTTTTTAATGCCCGGCGAAAGAAGCGTAGGTCCGTGATTGTACGGAGGTAGGGGGGCAGGTCATTCCAGAGGGCAGGGCCTGCCACAGAGAAGGCTCTTCCCCTGGGAGTTGCCAGCCGGCATTGACCGGTTGACGGCACCCTCAGGAGGCCCTCCCTGTGGGAGCGGACAGGTCGAAGGGAGGTATGTGGTAGGAGGCGGTCCCGCAAATAACCAGGACCTATGCCATGGAGCGCTTTGAAGATGGTCACTAATACCTTGAAGCGCACCCGGAAGGCCACAGGCAGCCAGTGCAGCTCGCTCAGGAGAGGTGTTACATGGGAGTATCTTGAGACTCCAAGAATCCCCCGCGCGGCCGCATTCTGAACTAACTGGAGCCACCGGGTGCATCTCAAGGGCAGCCCCATGTAGAGAGCGTTACAATAGTCCAGACGGGAGATGACGAGGGCTTGAGTGACTGTGCATAGATCCAGAAAGGCGTCACGATCCAGAAAGGGGCGCAACTGGTGTATCAGGTGGACCTGATAGAAAGCCCCCCTGGCTACGGCTGTCAAATGGTCATCCAAAGACAGCCGAGAGTCCAGGAGGACGCCTAAGTTGCGAGCCCTTTCTGCGGGGGCTAATGATTCGCCCCCGATAGCCAGAGATGGAATCAACTGGCTATGTCGTGATGCCGGAAACCACAGCCACTCGGTCTTGGATGGGTTGAGTCGAAGCCTGTTTCTCCCCATCCAGACTTGCACGGCCTCCAAGCACCGGGACATCACTTCGACTGATGCTACGTCCTGTGGCCAACATCTCCACCGCTCTGGAAAACTGCAATGTTAGCAGAGCCTCAGCATTTGCCCAAGTTGCTGAGCTTCTTCATGGAAGGCGCAACACACTTGGTTTGCTTTGGGGATAATCAAATCTACCCTCCCATAAATAAAACATTACAAAATTAGCAAATCTCTCTAGGATGCCCAACTGTCAGTCACGCCTGGTATTTACGGGCTGCTTGATAGATAGGAGGGGAGGGGAGGGAGTGGATGAGCCAGAACTCTCCCTCCCTTGCCCCCAATTTCAGCAAAGGTCAGCACTGCAGGCCTGAGCAGGTGGGCACCTGGGCCCCCCCGGTTCCTTCTGCTTTAATGACCCAATTGTCTGGAAAAAAAACCTGACTCAGCCCTGGGAGGGGATGGCTAATTGACCACAGAACCAGGCAATTCATTGGTCTTGGGAAGCAACGAGAAAGTCTTCAGCTGATTAAGAAACCTCCAAAAGGTGTTAATGACTCTCCTGCATGCATATTTTTGAGAGGATTCTCCAGGGTTCCCGGCCTTCAGCAAAGCAAGGAAGGGCAACTGGTGCGTTCCCAAAAATAAAGCAGGAGCAAAACTCACCTATGAGCCACCATCCCAGGAGGGTCTTCAGGGCGCAAGGCAGCAACTGGGGAGGGTGTGTGTGTCAGTTTTCCAAAAGCAGCTGAACTCAATAAGTCTCACAGAGTCCATCTGAACCAGGGCAGGGCAAACAGCCAGGAGGCTGGGTCTTTGGGGGGACGTCTACTCCCCAGAGTTCCTCCATATAGCTGCATGGGGTGGGGATGGAGGAAACGAGACAAAGGGGCTTGTTCCATCAGGGATGGGATGGGGGGAACTGTGAAGGGAAAATCGGAAACATGTTCATACTCTGGAGCTACAAAGGATTATGGCATTGCTCTGCATTTTTCTACATTGACATTCTTATATTTAAATTGAACAGATAAACAGAGTTGGGAGGGACCTTGTAGGTCATCTAGTGCTCGAGCAGGTAGGCCCTATATCATTTCTGACAATTAGTTGTCTAGTCTATTCTTGAAAGCCTCCAGGGATGAAGCTCCCACAACTTCTGAAGGCAACTTCTCTTCCATGGGTTGGTTGTTCTCACTGCCAGGAAATTCCTCCTTATTTCCAGGTTGTTTCTCTCCTTGTTTCCATCCATTCTTCCTTGTCTCGCCTTCGGGTGCTTTGGAGAATAGCTTGACCCCCTTCCTCTCTGTGGCAGCCCCTCAAATATTGGAAGGCTGCTCTCCTGTCTCCCCTGGTCCTTCTCTTCCCTATTTCATTTTCATTTCATTTTATTCGATTTATATACCGCCCTATTTTCACCTAAAAGGGACTCAGGGCGGTGCACAGAATGATAAAAACCCAACAATACATACAAAATATAAAAGACAATTAAATTATTAAATCTGTGCTAAAATTTAGATAATATAAAATTAAAACCAATAAATATCAAAATTTAAAATTATACCCTAGACCAGCCAGGCCCAGTTCCTGCAACTGTTCATTGTATGTTTTATCCTCCAGTCTCCTCATCATCGTGGTTGCCCTTCTCTGCACTTTTTCTAGAGTCTCGACCTCCTTTTTTACATCGTGGTGACCAAAACTGGATGCAGAATTATAGGTGTGGTCTTACTAAGGCTTTATAGAGTGGTAGTAGTACCTCCCTTGATCTTGATTGTATCCCTCTGCTAATGCAACGTAATACCATTTAGCTTCCTTCAGAGGAAATCCCTTCAACCTTTTCATTATTTCACTTTCCTCCCTTTTTAAAATGCCACACATTTGAGACAGAAAGTGTGGTTTCCTACAACTCCAGGCTAGAGCTTTTGAACTAGAAAGTGGGCACATAAGAAAGGTTCCCACTTAGCCCCTGCCCCACATTCTTCCTCACCTCATCTTCTGGAAGTCTGTTTCTACCGACAACACCCCAACAAGTTTGCACGAGCTCCGCTTTGAAAGCTAAACGCCACATACTCCAAGTTGAGCCTTTGACAATTTGGGGGGGAGGGGTTGGGGGAGGTGCTGATGGCAGATTGGAATGAAAGCAGGTCAGGGGTATTTTCCCAAATTGAGGGCTGGTCAAGGCTTGGTGGGTTCAACCAGATTTAGGAAGAAAGGATGGAAAAGGAGGAAACTAGTGAGTTTCCCCCAAGGAGTTCCTCTAATCCTTCCAGATGTTCCTTCCACATCAATTTGATTTTGTTTTTTGGGAAGCCTAGTCCTCTGTGGGGTGTAGTCTGGGCAACTGAATGGAGCTAGCTGGGTGCTTAATGGCCGGATTAACCTTCCTGTCGCCTATGCAGATATATTCTCATTGGGCCCAGAGAAATATCTGCCTCTATCTGGGATCAAACTCAGTCTCTGGATTGTGAGGTGAGAGCTGCACCTTTAGGCCACCTCACCACTCTGTTCATAACTTTCTAAATATCCCATCCTGTTGTGGCCTAGCTGGCTCCGGATGAGCTGCTGATGGACTCTTCTAGTGAAGAGTCCTATAAGTCTGCCCTGGAGGAGGAGGGAGACCTTGAGGAAGCAGAGAGTCTGGTTGGCCACCAGGAGGTGCCTGGGTCATTGAGCAATGGGGAGGATCGGGGCAGTTTGCCCCTGATGCTAGATTACGCAAGGCTGAGAAAAGAAGGCAACAGTTATGTAAGAGGCAAGCTCATAAACCCTGATGAGCACCAGCTGGTTTATGAATGGCCCCTCCCAAGAGAGCTTATAGGGAAGGCTTTGGGGAGGGATCATTTGCAGGAAACAACAGTTACAACTCATCATTGGAGTTCTCTGGTCATCCGAGTCTGCAATTCTCTGTCTGTCTTTGTTACGTGAGTTAGGGCTCGCAGCCAAGGAGATAGTGGCAAGCAGCCAAGCTTGTGTGTGTCCATCTGTGGGGCAGAACACCATCCTATTTTTAGGAGTGCCTATAGAAGAAAGATAAAGTCAGAATCTCAGCTTGGTTATCTAGCCACCTTCCCTCATGGATGCTTAAATGAGTTTTCCTGAACTGGGCTAGAAGATCCAACTATGCAAAGATTCCAAGAACACCTTCAGGTGCTTGGTTCAATTTCATTTACATTTCAAGGCATATCTTTCTAAAAGAAGATGAGAGGTATTTATTTTCCTGCTAAGGAATCTTTTAACCGGGGTGCAACCCTTGGAAGCCTTTGAGAAGGCTTCAAGTCAAGCGCCCTTCAAAGCTACAAAGCTCTCAAAGAGAAGGGAAGCATCTGCATTGGCTCTGCAGAGCTTCATCCCCTTCTGATGCTCTTCCAGCACCATCTGCTCCAGCCTACAGAGGGTCTGCAAGGCTGCATCCAGGCAAATTGTCCTGCTTCATCCGA
The DNA here is from genome assembly GCA_039707465.1 of Rhabdophis nuchalis. NCBI lineage: Eukaryota > Metazoa > Chordata > Lepidosauria > Squamata > Natricidae > Rhabdophis > Rhabdophis nuchalis. Next base: position 5,911,834 of record CM077652.1, read on the forward strand.
ACAGGAGAAGGGTGTTTTCTGAATGTCCCCAGAGGCCTGGTCAAGTTCAGACAAAGCCAGGCTCCTCTCCATAGACCCAAGAGGGGCAGAGGAATATTCTTTAAGCTGGCTTCTACAGGATTTCTGTTTCTTGAGTCCTGAAAGATAAGGTTTTAAAATATATTGAAGCATAAAAAGTTTTCCACACCTGCTACAATGTTGTGTGTACCAAAGTAAGAAAAGGTGTAGTAACCACCTTCCTTCCTTCCGTCCTGAAAGTAAAAATGTAAAAGTAAAAGTGAAATGAAGGGGAAGGGGAAGGAAAAAGTAAGGGAATGGGAAAGGGAAAAGGAAAGGCAAAGGGGAAAAAATTAAAATTAAAATTGAAATTGAAATTGAAATTGAAATTATTAAAACTAAAACTAAAACTAAAACTAAAATTATTGAAATCAAAATCAAGTGAAGGTGAAGGTGAAAGATAAGGAAACAGGGAAGGAAAGGGAAAGGAAGGAAGAAAGAAAGAAAGGAAAGGAAGGAAGGAAAGAAAGAAAGAGAAAGAAAGAAAGAAAGAAAGAAAGAAAGAAAGAAAGAAAGAAAGAAAGAAAGAAAGAAAGGGAAAGGATATGTAAGGAAAGGAAGGAAAGGGAAAGGGAACTGAAACCAAAACAGAAAGTGAAACAGAAGGTAAAAGTGAAAGTAAAAGTAAATGTAAGTGAAGGTGAAGGAGTAGAGGTAGGAAAGGGTAAGGGAAAAGGAAAGGGTCAGGAAAGGCAAAAAAGAACGGAAAGAAACAAAGAAAGTAAAAGTAAGTGATGTGAAGGTGAAGGTGGCGGAAAAGGTAAGAGAATGGAAAGGGGAAAAGGAAGGGAAAGGCAAAAGAGAAAGGAAAGGGAAAGAAAGGGAAAAGATATGTAAGGAAAGGAAGGAAAAGGAAAGGAAAGGACAGGAAAGGCAAAAGAGAAACGAAAGGCGAAAGGGAAACGAAAGGATATGTAAGGAAAGGAAGGAAAGTGAAAGTAAATGTAAGTGAAGGTGAAGGAGAAGAAATAGAGGTAGGAAAGGGGAAGGGAAAGGGAAGGGAAAGGGAAAGGAAAGGCGAAAGGGAAAGGAAAGGGAAAGAGGGGAAAAAAGGAAGAGGAAGAGGTAGGAAAGGGAAAGGGAAGAGGAAGAGGAAGGAAAGGTGAAAGGGAAAGGAAAGGGAAAGGAAAAGGAGGAGGTGAAGAGAAACATACCAAGGACACACTGTGTTCGAGTTCATTCTAATTAATATATTTTAAGCAACTATAACCAACGAGAGGTGGAACGTAACAAGGGGAAAAAATAAAATAAAATCGAGAGCTGGAAGTGAAGGAAGAAGGGGTGATAATGAAATGGTAAAAATGGTGGAAAATAAAAAGCAGACAAAAAACTTCACTGGGTTTGAGGGTGGTATAGGGAAAATTGAAAAGGGGTGGGTGGGTGTTTCCCAACAAAAGGAAATAAAAAATAGACAAAAGACCTCACTGAGTTTGACAGTGGCATAGGGAAAACTGAAGAGGGGGGTGGGTTATGCCCCAACAAAGGGAAATACAAAAGATTTCACTAGGTTTGACAGTGGCTTGGGGAAAATAGAAGAGGGTGGGAATGTCAAAACAAAGAAAAGGGAGAAGACAGGAATAGAGAAGTGGGACAAAAGACTTACTAGGAAAAAATCAGATAATTAGAAATTGTTATATGGGAAATACAAGCTGAGATGTGTGGTTTACTCCTATATATGATAATTAAGCTGAGTTGCTGACTGATTGAATATGATGACGAAAACATAATTAAAATATATGGAATATGCACATATCCCATTTAATTGGGATCATCCAAAATGACTGATCTATTTTTCGGTAGGTTCTGATTTCTCATTTAGTGACTCTGTTGATCCTTTCGCCACTTTGCAATTTTCTGTTCCTCAATCAGCTGCCAGTTTTTGTCTCAGCCTTCTTTCCGTGTTCCTCTCCTTCAACCAATGTTTCTTCAGATACTGTGTGATGCCAGGGCATGGGTTAGGGTTAGGTCAAGGAGTCCGGGGGGCCAAAAGAACAAGGCAATTAATCCAGGAAACGTCCAACTTCAGCAACAGCACAGAACCCTCCATGAATTCAGCGTTTGTTCCTGATAAATGACCCTCCCCACAGCATCTCCTTAAGTCTCAGCCCTCAGGGGCGCCTTGTGAAGAGGGGCAGGGGGCTTTCCTCCTGAGTAGATGGCTCAGTCTATGCTGTTCCTGCCTTCTCTCTACTCTCCATGCTCAAGGATCAGGAGGGGGTGGTCCTTGCTCATCGCCTGAGCTCTGTCTCTCATATTCATTGCTGAGCCTCTCTTGGCTAAGCAGTGAATATGGGAGACAGCTGAGCGTAGAACAAAAAGCAGTGGGTGGAAACTAATCAAGGAGAGAAGCAACTTAGAACTGAGGAGAAATTTCCTGATAGTCAGAACAATTAATCAGTGGAACAGATGTTGCCTCCAAAAGTTGTGAATGCCCCAACACTGCAAGTCTTTAAGATGTTGGAGAGCCATTTGTCTGAAACGGTATAGGGCTTCCTGCCTAGGCAGGGAGTTGGACTAGATAACCTCCAAGGTCCCTTCCAACTCTGCTATTGTATTGTATTGTATTGTATTGTATTGTATTGTATTGTATTGTATTGTATTGTATTGTATTGTATTGTATTGTTCATCCTGCCCCTATTCCTCCCTGCCTGCAAGCCACCCCAATCCTAAAAGCCTTGGCCTGACTGGGCCTGCTCCTCCCCACCTTCTTCCAAAGCCAACAATGGTCCTTGATCTCCATCAGCTCCAGTTCAAGGTCATCTTCCTCCTCAGATTCAGGCTCCGATGGGGAGCATGACATACTGCTTGTTTGATCTTCAAGCTCAGTGTTCATATTGTGGTTGATGAGTTTGTGCAGTTTCTGTTCTACCATAACATGATCCCTTAGTTTCTCAACAGCACAGGGGCGCACGGTAGATCATTTTGCTTCACAGCAAAAACGTCAGTGGAGACCCCAGGAGAACAGTCTGATCTCACATTTGTTTCACAGGGAACTAGGAAGCCAATCACCATCATTTGCTGACACAGATGTGTTGCGGCTCCAGATGAGCTGCTGACAGACTCTTCTAGTGGTGTCTGCTCTGGAGGAGGAGAGAGACCTTGAGGAGGGCTCAGAGTCAGAGCAGGAACCAGGAGGTGCCTGGGTCATGGAGCAGTGGGGAAGATCAGAGTTAGTTTGTCCATGATGCAAGAATGAGCAGAGCTGAGAGGCGGAGACAGCAATTACGTCCAGTGGCGTAGCGTGGGTTGTCAGCAAGGCAAGTAATTTGCGCCCCCTAACCCGTGGATTTTAGCACTCGGGGGAGGCAGCTCTTCTTGTGGTGTCGAGCCCACGCACCTCCCGCGAGGATCCGGCGGGCAGCCGCTGCCCAAAGGGCTCGGCCATCCAGGTCCGACACTCGTTGCCTCGCCTTGGGGAGAAGCGGGCGCCCTTTGCGTGGTGCGGGCCTGGGACACCCGACGCTCCTTTCTACGGAGGGCGACGGCCCGAAAGCCGGGGCAAGAGGGTCTTCCCGGGCCGCCGCGGGGCCCAGGTCGCCGCTCCTCTGGCTGGCTCGGAACGGAGGAGTCTTCCAGGGTCTCCGCACAGCCGTTGCTTCGAAAGACCTGCGCCTTTAAGTCTCGCCTGGCCCCCTCGGGTGGCGCTGGCGGGTGCGAGGAGCCGGCGCTGGCCTCAGCCGGGGGATGGCCCGGGAGGGTTTGGCCCCTACTGGCCGCTGTTCGCTCCCCGACTCTCGCCGGCCCAGGAGCGCCCAGGCGCCGCCGCCGCCAACTCCAGAGACCCGCAGAGGAGAGCTTCCGAGTCGGGTCTCTGGAGTGCGCCCCCCCCAGATGTTGCGCCCGATGCGGCCGCCCCCCCCCTGCACCCCCCACGCTACGCCTCTGATTACGTCGCAGGCAGGCTCACAGATGGTGATTAGGCACCAGGTGGTTGTTGAGTGGCCTCTCCCAAGAGAGCTTATAGGTGAGATGTTGGGAGGGGACATTTGCAGGAAGCAACTGATTGAACTTCAGTATTCCAGAAAGCCTGAGCCTTCTAGTCGTGTCTGGGATTCCGTGAGTTGTCTGGGCTCTTAGCCAAAGCATTCGCTTGTCTCGTAATTAAGCAGTCGCAAGCACCCAAGCCTGTGTGTGCAGGGCGATCCAGGCCGTGGGACAGAACACAGATGTAGTCGATTTCATTGTTAGCCGCTCCATCCGGTCATCATCCTTTTGTTGAGGAATATTTCTAGGTGCAAAGTTAGGGCTTCCTAACACAAATGTTAGGCTACAGAATAATAGCCACCATTCTCCACTTTTGCTAAATGTACCAATCATGCCTTCCCCTCGTTGCCTATTACGAATGGGTTCCTATTGTCAATAAACCATATAATGTCATGTTTGGGCATGTTGCTGATGGCGTCTCGTAATTCTTCACAGAACATGCACTTTTCAGCTCCATTTGCATCCTGAGTTGTGCGTAGGCTTGCATGATGGTTGTCTTTGTGCGCTTTGATTGGAACCTTGCTGGGATCGTGTCTCTTCACCGGCTTCCATCAATCAAAGGCATTGTTACCGCCTTGCTCTGCACCAGGTTAAGAGCTTCTCAGTTCTGGGAACAGCGCTTTCAAAACTGCACGTCTTTCTTCTGGATGGACGTGATGGGGCAATTCTCCTCTGAAGAAAGAGGCAGAAGGAGTTAGCGTAAAGCCTCTGCAGAAATGACGAAGGACCTGAGCAAATGAGCAAATATCTGTGGCCTAGAGGTGGAGCTCTCGCCTCCCAGTCAGGAGGTTGTGAGTTCAATCCTAGGTAAAGGCAGATGTAGGGTCTCCTTCTTGGGCAGGGGGTTGGACTAGATAATAATAATAATAATAATAATTTTAATTTATATCCCGCTCTCTCTCCCCAAGGGGACTCGAGGCGGGGCACAGGCAGTTAAAAATACAAATAAACCACAAACAAATACAAAATACAGAGTTAAAAATAGATTAAATAGATCCTGCGCTAAAACCCATAAACTAAACTAAAAATTACCCCTAAAAAACCCTAACCTAAAAAGAGACTACCCAAGGCCGGCCAGACGAAAAAAGTGCGTCTTTAATTTTAAGCGGAAGGAGCGGAGGTCCGTGGTTGTCCTGATATCGGGGGGAAGGTCATTCCAGAGGGCTGGGCCCGCCACAGAGAAGGCCCTTCCCCTGGGCGCCGCCCGCTGACAGAGTCTAGTGGACAGCACCCGGAGAAGTCCCTCTCTGTGGGAGCGAATCGGCCGTGAGGATGTATGGGGCAGGATCCGATCCCGCAGGTAGCTAGGTCCCGAGCCATGGAGCGCTTTGAAGATGGTAATTAACACCTTGAAGCGCACCCGGAAGACGACAGGTAGCCAGTGCAGCTCGCGCAACAGCGGTGTTACATGGGCAAACCTAGAGGTGCCCATAATTGCTCGCGCGGCTGCATTCTGGACCAACTGAAGCCTCCGGGTACACCTCAAGGGGAGCCCCATGTAGAGAGAGTTGCAATAATCCAGTCGGGATGTCACGAGAGCATGAGTGACTGTGCGAAGGGCGTCCCGATCCAATAGGGGGCGCAACTGGCGTAGCAGGCGAACCTGGTAAAACGCCCTCCTGGCCACTGCTGTCACTTGATCTTCCATGGACAGCCGGGTATCCAGGAGGACACCCAAGTTGCGCGCCCCATCCACAGGGGCAAGATGTTCGCCCCCTATGGCCAGCGTTGGAGAGAGCTGGTTGAATCGGGCAGCCGGAAACCACAGCCACTCGGTCTTGGTCGGGTTGAGCCTAAGTCCGTTACTTCCCATCCAGATCCGCACGGCTTCCAGGCACTGGCACATCACCGCTACGGCATCGTTGGGGTGGTTTGGGGTAGATATGTACAGCTGGGTGTCATCAGCGTACAGGTGGTACTCTACCCCAAAACCACGGATGATCTCGCCCAGCGGCTTCATGTATGCGTTAAACAGGAGAGGCGAGAGGACCGACCCCTGAGGCACCCCGCATGTGAGGGGTCTCGGGGTCGACCTCTGCTCTCCTGCCCGCACAAATTGCGATCGGCCAGAGAGGTAGGAGGAGAACCACCGTAAAACGGTGCCTCCCACCCCCAACCCCCCCAGCCGATGCAATAGGATACCATGGTCGATGGTATCGAAAGCCGCCGAGAGGTCTAATAGGACCAGGATGGAGGAACATCCCCCATCTCTGGCCCTCCAGAGATCATCTACCAACGCGACCAATGCCGTCTCGGTGCTATGCCCGGGCCGAAAGCCGGACTGGCGCGGATCTAGATAGTCAACTTCCTCCAGGTGACGGGGAAACTGTTGTGCCACCACACTCTCAACAACCTTCGCCAAGAAGGGAAGGTTGGAGACTGGACGGTAGTTGTTCAAAAGAGCTGGGTCCAAAGAGGGCTTCTTGAGGAGGGGCCTCACCATGGCCTCTTTTAGGGAGGCAGGCAAGGAACCCTCACTCAAGGATGCGTTGACAACCTCTTGGAGCCAGCCTCGTGTCACCTCCCAGGATGCCAGTACAAGCCAGGAGGGGCACGGGTCCAATAAACATGTGGTGGCTCGCAGTCGCCCACGTAGCCTGTCCATATCCTCGGAAGTAACGGAGTCAAACTCCTCCCAAACAAGATCTCTCTCGTGGCATCCCACTGGGCCATGAATGGGGGTTAGCTCACTCTGTATCTGGGCGGTTTTCTCCTGCAGAAAAATCACAAATTCCTCTGCTCTACCCTGTAGCGGGGCTTCCCGTTCCCTCTGTTGAAGGAGGGAGCGGGTCACCCTAAACAGGGCGGCAGGGCGGTTTTCTGCGGATGCTATGAGAGTGGCACAATGATGACCTGCAAGGTCCCTTCCAACTCTGTTAATCTGTTAAATGGTAGCAGATATTCTTGAATGTCTGAAAAATGTCCCTTAGAAAATGCCCAAGACTTGTTCTCTTTTTCCAAATGGAAGGATTTCATTTGTTTATTTAGCAATATCAATACAATTTAGACTTATATATTGCTTCACAGTGCTTTGCAGACCGCTCTAAGCGGTTTAGAGAATCAGCCTCTTGCCCCCAACAATCTGGGTCCTCATTTTACCCACCTGGGAAGGATGGAAGGCTGAGTCAACCTGGAGCCGGTCAGGATTGAACTCCTAGTAATGAGCAGAGTTAGCCTGCAATATTGCACTCTAATCACTGAGCACCATGGAAGGAAGGAAGGAAGGAAGGAAGGAAGGAAGGAAGGAAGGAAGGAAGGAAGGAAGGAAGGGCAAGAGCAGTAGCCCTTAGACTTGTATACTGCTTCACAAGTGCTTTTACAGCCCTCTCTAAGTGGTTTACAGAATCAGCCTCTTTTCGCCCAACAATCTGGCTCCTCATTTCACCCACCTCGGAAGGACGGAAGGCTGAGTCAACCTGGAGCCTGGTGGGATTCGAACAGTACTGCACTCCAACCACTGCGCCACCTCGACTCTTATTTATTTGTATTTCACCCGCATCATTTTTACAAATAACTCAAGGTGCAGAACTTGAACTCACTGTCTCCTGCTTTTTGGGCAGGGCTTAAACATTAGATCAAGCTAGTTGAGGTCAAGCAGAGGCATCCTTCTGGTAGAGTCGGATTCTTGCAGTGAGCGGGGGCTGAAACCGTCCCAGGATTTTGCAGGTCAACATTTGAGAGGCAAGAGATGATTAGGCCAGAAGAAAAGTCATTTTTTCCACATTGTGCATTGAGCTCACTGTTACAAGACACTGTCAGCAATTGGCTATATTTAAAAGAAGATTGGACCATGTTATAGATGATTTAACTCTCTAATTTGTCGTATTAATCGTGTGTGATGATCTGGGGCAAGGCAGGGAGGTCACACAGCCAGCTGAGAGTTCAAACTGCCCTTTAATGCTGCAAATTTCCCCTTAAATGCTCCCACGTTCTTGGCAAGTCCCCGAGCAAAGTGTGCACGCGCACACACGGCAGCTTCTGGCTGCTCTCCGTCCAGCAAAACAAAGGAACGGGGAAATGAATCCACGAAACAAGGAACAATGAGTCCACAAAGTCAGTTAGAAGATACGGAGCCCACGGTCGGGAAGAAACAAGCAGTCTGCCGAACCCTCTTAATTCAGTGTTTGTCCCTCCCCACAGCGTCTCCTTAAGTCTCAGTCCCCAGGTGTCCCTTGTGAAGAGGGGCAGGGCACTCTCCTCCCAAGTTGTTGGGGTCGGCTTGCGCTGTTCCCGTCTTTTCTCCACTCTCCGTGCTCGGGGATCAGGAGCAGGTGGTCCTTGCTCATCGCCTGAGCTCTTTTGTTCCTCATGTCTACTGCTTGCCCTCTCTCGGTCACCCTGCACCCGTTCCTCCCTGCTAACAAGCCGTGCCAATCCTGAGGGGCTGACTTGATCTGCTCCCCCTCCACACACACACATTCCTCCAAAGCCACCGAAGCTGCCCCCTCGATCGTCGATGGCTCCAGCTCCCTCTCGTCTTCCTGCACAGGGTCAGCCTCCAATGGGGTTATGACATCATAATTGTTTTATTACGTGGCAGCAAGAGTTTGATTTCATTTTATGGCCATCATGACGATTGGCTCTTAAATGGGGAGGGCAAGTTAGTCTAGACTAGGAACCGGTTTGGTCTAGTGCTGAAGGTGGGCATTTAGAAACTAGGGGATACTCTAGCCCGGCCTTGGACCCAAAGGTAGATGTCTATCACTCTCTCTCAGCCCAACATACCTCACAGGATTGTTGTTGTGGGAAAATAGAAGGAGGAAGGAGTACTATGTACATCCTCCACCCTACTGGTGAAATTTATTTATTTTTTACTACCGGTTCTGTGGATGTGGTTTGGTGGGCGTGGCAAGGAAATTCTCATTCTTCATTCTCACCCCACTCCAGCGGAAGGATACTGCAAAATCCTCATTCCCTCCCCACTCCATCGGAAGGATATTACAGAATCTCCACTCCCTCCCCACTCCTGGGGGAATGATACTGCAAAATCTCCATTCCCTCTCCACTCCAGGGGAAGGATACTGCAAAATCCCCATTCCCTCCCCACTTGAGGGAAAGGATACTGCAAAATCCCCATTCCCTCCCCATTCCAGGGGAAGGATACTGCAAAATCTCCATTCCCACTCCACTCCAGGGAAAGGATACTGCAAAATCCCCATTCCCTCCCCACTCCAGAGAAAGGATACTGCAAAATCCCCATTCCCTCCCCACTCCAGAGAAAGGATACTGCAAAATCCCCATTCCCTCCCCACTCCAGAGAAAGGATACTGCAAAATCCCCATTCTCTCCCCACTCCAGGGGAAGGATACTGCAAAATCCCCATTCCCTCCCCACTCCAGAGAAAGGATACTGCAAAATCCCCATTCTCTCCCCACTCCAGGGGAAGGATACTGCAAAATCCCCATTCCCTCCCCACTCCAGAGAAAGGATACTGCAAAATCTCCATTCCCACTCAACTCCAGGGAAAGGATACTGCAAAATCTCCATTCCCACTCCACTTGGGCCAGCCAGAGGTGGCATTTGCTGGTTCTCTGAGCTACTTAAAATTTCCACTACTGGTTCTCCAGAACCTGTCAGAACCTGCTGGATTTCACCCCTGCTCCACCCCGAGTTATTGATAAAGTCTTAAAGGTAGGATTAAAAAAAAAAGAAATCTAAAATGTTAGGAGAAAATAATGCAAGGATTATTCTGGGGAACTTTCAGAATCCCTTGGGAAACCAGCCAGGTGACCAGAGGGGCAGGGGATGGGGCTGCCCTGCCAGCTTCCCTTCATCCAGGTGTTCTCAGCCAGGGTCTCCTCAGGTAGCAACTGACCCCTTCACCTTGGAGCTTCTCCAAGCAACTGCAACTGAGTGGCTAAATGTCAATCCCGAATTGTTAAATCCAAACAGGAAGGAAGAACTGTGGTAAATGCCCACCAGGAATTTTGTAAACCATAAACCGTGAACCATCCTTGCTGTTTTGCTTCGTTATTCCATTGATGACAATCCAACGTACTTCAAAACCTCAAAAGCTTTCAGCTCGGTTGGCTGTTCAATTATTCATCTTCCAAAGCTAAAATGTGAGAAGGGGGGCGGGGGATGGGGGGGCTTGGGAGAAGCATTGCCCCTTTTGGCTCAGCTAAGATGGGGGGGCGGAGGGGGAGAGAGAGAAGCAGCCTCTCGCCCACACCCCTCCAAGTGGCAAAAAAAAAACTCACCTGGGCCTTGAGAGCGACTGACGTCAATGGGCCAAGATCACACGAATTAATTGGACCGTTTCCATCACTCTTCTCTCCAAGGCTGGCCGGGAAGCTGCTGCTAACAAAGTGGAAAGTTCTCATTCCTACTAAAATAACACTCACCTAAAGGGCAGAGCGGGGAGAATCGGCTGCAGAGAAAGACCATGTTTGGGGGAGGGGGGGGCTGCTGGCAGGAGCCTTGCCCAGCCTAGGGGACACCAGGGGGGCAGGGCTGGGGGAAGGAGGAGGAGGAGGAGAGGAGGCTCCCTGCCTGCTTTCGGGGAAATGAGGCTGGGGTCTCGGGAGCCCAAGGCCTGCTCTCCAGATTCAATCCTGCCCCCTGCAAGAAGGTTGCTATGGCAACGACACAGCAGCACATTTTTGCGGCTTCACACGTACACGCACACTCGCACACACACACATACCACCGCACAAGATGTGAAATTTCACAGGCTGTTGGGGCACAAAATAAGGGCCCCAACCCACCTGCTGACTTTTGCTGGGGGCGGGAGGCAGGGGGACGGGACGGGGGCAGTCTGCAAACATCCCGGATTGTCCCCCAAAAATAAACATTCAGGCACAAGAAATCAGGAATAAGGTGGTTCCAATGAACACGGGCTTATTGCTCGCTTACAAGAATCTGAGCTACTAAGAGGCCAGGCAAATTGGCAGCAGATAAGCATCAAGTGAATATAAGAGGAGGCTCTAGGGACTCTAGACTAATGATGCCCTTGACTCCTCCCTCAGGCTCAGCCTGGTCATCTCCTACATAAATGCTTACAAAACTATGCGTTGGGGAGGGAAGGTGGGTGGGTGGCAGTGGTGGGTTTCAATTTTTTTTAGAACCTACTCTGTAGGTGTGGCCTATTTTGTGGGCGTGGCTTGGCAGTCATGTGACAGGGTGGGAGTGGCCACCTTTTAAAATGTGGTGAAACTCATTTAACAACGCTCTTGCTTAGCAACCAAAATTTTGGACTCAATTGTGATGATAAATTCTTTCTTTCTTTCTTTCTTTCTTTCTTTCTTTCTTTCTTTCTTTCTTTCTTTCTTTCTTTCTTTCTTTCTTTCTTTCTTTCTTTCTTTCTTTCTTTCTTTCCTTCCTTTCCTTTCCTTTTCTTCCTTTCTTTCCTTTCTTACTTCCTTTCCTTTCCTTCCCGTTGGGTCACTGGCAGCGGCGGGCCAGATTTACTTCCAGGTACGCCAGTGGAACCCTCTCTCACCGGTTCTCTAAATTTCCCCAACCGGCTCTTGCGAGTAGGTGCGAGCCTGCAGAAACCCACCACTGGTGGGTGGGAACCATATGCTTGATGATCTGCGAAACCCCCTACACTAGTGATGGCTAAACTTTTTCCAAAGGTGTGCCAAAGCTGTGTGTGCGCGCGCACCCACCCATCCACCTGCGCATGCGCAAGCGACCTCCACCATGCATGCACAAGTGACTCCCATGCGTGCAGGGGGGATTTTCACTCGCCCCCGGCTCTGGAGTCTTTCCTTAAGCCTGGGGAGGGCGAAAATGGCTTCCTCCGGCCCTCCGGAAGGCCAAAAATCAGCTGGCCGACACATGCATGCACGCTGGAGCTGAGGGCTACCAAGGGCTGCTGTGCCAGCAAATATGGTTCCATGTGCCACCTGTGGCATTCTTGCCATACGTTCGCCACTACGACCCTAGACCATTTCTGACAGAGGGAAGTCCAGTCTCTTTTTGAAAGCCTACAGTGATGAAGCTCCCACAACATCCAAAGGATAAAATACCATTCTTGGAAGAAACCTGAAGGACATCTAGTCCAACACCCCTCCCCCCAAGAAGATCCTACCTACACCATTTCTGACAGAGGATTGTCCAGTCTCTTCTTGAAAGCCTCCAGGAATGAAGCTCCCACAACTTCTGAAGGCAACTTCTGTTCCATGGGTGGATTGTTCTCCCTGTCAGAAAATTTATTTCCAGGTTGAATCTCTCCTTGTTCAGTTTCCATCCATTCTTCCTTGTCTGGCCTTTGGATGCTTTGGAGAATAGCTTGACCCCCTTCCTCTCTGTGGCAGTTCCCCAAATATTGGAAGGCTGCTCTTCTGTCTCCCTTGGTCCTTCTCTTCCCTAGACCAGCCAGGCCCAGTTCCTGCAACCGTCCATCGTATGTTTATCCTTCAGTCCCCTTAATCATCTTGGTTGGAGGAGGAGGAAGAGGAGGAGGAGGAGGAGAAAGAGGAGGAGGAGGAGGAGGAAGAGGAGGAGGAGGAGGAGGAAGAGGAGGAGGAGGAGGGCTTGACTTGAATTTCCTGATGCAAACTTTATTAATACAGGAGATATAACTAGCATCCTTACTGCACAAAGAGAATTGCATTAGAATTTTCTTTGTTTTGATTTCTACTTTCTGCTTGAAGAAGGGGAATTTACTCATTAAAGGAAGCAATGTTTAAAGCAGAAGCCCCCCTCCCTTTATCCAGGATCACAAACAGCCAGAAAATGTCAGTTTTTTCCATGCAGAGCCCCAATGAGGGCCGGGATCTTCCTCAGCCAAGGTGGGAAGCATACCTGCATAATTGTTCAAATGTATGTGGTCCTATTAACTAATATTAATGAAACTTCATTATACTTTTTCATAGCCTACAAAAACATACTAATCAATCTTTATTGCAATTAACTAAGAAATACTGTTATCCCCAGAACAATTGCCATTCGTGGCATATTATAGCGTCCTTATAAATTACAGGGATTCAAAGGTGAATCCATCTAATAAGTTTTCCAGCCTCTCAGATTATAAATCAACTTGTGTTCTTTCTTTTTTTCCCCTCTTCATTTAACTCTCTCTTTCTCCCTCCCTCCCTCCCTCCCTCCCTCCAAAGGAGTAATCCTGACATTGTTGTACATACCTACTAGATTTAATCAGACCCAATTTCAACAAGCTTGATGATCTACAACAGGGGTCTTCAACCTTTGCAACTTTAAGTCTGAAGGACTTCAGCTCCCAGAATTCTCCAGTCAGCAAAGCTGGCTGGAGAATTCTGGGAGCTGAAGTCCTTCAGACTTAAAGTTGCAAAGGTTGGAGACCCCTGGCCCAGGCCCTGACACTGACAGCTTTGCTGGCTGGAGAATTCTGGGAGCTGAAGTCCTTCAGACGTAAAGTTGCAAAGGTTGGAGACCCCTGGCCCAGGCCCTGACACTGACAGCTTTGCTGGCTGGAGAAGTCTGGGAGCTGAAGTCCTTCAGACTTAAAGTTGCAAAGGTTGGAGACCCCTGATCTACAAGGAATCACCAAGGAGAGAACCACAGAAAAAGTGTCTCCCCCCCCCACACCTTCCATTCAATCAAGCCTGAGACTCACAGACACCTGGACCAAGTCCCTGCGATTTTTCTTGGCATCAGTTGACCTTGCCTATTAGAAATGCCTTTTGGAGTGCCACACTTTTACTCTGGGTTAGCAGGCTACTATGATTACCACCAACCAGAGGTGGGCGGCATCAGGTTCAGGCAAACCGGTTGTTAAAATTGGCCTGATAACCAGCCTGGAAATTGGCTGAAAGCCTGAAAAACAGCCCCAAAACAGCCTGAAAATGCCCCAAAAATCCCCCCCAAAACAGCCTGAAAAATGGTCAAAAATGGCCTAATAAACAGCCTGGAAACCGGTCAAAAACAGCCTAAAAACAGCCTGAAAATGACTCGAAAAATGGCTGGGGGCAGTGGTGGGATTAGCCCAAACCAGTCCCACCTGGCCACGCCCACCCAGCCTCACCCAGCCAGCCAGTCCTTAGGGTAGTGAATGCGCACCTCTGCCACCAGCCGCCACTGGGACCACTTTGGCCTTTGGCCTTTCCAGTTCCTCCTTCCGTTGGCCCTGCCTGGTCCTTCTCCAGCTTCTGATTCTCTTTTTTTCTTGATGTTGCTTTCAGTTGGCCCTGCTACGTCTCTCCACCGCTGTCCTCTGGGCTTCCTTTCCTATCATGATGCCTGGCTGATTGGGCGGCGCCTGCCTGCCTGCCTGGATCTGCAGGCTGGGGCTGGTCTACTGGGGTAGACTTGGCTTCTATAGCTTTGGTGGTTAGTGCCTAATCTAGTGCCTGCTATGATCAAAATCCAGCTTTGGATGTGCTCCAGAGCCTGCCTGCCTTCTTTCTGGCTTATGTACAGCCTCTGGGTGTTGAATTTAGGGTGAAAACCTCCATTAAGAGCACCTTCTATGTCCTGCTTTGGCCAACTGACTCTACCAACAGGGTAGCCGTTGACTGGCAGAGCATACAAAGGAGTGTTGGAAGACCAGTCCATCTGGGTTCAATTCCAAGACCCTGGAAACATGGAGATGGCTTGGTAGGTTGGATTTAATGGGGGGCAGGACCAGATGGGTTTGAAGTCCTGGGCAGTTGACCACATGGAGTGGAGAGTGAGTGTTATATATACCCTCTCTTGGGCTTTGAACCTGAGCTTCCTGTTCCTGTGGCAAGGGCAAGTATCCTATTGGCTGTCAGACAGCCGGGAGTGGGGGTGTTAGCTGACTTTGCAGGCTGTCTGTGTCCCAGGCTTGGTTGAATCTTGCTGGGTGATGCAGAACTCTGAGAGTTCCAGGCTTTCTCCACCCAAAGGAAAGTCAAAGATCCATCCCCTGCACCCACACGTCCATCACATCACATGGTCCAATCAATTCACCGTCTCAACTGGAGACAACCCCAAGTCAGTCCCATCCAGGTGCAGGCTGGGTGTCCTTGACTCCCAGAGAAAGGAATGTTGTTATGGCCAATCTTCCACCGTCTACTTGCAACCCCCCCCCCCATTTTCCCAGCACACACACACACAAAAACACACACACACATACACACAGAGAGCACAGATGTCCCAGGACGTTTGGGTCTTCCCCGTGGGGTTAAAAATGCAGATCATGATTTCCCCCCCAGATGTGGCTGATTCCGCCAGGAGATAGGAGCAGCCGTGGTCCACGATTCGGCTACTTCCCAGCGTGAAACGCATTATATCCGGTTCGGAATACTGGCCCGGCGCTGAATCAGCATGCAGGACTGTCCTATGAAATGAAATTTGGATCCGTTAGTCGAGATGCTCAGCAGAAAATCATTTTTTTTCCTCCTCCCTCCCCCCAAAGAGTGAAAATGCTCAGGACTTCATTAGATTCACCGCCTGCCTCTTTCTCTCCCCACCTGCCTCTCTCCATCCATCCTTCAACTTGACTTATTGCTCAAACTGCCCAGGGGGCTCATGGCTGATCTGGTAAAGGGAAATGGATGGCAGCAAGGAAACAATGGATGGAAGAGGGACCGGCGGGGAGGGAGGCTGAGTCCGAGGGTCGTAGGGGACATCGCTGCAACCAACTGAGTCGCTTGGATCTCTAGCCGTGGCCTGTGGTTTGCCTGAAGGCAGCTCTCCCCACCCGTCTCCCGGGAAGGCAGCCCGAGACAGATGGGCCCGGGAGGAGAACTTCCAAGCTTCTGGCCCTTCAGGACCAGCAGGAAACCTTCCTGCACAGCATTATGTCTACCCTGCCCCAGGTACCATGCTGTCCTTCTCTGCCAGGGTACATTAACACGAATCACGTTGGCATAGTTTAGAATGGAATATAGAATAGAATAGAATAGAATAGGAATAGGAATAGGAATAGGAATAGGAATAGGAATAGGAATGGAATGGAATGGAATGGAATGGAATTGAATGGAATTGAATGGTATAGAATAGAAAATAGAATAGAATGGAATGGAATAGAATAGAATAGAATATAGAATACAATATAGAATAGAATAGAAAAGGAATAGAATAGGAATAGGAATAGGAATTGGAATGGAATGGTATAGAATAGAATATAGAATACAATATAGAATATAATAGAATAGAATAGGGAATGGAATGGAATAGAATAGAATAGAATAGGAATAGGAATAGGAATTGGAATGGAATGGTATAGAATAGAATATAGAATACAATATAGAATAGAATAGAATAGGGAATGGAATGGAATAGAATAGAATAGAATAGAATAGGAATAGGAATAGGAATAGGAATTGGAATTGGAATTGGAATGGAATGGTATAGAATAGAATATAGAATACAATATAGAATAGAATAGAATAGAATAGAGAATGGAATAGAATAGAATAGAGAATAGAATAGAATAGGAATTGGAATGGAATGGTATAGAATAGAATAGAATATAGAATAGAATAGAATAGAATAGAGAATGGAATAGAATAGAATAGGAATAGGAATTGGAATGGAATGGTATAGAATACAATATAGAATACAATATAGAATAGAATAGAATAGAATATAGAATAGGAATAGGAATAGGAATTGGAATTGGAATGGGAATGGAATAGAATAGAGAATAGAATAGAATAGAATAGAATTGGAATTGGAATGAAATAGAAATAGTAGAATAGAACAGAAATAGAAATTGGAATAGAATAGAAATAGAAATAATAATAATAATAATATTTAATTTTGTATACCGCGTCCTCTCCCCAAGGGGACTCGGAGCGGTGCACAGGGAAATTAAAACATATAAAAATATATACAAACAATAAATACAATAAATAAAAGCAGATTAAATTGATAGTCCCTGCGCTAAAAACCCCATTAAAACTAAATTCCCTAAACACCCCAGAGGTAGAGACTAACCAAGGCCGGCCAGACAGAAAAAGTGTGTTTTCAGTTTTCGACGGAAGGAGCGGAGGTCCGTAGTTGTTCTAATGTCGGTGGGGAGGTTGTTCCAGAGGGCTGGGCCCGCCACAGAGAAGGCCCTTCCCCTGGGCGTCGCCCGCTGACACAGTCTAGTGGACGGCACCCGGAGAAGTCCCTCTCTGTGGGAGCGGATCGGCTGTGAGGATGTATGGGGCAGGATCCGATCCCGCAGATAGCTAGGTCCCGAGCCATGGAGCGTTTTAAAGATGACAACCAGCACCTTGAAGCGCACCCGAAAGACGACAGGCAGCCAGTGCAGCTCGCGCAAGAGCGGTGTTATATGGGTATACCTTGCGGTACCCATTATTGCTCGCGCGGCTGCATTCTGGACCAGCTGAAGTCTTCGGGTGCACCTCAAGGGGAGCCCCATGTAGAGAGAGTTACAATAGTCCAGTCGGGATGTCACGAGAGCATGAGTGACTGTGCAAAGGGCATCCCGATCCAATAGGGGGCGCAACTGGTGAACCAGGCGAACCTGGTAAAACGCCCTCCTAGCCACGGCTGTCACTTGATCTTCCATGGACAGCCGGGCATCCAGGAGGACACCCAAATTGCGCGCCCCATCCACAGGGGCAAGATGTTCGCCCCCTATGGCCAGCGATGGAGTGAGCTGGTTGAATCGGGCGGCCGGAAACCACAGCCACTCGGTCTTGGTCGGGTTGAGCCCGAGTCCGTTACTTCCCATCCAGATCCGCACGGCTTCCAGGCACTGGCACATCACCGCTACGGCATCGTTGGGGTGGTTTGGGGTAGATATATACAGCTGAGTGTCATCAGCGTAGAGATGGTACTCTAGCCCAAAACCACGGAAATGGGATGGGATGGGATGGGAGGGATTGGAATGGAACGGAAGCTGGAAGGGACCTTGGAGGTTTTCTAGTCCAGCCCTCTGCTCAAGCAGCAGACCCTGTACCATTTCAGACAAATGGCTGTCCAGTCTCTTCTTAAAAAACCTCCAGTGATGGAATCCCCACAATGTCTGGTGACAAGCCATTCCACTGGTTAATTGACTTCACTGTTAGGAAGTTTCTCTTTAATTCCAGGTTGCTTCTCTCCTTGAGTAGTTTCCATCCGTTGTTTCTTGTCCTGCCCTCTGGTGCTTTGGAGAATAATTTGACCCCTTCCTCTTCTTTGGGGCAGCCCCTTCCAATACTGGAAGACTGCTATCCTGTCCCTCCTAATTCTTCTTTTCCTTAGCCAAACCCAAGTCCTGCAGCCATTCTTCCTATGGTTTAGTCTCCAGGCCTTTGATCATCTTACTTGCTGTTCTTTTTCCAAAATCTCAACATCTTTTTTGTAGTATGGTGACCAAAATTGCTTGCAGTATTCCAGGTATGGCCTTACTAGGGTTTTGTAAAGCAGCACGAATACGTCACATGTTAGTGTTTAAGGCGTTGAGCTAGAAACCAGAAGGCAGTGAGTTCTAGTCCTCCCTTGGACATGGAAGGCATCTGGGTGACTTTATTCCCTCTGCCTCCAACCTCACAGGACTGTTGTGGGAAGGGAATAGAATGTCAACTGTCCAACTAGTGAACCCGAGGTATTCTCAGGAACTTTGGGAAACCCCCCAAAAAAACACTTTATTGGAGACACAATTTCAGTACTGAAGAATCAAAACCAACTCTGGTTTTCCACATGCAATGCATGCATAGTTAAACAATAGCTGCTTTTCTCTCCAACCTTGGTTGGCCACATTGTCCAGTTATGAACCATCCTTTTGTTTTGGGAACTGTTCACTTTTCTGTTGGACACCAGCAATCTGCGGCCTTGGTGGGTTCTTGGCTCCCACAGTCCGTCTCTGGCACGTCTCCATTCTTTCTCGCTTTCCCTCCTGCCAGTTCTTTGGTGAGTTGAATAGCGATAAGACTTAAGCGGTTCAACCTTGACATTGGAAATGGGAGCACAATTTATGCCCCTTTGAGTTGTAGGAGATAAAGGCCGGAGAGAAATGTAGCAAAGCATAAATAAAGGGCAGGGATTGATAGAGCCATCAAATATCCAGAGTCTCCATCTGCTTCCCTTCCCCTCCTCCCCCAAGCCTTCCCACCACGTACAACTGGTCAACTTCTTACATCACATTTTTTAAATTATTAAAATTATTAGGTCTTGTAAAATACAAAAGCAAATAAGAGGACAATGAAAGGGGGAAGAAAAGTGAGGAAGGATAGGGAAAGTAAAAGAAGCATTGACTTCCGACTGTCTCTTACAGTAGAATATGGCATTGTCATCAAATCACAGCTCTTTGCTTTTCCATAAAAGTATGAAGACGTCTGTTAGGAGTAGACTCCTAGAGTTGGGTAGGCAATGTATAATACCATGATGACAAATGGTCATTGTGGCTTTAAGACTGTCGGAATAATAATAATAATAATAATAACTTTGCATTTATTAACCGCTCCCTCTCCCCACAGGGACCCGGGGCGGTGCACAGGAGAAACTAAAAACAATATAAACAATCGATACAAAATATATACTTTAAAACACCATTAAACTATGTTATCCCGTGCTAAAAAATTAAGACCCATTAAAATACATTTAAAAATCTATAGACAGAGAGACTATCCAAGGCCGGCCAGTCGAAAGAAATGGGTCTTTAGTTTCATACGGAAGGAGCGGAGGTCCGTGGTCGTTCTAATATCGGGGGGAAGGTCGTTCCAGAGGGCCGGGCCCGCCACAGAGAGAGCCCTTCCCCTGGGCGTCGCCCGCTGACAAAGTCTAGTGGACGGCACCCGGAGAAGTCCCTCTCTGTGGGAGCGAATCGGTCGTGAGGATGTATGGGGCAGGATCCGATCCCGCAGATAGCTAGGTCCCGAGCCATGGAGCGCCTTAAAGATGATAGTTAGCACCTTGAAGCGCACCCGGAAGACGACAGGCAGCCAGTGCAGCTCGCGCAGGAGTGGTGTAACGTGGGTGAACCTGGTGGTCCCCATAATTGCCCGCACGGCTGCATTCTGAACTAACTGAAGCCTCCGGGTGCACCTCAAGGGAAGCCCCATGTAGAGAGAGTTACAATAGTCCAGTCGGGATGTCACGAGGGCATGAGTGACTGTGCGAAGGGCGTCCCGATCCAATAGGGGGCGCAATTGGCGAACCAGGCGAACCTGGTAAAACGCCCTCCTGGCCACGGCTGTCACTTGCTCTTCCATAGACAGCCGGGTATCCAGGAGGACACCCAAATTGCGCGCCCCATCCACAGGGGCAAGATGTTCGCCCCCTATGGCCAGCGTTGGAAAAAGCTGGTTGAATCGGGCAGCCGGAAACCACAGCCACTCGGTCTTGGTCGGGTTGAGCCTGAGTCCGTTACTTCCCATCCAGATCCGCACGGCTTCCAGGCACTGGCACATCACCGCTACGGCATCGTTGGGGTGGTTTGGGGTAGATATGTACAGCTGGGTGTCATCAGCGTACAGGTGGTAATCTACCCCAAAACCACGGATGATCTCACCCAGCGGCTTCATATATGCGTTAAACAGGAGAGGCGAGAGGACCGACCCCTGAGGCACCCCGCATGTGAGGGGTCTCGGGGTCGACCTCTGCTCTCCTGCCCGCACAAATTGCGATCGGCCAGAGAGGTAGGAGGAGAACCACCGTAAAACGGTGCCTCCCACCCCCAACCCCCCCAGCCGATGCAATAGGATACCATGGTCGATGGTATCGAAAGCCGCCGAGAGGTCTAATAGGACCAGGATGGAGGAACATCCCCCATCTCTGGCCCTCCAGAGATCATCTACCAACGCGACCAATGCCGTCTCGGTGCTATGCCCGGGCCGAAAGCCGGACTGGCGCGGATCTAGATACTCAATTTCCTCCAGGTGACGGGGAAACTGTTGTGCCACCACACTCTCAACAACCTTCGCCAAAAAGGGAAGGTTGGAGACTGGACGATAGTTGTTTAAAAGAGCTGGGTCCAAAGAGGGCTTCTTGAGGAGGGGCCTCACCATAGCCTCTTTTAGGGAAGCAGGCAAGGAACCCTCACTCAAGGATGCGTTGACAACCTCAATGTCAACGCAATGCAATTAGAGGCTGTAATTGGGAACTGTAATTATCTCCACTATAAGAGGAAGTCAGCAGAATGCATGCTCTCTCTGCTAATTGCTCTCTCTGCTGGATTGTCTTGATATCTCAACTGATTGCTAACTGCTTGTTTGTTTGCCATGACTGACTGTGTGAAGAAGGAAGAAGGAAGAGTCGTTAATTGCTGACTGTAAGCAATTGTTTATTTGTTAAGGACTTTGTTTTGACTAACTACCAACCATCACTGCTTGTGAAGCAGTAGTTTAGTTTTACAACACCAGTAAAGCTATTTTGTTTTACTAACGGTGTCTGGTTTACTATTTGTGTGTGTACTAGCAAACGTTTCTCTAGCTGCACATTCCGCTACGCAACTTTCTGTCTCCCAACGGATATATCCCAAACAAAGTCATTTCTATAAAGATCTATCAGTCTAATCTGCCAGAGTTCCATTCTTTTCCATATCAAGCATGAAGTTCAGAAACGGTTTCCACGTGGAAACAAAAGTACTTGTGTTCTTTTCTTTCATCCAAGTGGTCAGTTGTCCCATTTCTGCCAACGCCATCAGCTTCTGCAACCCTTCGTCCATGGTAGGGATCGAAGGGTCCTTCCATTGTTGTGTGTAAAATAGTCTTGCTGCTGTCAACATATATAATAACAAAGTTCAAAAATTATTTCTCCAGTTCTTTTTCCATTAAACCCCAGAGGAAAAGTTCTGGTTTCATTTTGATCTCCATTTTCAGGATTTTCTGTATTACGAGATAGTCCCAATTTTTGTGTGTGCTTTACCACACGTCCACCATAGATGGTAACCCGAGCCATCAGCATGCTGAGAAGATGGTGAGAACAAAACCCCCGTCACGATAACTCCTCCAGCATTGAGCAATTCCCTGCCAAATACCACGAGCCCCCTCCCTCCCGGTTACTATGGCAGCCGATAGCAAGCAAGCAAAGTAGAGGGACCCATTAACTCAGCACCCACGAACTAAACATCTTCACACCAAGTGTTCCTAAGCTTTGCAAAGTGTCTCCCAAGCCCCTTGCCATCTTCTCGACTGAGGACCTAGTGGCCGCATGGTTAAGTGCGGCCGCGGGGGCCTTGGACCGAGTCGCGCCCTTGCGGCCTCTCTTGCGGCGGCGAATCACCCAGGCTCCTTGGTTTACCGAGGAGCTTCGGGGGATGAAACGCCACAAGAGATGCCTAGAGAGCAGATGGAGATCCTCTCGCTCCGAAGCCGACCGAACACTAGTGAGAACCCATATTAGGGCTTACTTAGTGGCGATAAGGGTGGCCAAACGTGAGTATTGTGCCACCCTTATTGCATCCGCAGATAACCGCCCTGCCGCCCTGTTTGGGGTGACCCGCTCCCTCCTTCATCAGAGGCCGCGGGAAGCCCCTCTGCAAGGGCGAGCAGAGGAATTTGGGATTTATCTGCAGGAGAAAATCACTCGGATTCGGAATGAGCTACCCTCCATCGACAGTGGTCCTGTGGGACTGTCCGAGACTAGTCTTGAGGTTCCTTCTTGGGAGGAGTTTGACTTTGTTACCACCGAGGATATGGACAGGTTGTCAAGGAAACTTAGGGCGACCACATGTTTATTGGACCCGTGTCCCTCCTGGCTTGTACTGGCATCCTGGGAGACGACACGAGGCTGGCTCCAGGGCATTGTCAACGCATCTTTGAGTGAGGGGTCCTTGCCTGCCGTCTTGAAAGAGGCGGTAGTGAGGCCCCTCCTCAAGAAGCCGTCCCTGGACCCAGCTTTATTAGAGAACTATCGTCCGGTCTCCAACCTTCACTTTTTGGTGAAGGTTGTCGAGAGTGTGGTAGCCCAACAGTTTCCGCGACACCTGGAGGAAGTTGATTATCTAGACCCGCGCCAGTCCGGCTTCCGACCCGGTCACAGCACCGAGACGGCATTGGTCGCGTTGGTTGATGATCTCTGGAGGGCGCGGGATAGAGGTTATTCCTCTATCCTAGTCCTATTAGACCTCTCGGCGGCTTTTGATACCATCGACCATGGTATCCTATTGCACCGACTGGGGGGGTTGGGGTTGGGAGGCACCGTTTTGCGGTGGTTCTCATCCTACCTCTCTGGTCGGTCGCAATATGTGTTGACGGGAGGGCAGAGGTCGACCTCGAGGCCTCTCTTATGTGGGGTTCCTCAGGGGTCGGTCCTCTCGCCCCTCCTTTTCAACACATATATGAAGCCGCTGGGTGAGATCATCCGTGGTTTTGGGGTGGAGTACCATCTGTACGCTGACGACACCCAGCTGTACATATCCACCCCAAACCACCCAAACGATGCCGCCGAAGTGCTGTCCCGGTGTTTGGAGGCCGTACGGATCTGGATGGGTGGTAACAAACTCAGGCTCAACCCTGCCAAGACTGAGTGGCTGTGGTTTCCGGCACCCCGGTTCAGCCAGATTACACCTACTCTGGCCATTGGGGGCGAAACACTGGCCCCCGTGGAGAGGGCGCGCAATTTGGGTGTCCTCCTGGATTCCCGGCTGTCCATGGAGGACCATGTGGCGGCCGTGGCCAGGGGGGCGTTTCATCAGGTACGCCTGATGCGCCAATTGCGCCCCTTACTGGACCGGGCTGCCCTTCGCACAGTCACTCAAGCTCTCGTGACGTCCCGACTCGACTACTGTAATGCTCTCTACATGGGGCTTCCCTTGAGGTGCACTCGAAAGCTACAGCTAGTCCAAAACGCAGCCGCGCGGGTGATTATGGGAGCCACTAGATGCTCCCACATAACACCGATCCTGCGCGAGCTGCATTGGCTTCCTGTGGTTTTTCGAGTGCGCTTCAAGGTTCTGACAACTATCTTTAAAGCGCTCCATGGCTCGGGGCCTAGTTATATGCGAGACCGCCTCCTGCCCCATACATCCCTTAGACCGATACGCTCCCACAGAGAGGGCCTTCTCAGGGTGCCGTCGGCCGGACAATGCCGACTGGCGACACCCAGGGGAAGAGCCTTCTCTGTGGCGGGCCCAGCCCTTTGGAATGACCTACCCCCTGAATTACGTACCATCACCGACCTCCGCCTCTTCCGCCAATGTCTTAAGACATATTTGTTTCAACAAGCCGGCCTAGCCTAACCTCCCATGGGGACTTTTAGGTAGTTTTAAATTGGGTTTTTAAAATTTGGTTTTAGCGCAGGATAGGTTATTTAATAGTTTTTTAAATTATATTTATTGTATTTTGTATGTTTTTAAATTTTCCTGTGCGCCGCCCTGGGTCCTTCGTGGAGAAGGGCGGGATATAAATTTAAATAAATAAATAAATAAATAAAATAAATAAATAAATAAATAAATAAATTCTCCCCCAACCCCAGAGAGGAACAAAAGGGAAGGAGGACCCCTCCCCCTCCAGACTCTTTCACCTGTCTGGCTGCTCCTCAGGGGGTATGTGGGGGTGGGTGGGTGAGTTGGCATTCAGGGGAGAAAAGGGTGACCTGAAGTCCCCTCTCGCTCTCAATGGCCTCTGACAGTGATTGACTGTTCATCCTGACCTTTTGGGCCTGGAAGAGCCCCTGGGGTTTAGCCACCAGGAAACTCCAGCACCCGCCTGGATTGGTGCAAGGAAGCTCATCTCTCCTTCCCTTTGAACGTGTTATTCGGCACACACAGAGACACACAGACTCCCCCCCATGCCAACCACAGGGCCCTGATCAATCTTTCATGGAATGGTAATTAATACAATACAACAAAATACAATAGCAGTGTTGGAAGGGACCTTGGAACCTCTGAGATATCGGAAGGCTGCTATCATCTCTCCCCTGGTCCTTTTGCTCTTTCTCCCTGCCATGAGACACAATGCTTCTCCCCCCCCCTCCCCACACTGTGCCCCTTCCCCAGCCGACAATCTTCCTCCCCCACTCCCCCTCCACTGATCTGGTTCCTGATGATGTGCAGGAATGAGGGGAAACTGAGGGGATGGTTGGCACTGCCAGCAGCTGGCAGGACAGAGCCCATGACTGGAATACAAGACGGGGGGAAGATATGGTTTGTTCAAAAGAAACTGATCCGTCCTTTACACAAACACACACACACACACACACACACACACACACACGGGTTGCAGGGCATGCAAATAATGACTCTTCCCCTTGGAGGTCATCTAGTCCAACCCTGTGCTCCAGCAGGAGACCCACTGAGAAAGAACACCAATCTTCTGCAGCAGACCAGGGGGGAAGGGGGAGAGTTGCTGAAGGAAGGAAGGAAGGAAGGAAGGAAGGAAGGAAGGAAGGAAGGAAGGAAGGAAGGAAGGAAGGAAGGATGGACGGACTTTGGGGTGAGCTAGACTGGATTTAATATTCCCTCTCTGGGAGCAAACAGGTGGGGAAGGCGAAGTTAGCAGGTGCTGGGAAAGCATTAGAAGTGGGTTGCACCCAATTTGGCCCAGTTTGGCCGAACCAGTAGTGGCGGCGGAAGGAGCTCCGCCCACCTGCCCGGATGCTTCTGTGCATGCACAGAAGTGTAGCATGTGAGCACGAGTGAACTGGTAGTAAACTGGTTAGCAACCCACCACTGGTGAGCATACTACAGGTTCCCACCCAAAGGCTGAGAAGCTGGATTCAGGAAGGGAGGGGGGAAAGTAGGAAGGATTCCATGGATAAGAATCCTGAATGGAACAATCATTCAGGGGGTTGGAAACTTCCAAAACATCGATGTGGCTAAAACGTATGATGAACGGTTGCAGGAACCGGGCCTGACTAGTCTAGGGAAGAGAAGGACCAGGGGAGACAGGAGAGCATCTTCCAATATCTGAGGGGCTTCCCCAAAGAAGAGGCAGTCAAGCTGTTCTCCAAAGCACCTGAGGGCAGGAGAAGAAGCAATGGGTGGAAACTCATCAAGGAGAGAAGCAACTTAGAACTAAGGAGAAGTTTCCTGACAGTGAGAACAAATAATCAGTGGAACAGAAGTTGCCTCCAAAAGTTGTGAATGCCCCAACACTGGAAGTTTTAAAGAAGAGATTGGATAACCATTTGCCTGAAGAGGTGCAAGGTTTCCTATCTAGGAGCGGATTGGACTAGAAGACTTCCAAGGTCCCTTCCAACTCTATTATTCTATTCTATTCTATTCTATTCTATTCTGTTCTGTTCTGTTCTGTTCTGTTCTGTTCTGTTCTGTTCCGTTCCGTTCCGTTCTATTCTGTTCTGTTCTACTCTACTCTACCCTACTCTACCCTACTCTACCCTACTCTTATTCTATTCTCCATTCCATTATTCTATTCTGTTCTGCTCTGCTCTGCTCTGCTCTGCTCTGCTCTGCTCTGCCCTACCCTACCCTACCCTACCCTACCCTACCCTACCCTACTCTACTCTACTCTACTCTTATTCTATGCTCCATTCCATTATTCTACTCTACTCTACTCTACTCTACTCTACTCTACTCTACCCTACCCTACCCTACCCTACCCTACTCTACTCTACTCTACTCTTATTCTATGCTCCATTCCATTATTCTACTCTACTCTACTCTACTCTACTCTACTCTTATTCTATGCTCCATTCCATTATTCTACTCTACTCTACTCTACTCTACTCTACTCTACTCTACTCTACTCTACTCTACTCTACTCTAAGAGCCCGGGGCCTTCAAGGGAACCTGGTTGGTTGGGAGAAAGTAGGACATCTCAGTTGGTCTGAAGGGGTGAGGGGTCAGGAGCGAAGGGTAAGAGGAGGGAGCTGAAAGGAGAAGAGTCTTAGCCACTCTGGCCATCACGTGTGGCCGTAATGAGTCATGAAGTGAAGCCTCCGTCAGGTTATTGCATGTAAAATGCCTTCTTGCAACAAAGGGTGGGCAGCTACATGGGCAAACGGAGGGATCCATTTCTCCAGCTTTTTATTCCCTCTGCCCAAACCATAAACCCTGCCTCTTTCTCCATGAATTTCCCCTGCTTAATCTGTTTTCCCCACCTTTTGCCCAGAGTTCCCTTCTTGCCAGATGACCTTTGGTCCCCCTTTTTTTATTCCTTAATCTATATTTCTCGTTTCCTTGAAATCCTTGCAGCATAAGCATAATAAATTAATTTCTCCACAAGGTGCTAGACTTGTGTGGTTAAAATGATTAACTAAAAAAGAAATTCAATTGTGAAAAAAGTAAGGTCCTACATATAGGCAAGAAAAACAAATTGCACAAGTACAGTATAGGTGGTACCTTGCTCAATAGTAGCAACTGTGAGAGGGATCTTGGAATCCTAGTGGACAACCATTTAAATATGAGCCAGCCGTGTGCAGCAGCTGCCAAAAAAGCCAACCCAGTTCTAGGCTGCATCAACAGAGGGAAGGAATCAAGATCACGTGAAGTGTTAATGCCACTGTATAGTGCCTTGGTAAGGCCACACTTGGAATACTGCATACAGTTTTGGTCGCCACGATGTAGAAAAGACGTGGAGACTCTGGAAAGAGTGCAGAGAAGAGCAACCAAGATGATTAGGGGACTGGAGGCTCAAACATATGAAGAACGGCTGCAGGAACTGGATATGTCTAGTTTGGTGAAGAGAAGGACCAGGGGAGACATGATAGCAGCGTTCCGATATCTCAGAGGTTGCCACAAAGAAGAGGGAGCGAAACTATTCTCCAAGGCACCTGGGGGCAGGACAAGAAGCAATGGGTGGAAACTAATCAAGGAGAGAAGCAACTTAGAACTAAGGAGAAATTTCCTGACAGTTAGAACAATTAACCTCTGGAACAGCTTGCCTCCAGAAGTTGTGAATGCCCCAACCCTGGAAGCCTTTAAGAAGATGTTGGATAGCCATTTGTCTGAAATGGTATAAGGTTCCTGTCCATGCAGGGGGTTGGACTAGAAGACCTACAAGGTCCCTTCCAACTCTGCTATTGTATTATTGTCTGTCTAACCTGCTTGCCCAAACTGGCTTGCTTATTGGAATAGCAGACCCCTTCCTGTTTTCCAGTCTTGACCTTCAATGTCCCAATGTCCTACTGAACTTTCAAAGCCACAACTCTCAAAATTTGCTTTCTTTGCAAAACCAACACTCTCTCTATCACAGTGTTTCTCAAGCTTGGCAATTTGAAGATGTCCGGACTTGAACTCTCAGAATTCCCCAGCCAGCATTCTGAGAGTTGCAGTCCGGACATCTTCAAGTTGCGCTACCAAGGTGTTAGTCACCATCTTAAAAGCGCTCCATGGCACGGGTCCTGGTTACTTGAGAGACCGCCTCCTACCACATACCTCCCTTAGACCTGTCTGCTCCCACAGGGAGGGCCTCCTCAGGGTGCCATCAGCCGGTCAATGCCGGTTGGCGACTCCCAGGGGAAGAGCCTTCTCTGTGGCGGGTCCGGCACTCTGGAACGACCTGCCCCCCGATATCCGTACCATCACGGACCTATGCCTCTTCCGTCGGATGTTAAAAGCACATTTCTTTCATCAAGCCAGCCTGACATAGACTAAGGGATATAATTTTAAATTTTGATATTTATTGGTTTTAATTTTTATATTATCCAAATTTTAGCACAGATTTAATAATTTAATTGTCTTTTATATTTTGTATGTATTATTGCTTTTTTATCTTTCTGTGCACCGCCCTGAGTCCCTTTAGGGAAAATAGGGCGGTATATAAATCGAAATAATAAATAAATAAATAAATAAATAAATAAATAAATAAATAAATAAATAAATAAATAAATAAATAAATAAATAAATAAATAAATAAATAAATAAATAAATAAATAAATAAATAAATAAATAAATAAATAAATAAATAGCCAAGCTTGAGAAACACTGCTCTATCAGTTTCTTACAGTAACAAGGAATATGGAGCATGGGTAAGGTGACCAGATTTTAACATTGGTAAAGAGGGACACCATTGACCGGGGGGAGGGAATGTGTGGCCTATTTTGTGGGAGTGGCTCAGGGGTCATGTGACCGGGGGGCATGGCTAACTTGGAAAATGTGTTGAAACTCAATTAACAATGGTCTTGCTTAGCAACCAAAATTTTGGTCTCAATTGTGGTCCTAAATTCTTTCTTTCTTTCTTTCTTTCTTTCTTTCTTTCTTTCTTTCTTTCTTTCTTTCTTTCTTTCTTTCTTTCTTTCTTTCTTTCTTTCTTTCTTTCTTTCTTTCTTTCTTTCTTTCTTTCTTTCTTTCTCTTTCTCTCTTTTTCTTTCTGTCTCTTTCTCTGTCTGTCTGTCTCTCTCTCTGTATCTGTCTCTCTCTCCTCCCTCCGCCCATCTGTCACTGTGTGTCTATCTGTCTGTCTGTCATTTATTCACTTAATCACTCATTCTGTGTCTCTGTCTATCTTTCTCTCCCTCCCTCTCTCTGTCTCCGATTCAGTCCCTCCCTCTGTCATTCTCTCTCTGTGCCTCTCTCTGTCTCTCTCCCTCCCTCCCTCACCATCTCTCTCTCTCTCTCTGTACTCTGTGTGTCTATCAGTCTCTCTCTGATTCCCTCCCCCCCTGTCTGTCTGTTTCTCCCCCCCTCCCGGGAGCCCTTTCAGACCCTGGGAAGCGCTCCGGTACCCTCCCCAGCCAGCATGTCGGCCACTCTTCTGCTTCCCAGGGGCTGAAGGGGCTCCGTGGGGGGAGGAAGGGAAGTGGCTGCCAGAACCAGTGGGCGGGGCGGGTGGCGGCACCCAGCAAAATTCGCTACCCGCCTGCCCCGCTGGCTCACACATCGAGCTCCGCGGAGGGAGGAAGGGAACTGACTGCTGGTGGGTGAGCCAGCGGGGCAGGCGGGTAGCAAATGTTGCTGGGTGCCGCCGCCCACCCCACCCGCTGGCTCTGGCAGCCAGTTCCCTTCCTCCCCCCACGGAGCCCCTTCAGCCCCTGGGAAGCAGAAGAGTGGCCGACATGCTGGCTGGGGAGGCTATGGCTGCCTCCTTGGCCGTGGGGCAGCCGGACCGCTCCAGATTCAGCGACCTGCCACCGTGGCCGCCATTGCCTGCCTCACCCCCTGCTGCTTAGCTGGGCGGCTACATCCCGACTTCCTGCTCCCACCTCATGACCCGGATCTTCCGCCGAGGCAGGCAAGTCAGACCGCAGGAGGAGGAGAGGAGGAGGAGGAGAGGAGGAGGAGGAGGAAGATTTGGAATATTCAAAAAATTGGGAAATTTTTAAAGGGACGCGGGACTAATTATTAATATGCGTGACTGTCCCACCAAAAGCAGGACGTCTGGTCACCTTAAGCATGGGCAAACTTTTTTTTTACTGATGTTGAAAGCATTTTATGTACAATTTATACTTCGTACTGCCATGCATCTAATTTCTTTATTTAAGGAATTGATTACATAGAGCGTTTCTAAGCCTAAAACCCACACCCAGTTTAACAAAATTAAACATTTTGTTCAGGCAAGAAATAAAGCAGCTACAGCTCACCTGGCATGGAGGGATACCCATCCAGGGAATGCCTCCGAAATTAAAAATAGATATTTATAACATCTGGTTTCATCAATCAAAGCCTGCCATGTTGCAGGTGTTTATAAATGAAGCTTTAAGAGAGATAAATCAGGGAGGGGACTTCACAAGTTGGCATGACATATTCTTGCAGAGAAAAATGGGGTGGGGGGAGACAAATATTCCTGTGTGACTGTTCCAGAATAATATATTTCTGCTGAACTTCAGACGTGTACCACAAATGTTTGAGAAGGGGGATATTTTCAAATCTGGAAAAGTTCCACAATTGTTTATCATTCCCTGTAAAAAAAAAAAAAGCAAATAGCAAATAGCATCTAGTAGAATTTCAGAAGAATATTCCAGAGCCGTAAAATGTGCTCTCCCAAGGAGTCAGCCTCATTAAAGCCTATTAATGGCCTGTGTGAAACCAGGCTTAATAGCAGTGACTGTGAGAGGGATCTTGGAGTCTTAGTGGACAACCAATTAAATAGGAGCCAGCCGTGTACAGAGGCAGCCAAGAAAGCCAATGCAATTATATTTCAAAATTGGAGTTTGAAAGAATGTCACTTTTTCTTAGATTTCAAAACATACCAGAGTCAGATGCAGAAGATTTGAAAGATATTATGATTACAATATTAGCGGATTATCTTCAAAAAAATAAAGAACAAATTGCATGGGATATTGATCTGGTTTATAGAATCAATTCGGCATATGCAAGGACACATAATGTCCCAAGAGAAGTCATGTAAAAATTTTAAGGAAGTCCACGAGGGAGGAGGTTCTGAGAGCCCAAAGGGGAGGGCCTTTGAAATACCAAGACAATGAGATAATCATTTTGAAGCAAATCCCAAAGAAAATTAGAGACATGAGAAGGAATTATTCCTTCCTATCTAAGAAACTATTTTAAAAAGGGATCTGGTTCAAATGGTTGTTACCAGAAGGGATGTTGGTTTTCTGGGAAGGGAGTGGAATTAGAATCAAAACTTTAGAAGAGGCAAATGCTTTTTCTCAAAAATACTCCATATTCCTAGGGGACGATGAAGGCGGAACAGTGGGGGCGGCGGCCCCTCCCGATGACGGGGGGAAAGAATCAATAGCCAAAAGAGGTCTCAAAAATGATACTATTCAAAAAATTTATTTGAATCTTATCATGATTGATGGTAAGGAAAAACAAGAAGAATGAACATAGAAAATATGCTATTTATTTATTTATTTATTTATTTATTTATTTATTTATTTATTTATTTATTTATTTATTTATTTATTTATTTAATTAAATTTATACCCCGCCCTTCTCCAAACGGACTCAGGGCGGCGCACAGGAATACTAAAATACATACAAAAACATATAAATGTTTTTAAAAAAAACTTATTTCAATAAAATCCTGCGCTAAAAACCAAATTAAAATCCCCAAATTTAAAACTATCTAAGAGTCAGTAATGGAGGTTACGCTAGGCCGGCTAGATGGAACAGATGTGTCTTTAGACACTTGCGTAAGAGGCGGAGGTCGGAGATGGTGCGAAGTTCAGGGGGTAAGTCGTTCCAAAGGGCTGGGCCCGCCACAGAGAAGGTTCTTCCCCTGGGTGTCGCCAGTCGGCATTGTCCAGCCGACGGCACCCTGAGGAGGCCCTCTCTGTGGGAGCGTGTCGGTCTGAGGGATGTATGGGGCAGGAGGCGGTCTCACATATAACTAGGCCCCGAGCCATGGAGCGCTTTAAAGATGGTCGTTAGGACCTTGAAGCGCACCCGAAAGACCACAGGAAGCCAGTGCAGCTCGCGCAGGATTGGTGTTATGTGGGAGTGTCTGGGCGCTCCCGTAATCACCCGCGCGGCTGCATTCTGGATTAACTGTAGCTTTCGGGTGCACCTCAAGGGAAGCCCCATGTAGAGAGCATTACAGTAGTCGAGTCGAGAGGTGATGAGTGCTTGAGTGACTGTGCGTAAGGCAATGTATTTGTTATTGTGCTTGTCTTTTTTTTTTTTTTACTAAAATCTGTACTATGATGAAGTTTGGGGGGGACCGCCGGCTCCGGCATGAAGCTACTAAAATGTAACGTTTTTTCCTATACTCTTTTCCCAATATTATTTTGTAAAAACCAATAAATTATTTTTTTTAAAAAAGAAAGCCAATGCAATCCTAAACTGCATGAACAAAAGGATCCAATCAAGATGAAGGGAGGTAATTATACCACTCGATAAAGCCTTAGTAAGGCCACACCTAGAATCCTGCATCCAGTTTTGGTCACCAGACTATAAAAAAGAGGTTGAGACTCTAGAAAGAGTGCAGAGAAGAGCAGCCAGGATGATTTAGGGGACTGGAGGCTCAAACATACGATGGACGGTTGCAGGAACTGGGTCTGACTACTCTAGGGAAGAGAAGAGAAGGACCAGGGGAGACAGGATAGCAGCCTTCCCATATTTGGGGAGTTGCCCCAGCGAGGAAGGGAGGGGGGGTCAAGCTATTCTCCAAAGCACCTGAAATCCAAACAAGGAACAAGGGATAGGAACTGATCAATGAGAGAAATTCAACCTGGAAATAGGGAGGAATTTTCTGACACTGAGAACGATCAACTAAATGGAACAAAAGTTGCCTTCGGAAGTTGTGGGGGCTTCATCCCCAGAGGCTTTCAAGAAGAGACTGGACTGCCATCTAACAGAAATGCCGTAGGGTTCCTGCTTGGGTGGGGGTTGGACTAGATGATCTCCCAACTGGTTAATCTGTTATTATTATCTGTTGTTGTTGTTGTTATTTACTTTATTCATAAAACATGAAACTCAGCCAACTGAACATTAAAAAATGCATTGTAAATACTATTGACTTAATGAAATATGAAATAATATTGTTATTATTCTGTGGTTAATCTTTGGTGAGATTCACAGCCTTTGGGGCTGGTTGGTAGCTCAACAGCTCGAGTCCTAACCAAGGACCTAGGAACTGTCAAGATAACGTTGGAGGATATAAACTGTTCCAAGAAAGGGTGGCTCTTTGTAGAGTCAGAATGCTCAAGTCTGGCAAACCTAGAACCTCCACATAGCGAGGAAGCCCCCTAGGTATTGCTCCAAGGGCTCCAATCACAATCGGGACAACACACCACTTTCTCTTCCACAGTTGCTCAACTTCAATTTGCAAGTCCCGGTATTTTGTGATTTTTTTCTTACTGCTTATTTTCAATTCATGCATCACCAGGTATTGCAATGTCAACGAACCATACTTTTTTCTTTTCAATTATTGTTATATCAGGTGTATTGTAGACCAAGTACCTGTCAGTCTGAATTCTAAAGTCCCACAAGATCTTGACTTTCTCATTGTGCAGAGGAGAGGAGAGCAGTGGAAATCTATGGGCCGGTCCTTGGGACAGAAGAGCCACCGCTGCTAGCAAAGCCCCACCCTAGCTCTGGGGATAAAAGGCAGGGGGCAGAGATGAATAGATGTGGCAGAGGAGAGGAGAGCAGTAGAAATCTATGGGCCAGTCCTTGGGACAGAAGAGCCACCGCTGCTAGCAAAGCCCCACCCTAGCTCTGGGGATAAAAGGCAGGGGGCAGAGATGAATAGGTGTGGCAGAGGAGAGGAGAGCACTGGAAATCTATGGGCCAGTCCTTGGGACAGAAGAGCCACCGCTGCTAGCAAAGCCCCACCCTAGCTCTGGGGATAAAAGGCAGGGGGCGGAGATGAATAGATGTGGCAGAGAAGAGGAGAGCAGTGGAAATCTATGGGCCGATCCATGGGATGGAAGAGCCACCACTGCTAGCGAAGTCCTACCCTAGCTCTGGGGATAAAAGGCAGGGGGCGGAGAGGAATAGATGTGGCAGAGGAGAGGAGAGCAATGGAAATCTATGGGCCGGTCCTTGGGACAGAAGAGCCACCGCTGCTAGTGAAACCCCATCCTAACTCTGGGGATAAGAGGCAAGGGGTGGAGATGAATAGATGTGTCAGACAACACTTCCTCTCCCTGCCGGATGGACTTCTTAGCCTGTGGTGAGAAAGAAAGTTTTTGCCATGGCTGCTGGTGTTCCTAATAAAGGAATCATTGCTTCAACTACAGAGGTTTTGTCGTATTTGGGGAGCTGGGCCAGAACACCTCCTCATCCAGCCCCAAACCCTGTAGGCCTAGGGCTGGCCTGGTTCCTCTGGCTTGAAAGGGACAAGAGATTTCCCACCTCCCTGGCCTAAGCCAGCCCCTCGGAGGCTTTTGGCCAAGGGGGCCTGAGGGTTTCTGGGGACTCCCTTCCCTCCCAGCTAGCCTGAGTCCTCATTCAGGGCAGCAGCTCAGATAGCTTGCAGCCCCCGGGGCCCGTCTCTCCCCAAAATGTAGCTCAGGTCTTCATCAAAGAGAAGAGGGATTTGGGCCAGGAGAGATGATTGGCTTTGCAGCCGAGCTCAACTTCCCCTTTAACGCTAATTAAAGCAACTGTTTTGGATGAAAAGTAGGGAAACCAGCAAGCCTTGCAGAAAATGTGTGCGCGCAAAGCAGGTGGCCTTGTGCCTCAGGGCCCGACTGCCCCACTTTCCTCCTTTCATTTGCCCCCTCCCCACACTTTGCCTGCTGCTGCCCCCCCCTGCTGAGACCCTGGGAACAGCCCCGGGCTGGCCGAGGGGGCTCAGTGGGGGAGAAGCGGGATGGGGTTCAGCTGCCCTTCCGGGCTTCCGAAGGCCCTGCCACCTGCCTCCTCGCAGCTCCCTCGCCAAGGAAGACTTCTATGCCATTGGTTATCATTTAATTTTAAAAGATTTCACTTAATTAAAGGGATTCATGAAAAAAACCCCAGAGGCCAATACGGGAAACTTTGCAGGTGGCTCTTTGGAATGTCAGGCAGGGAATTTATGAGCCGTTTTGATTAATTGCCCAGCGCTCCGACATCCATTTCCCTGCCTTTTGGTTCTTTTAGACTTAGAGAAAAGTAGGAAACGCAAAAGGCGGGAGGGAGGGGGAAGCCAGATCTCCAGGGGGCGCTCTTCCCTCTTCTTTCTTTTGGGTGGGGCCCAAAACACGTGGAAAAGCAGAAAGATCTCCTTTCCTTCCTCCGCACAGAATTCCATGGTGTGGGACAGGGTCCGTTGTCCAAGTCCGTCCTGATCTTTTTGGATCCTGAGCTTCGTCTTCTGGGGCAGGGGTCTCCAACCTTTGCAACTTTAAGTCTGAAGGACTTCAGCTCCCAGACTTCTCCAGCCAGCAAAGCTGTCAGTGTCAGGGCCTGGGCCAGGGGTCTCCAACCTTTGCAACTTTAAGTCTGAAGGACCTCAGCTCCCAGACTTCTCCAGCCAGCAAAGCTGTCAGTGTCAGGGCCTGGGCCAGGGGTCCCCAACCTTTGCAACTTTAAGTCTGAAGGACTTCAGCTCCCAGAATTCTCCAGCCAGCAAAGCTGTCAGTGTCAGGGCCTGGGCCAGGGGTCTCCAACCTTTGCAACTTTAAGTCTGAAGGACGTCAGCTCCCAGACTTCTCCAGCCAGCAAAGCTGTCAGTGTCAGGGCCTGGGCCAGGGGTCTCCAACCTTTGCAACTTTAAGTCTGAAGGACTTCAGCTCCCAGACTTCTCCAGCCAGCAAAGCTGTCAGTGTCAGGGCCTGGGCCAGGGGTCTCCAACCTTTGCAACTTTAAGTCTGAAGGACGTCAGCTCCCAGACTTCTCCAGCCAGCAAAGCTGTCAGTGTCAGGGCCTGGGCCAGGGGTCTCCAACCTTTGCAACTTTAAGTCTGAAGGACGTCAGCTCCCAGACTTCTCCAGCCAGCAAAGCTGTCAGTGTCAGGGCCTGGGCCAGGGGTCTCCAACCTTTGCAACTTTAAGTCTGAAGGACGTCAGCTCCCAGACTTCTCCAGCCAGCAAAGCTGTCAGTGTCAGGGCCTGGGCCAGGGGTCTCCAACCTTTGCAACTTTAAGTCTGAAGGACTTCAGCTCCCAGACTTCTCCAGCCAGCAAAGCTGTCAGTGTCAGGGCCTGGGCCAGGGGTCTCCAACCTTTGCAACTTTAAGTCTGAAGGACTTCAGCTCCCAGACTTCTCCAGCCAGCAAAGCTGTCAGTGTCAGGGCCTGGGCCAGGGGTCTCCAACCTTTGCAACTTTAAGTCTGAAGGACTTCAGCTCCCAGACTTCTCCAGCCAGCAAAGCTGTCAGTGTCAGGGCCTGGGCCAGGGGTCTCCAACCTTTGCAACTTTAAGTCTGAAGGACTTCAGCAAAACTGGCTGGAGAAGTCTGGGAGCTGAAGTCCTTCAAACTTAAAGTTGCAAAGGTTGGAGACCCCTGGCCCAGGCCCTGACATTGACAGCTTTGCTGGCTGGAGAATTCTGGGAGCTGAAGTCCTTCAGACTTAAAGTTGCAAAGGTTGGAGACCCCTGGTCCAGGCCCTGACACTGACAGCTTTGCTGGCTGGAGAATTCTGGGAGCTGAAGTCCTTCAGACTTAAAGTTGCAAAGGTTGGAGACCCCTGGCCCAGGCCCTGACACTGACAGCTTTGCTGGCTGGAGAATTCTGGGAGCTGAAGTCCTTCAGACTTAAAGTTGCAAAGGTTGGAGACCCCTGCACTAAAACATACCAGAAACTCATTTCCCCCCCAATATGTACTCATTGGAAGAATAATTCTACTGATTATTGGAAAGATATAAGAAAGGAGATCGACTTAGAAAAAAGTGAATTTATTCAGCAAAATTAGGAATGTATTAGAAAGAAATGAAGTCGTATGTACTGTATGCATAAGTAATAGAAAAGTAGTGATCAGGTGTGTGCACATCTTGGATTGCACTCAAACACTGGAATTTGAGTGGAATTCAGTTTATATTGTTTATATTGTTAACGTATTACAGCTTAACAGTTGTAAACAAAATAACTCCTAAACTTAGAACCATGGAATCTTTCAATTAATCAGTGCATCAATTCAATTTAATGAGTTCAAAGATAATGAACAAAATCTAAGACGGAATTAAAATATATTCGTAATATAACCTAACATAGAATGCAGGTTGGGAAGGGATCTTGAAGGTCCTCTAGTCCAACCCAGTGCAGGAACCAGAGAAAATTCACCACCTCCCAAGGCTTCTGGTTCAAGGGATGAACAGCTTCGGCCAACAAAAAATTTTTTTTTAAACATCAAAATCTTGTTTGTAATTTTAACCCCAGCCTTTCTTATTCTGTCTTCTGGAATATTTAATGTAATTCAGAATAGAAGGGACCTTGGAGGTCTTCTAGTCCAACCCCCTGCCCTGCTCAATCCAAGATGGCGAACCTATAGCACATGTGCCCAAAATGGCACATTGACCCATGTCACCTGGCACATGAGGTGCCACCGTTCCTCTTCTGGGTTTCTGGTGCGCATGTGCATGCAACGATCTGCTGGCCTTCATGTGCGAGGCAGTGCCGGAAATTGGAAGAACCGTTTTTCCGTTTTCCGGTGTGAGCATGCGTGCCAGACAGCTGATCGGCCTGTGTGCATAAGCACCAGTAACCAGAAGACTTGCTGGCCGGTTACATTTTATGGTGTGTGCATGCCCCCTGGGCAGCTGCTCTTCTGCTCGGTGGGGAAAAGGTTCGCCCACCGAGCGTGTGAATGAGTCCAGGCACCCTATTTGGCCTGCAAACTCTGGATGTCCACCAGGGGAACACCATAAGGCAAAATGTCACTGTCCATGCTGCCCTCTAGGGGCTGTGCAGTGTGCTGCAACCCAGATCGGGCATTCCTGAGCACGTAGCAGCCCGAACCATCCCCCCCCCTTGAGCTCCCGCTGACATCTGTGCGCCAGGGTGATTTAGAAGAAAGACAAGCATAACAAAGCTGTAAACCTTTCAGCCTTGGAGTTATGGCAAACACCCGTCTTTTCTGTACTTTTATTTCCTCCGCACTCTCTCTCTGCTTCCCTGTTATAGCCACAGTAAATCTGGATGTTTCTGGGGCTGCTCGAGGGGGGAGAGAGAGAGAGAGAAAACCCACAAAACTCCCAGGGAACGTCGTTCCAGCTCCAAACAATTGAACTATAAATCTTGCCCTGCTCCATCTCGGTGGACATCTCGGCTTCCTGGCCAATCACTGAGGAGAACGCTCTCATTGGCCCCCTCCAAAAAGAAGGTGGGAGCAGGCTTGTTGTTTCAACCAGTGGCAAGGCAGAGTGCTCCCTGTATGCATTGGTTTGTCTCTCTAGTAACGTCGAGGACTAGCTACTTGTTTTGGTGACTTAAAGTTAAATCAGAGGATCTAGTTCAGCGGTGGGATTCCAAATCTTTTCCTACCGGTTCTATGAGACTGTGCAAATCAGCTGAGTTAAAAAACAAGGGAATTTAGGACAGGGAACGGTGGGAGCAAGAGGGCGGGGCCAGCCAGAGGTGGCATTTGCCGGTTCTCCAAACTACTCAAAATTTCCGGTCCTGGTTCGCTAGAACCGGTCTCAACCAGTTGAATACCCCCTCTGAGATTGTTCATTCAGCTGTCGAGATCTGGATATGATATGAAACCTGGGTAAGAAATTGTTGGAAGAAATAGCCATCCGATTCAGTTCTAAGCTGGGAAAAAGACCCTGGAAACACGGAGGCTGATTGGAAAGGTGGTTTAATGGAGCAGAGCCATCAAACAGATGGTCCTGGTGCAGCTGAACACATGGAGTTGAGAGAGAGAGAGAGAGCTCTTCTCTTGGGCTTTGCACTTGAGCTTCCTGTTCCTGTGCAAGAGCATGTCTTCTATTGGCTGCCGTAGGGGTCATAGCTGGCTCTGTAGGTTGTCTGAGCTCCTAGGTTTGGTTGAGGTTTAGACTCAAGTCATGGCTGCCTCTTTCTGTCTCCAAGAGCCTGTTTCTCCTTTAGGGAAATATAACATTCTGCCTTTTTAATATTTCTCAAAATATCTCATATCAATATGATACGATACGTAAGTTTAATGCACACACAAAAGGCATTGTAAATGAAAGATGCAGGCTGAGAAGCATGAAAAGAAGGGGACGAGACCAGGTTCCTGCCGAAGTGGCTGCTTCTTACAACCCTGAATAAAACTAACCACAACTCCAGGGGAAACCAGATTGTTCTCTCTGGTTATTTTGTTTTGAAAAGATCAAGTATTGATCAGGATCAATAAATCCACTGACGCCTGAATTTGAAGAAAAATAATCATTTTTTTCCCCTGTACTTTAATTACCGCAAACAATTTATTTGAAATCAAACAAACGAACAAAAAAGAAGGAAAGATTATTGCAAACTTCCAGCGGAGGGAATGTTCCAGGGGGAAAGAGAAGAAAGGGATGGTTGAAAGACCGCAGCAGTTACGTATCCAACCTGCGTTTCCAGGAGGCGCCTAGTTTTCCAGCTTTTGAAAAGACAAAAAAGAGGAAATTGGAGAAGTATCATATCTCTGTAATATTTATGGCTTTAATCCCAGATACGTAAGTTCAGTAACTTTCTGAGCAGGAGCCAAGTATCGGCAGACCAACATACTCCCTCGCTACTCCCTCAAGATGTTGTCTACAAACCTTATTTCATCTTTCTTCAATCTTTTTTTTCCTTTTCATTCTGGGCTCTCTTCCAAGCGTAAGATCTGAGTTCAGCCCACAGGCCTTTCATCTTCTAAGAAACCTTCCGAGGCTCCTTGGATCCAGAGGCAGTTTTAACATTAGGAGGCTCAGGCCCCGTTTTTAAGTATAAAATAAGGGGTTGGAGGGAGTTAACCAGGTCTATTGCGAGTCTGAAATCTGCATTTATAGGAACTGAACTCGATCAAGGCTTTTTTGTTTTGTGGTGCTTAACAATTTGTGCGAATCCCTCCTGTTTCCACTGAATTTGGGGAGCGATTTATTGGGGAAATCTAGAAGAGGGGTGAATTCGCTCACTTGGGGGGGGGGTTGCTGCCGGCATCACTGCTGGTTCGGCGTGCAAAAATTTGTGCATTTGCACATAAAAAGGTCTGCGCTTGCACCAAATGTTAAAAAATGAAATTAAGTTACATTTCTGCAAAGGAAGTTGTTTGGGGCGTGCACGGAGCCGAAAATCAAGAGGGCACCGCTGTAGGAGAAGCGGTTCATGGGCGTGGCTGGCCTGTGTGGCTGCCGGTTGCAGCGACCCAGGCCGCCAAGTTACTACCGGTTCAGCCGAACCGATCTGAACCGGTAGGAACCCCCCTTTGGTTTAGTGCCTTTGATGCCCCCAAGTGCAAAGGGGCGACTCAGGACCCCTTTGGAACCTGGGAGAGGAAGTGGTGGGTTCACGTTTTCCCAGACTCTTTAGCCTCCATCCATGAGAGCCACTCCAGGGACCCAGACTGTGTTAGTAGGCAGAGTCCTGGCTAAAATTAAAGGTGGTTTGATTTTACTTTTATTTATTGATTAGTTATTCTTTATCCAAAGAACCTATGGGTCCCTTTGGAGAAGGGCGGGATACAAATTGAATAAAATCTAAATCTAAAAAGTGCTTCTTCAAGAGGCAACTGGTTTTTCTTTGAGGAGGTTTCACTTCTCGTCCAAGAAGCTTCTTCAGCCTCTTGAGAAAGCACCTTTGGGGCAACCGTGACTTGGATGACTGAGAATCTCCATAGACATTTCGTTATTCTTTCCTTATTAAACTTGTTTGCTTCCAAAAGGCAGCTCTTCATTTAGGGCAGTGTTCTAGCCCCTCATTTCTCTCCATGTCTCCTTCAGTCACGTTCAAGGTGCTAACTTGGCAGCTCCCCCCCACCCCCGGGGGTCTTCTGGGCCTGCCTGGGAAGTCAGAACTTCCAAAAGAGGGGGTGGCTGGCTTGCAGGCGGCCTCTGGGGACGGTTCCCTTCCACCTGCCTGAAGCTGCTCTTTCCTGCCTTGTCCCACAGATACTGGATGTGTAAAATGTGTGTGGAGGACAATTAAGCAGTGGAACAGCCTGCCACCAGAAGTTGGGGGTGTTCCTGCCACCATTACTAATAGTTCGGCACCTGAAAATTTTAGCTTAAATCACTTAAAACTGTCTGCACATGAGCACAACATTAAAAAAGGGTGGAAAAACCAAATTTTTTAATTTACAAAAATTCGTAATTTAAAAATCATGTTTTATGCCAGCCCGGCTTGTTGGAAGAAAAAGGTTTTGAGAGCACGGCGGAAGGTGCGTACATCAGGGCTAGTTCTTAATTCCGGGGGCCATTCGTTCCAGAGGACAGGGGCTCCCATGGAGAAGGGTCTCCCTCTGGGTGTCACCAGTCGACATTGTCTAGCCGACGGCACCCATGAGGAGACCCTCTCTATGGGAGCGTACGGGCCAGTGGGAGGCTCTCAGTGGCAGAAGGCGATCTCGTAAGTCACATATCCTCTGGAGTTACTACCTATCCGGCTGAACCATACCGTACCAGTAGGAACCCACCTCTGGTGTCTGAAATGGTATAGGTCAGTGATGGCGAACCTTTTCCCCACCGAGCAGAAGAGCAGCTGCCCAGGGGGCATGCACACACCATAAAATGTAACCGGCCAGCAAGTCTTCTGGTTACTGGTGCTTATGCACACAGGCCGATCAGCTGTCTGGCACGCATGCTCACACCGGAAAACGGAAAAACGGTTCTTCCAATTTCCGGCACTGCCTCGCACATGAAGGCCAGCAGATCGTTGCATGCACATGCGCACCAGAAACCCAGAAGAGGAACGGTGGCACCTCATGTGCCAGGTGACATGGGTCAATGTGCCATTTTGGGCACATGTGCTATAGGTTCGCCATCTTGGATTGAGCAGGGCAGGGGGTTGGACTAGAAGACCTCCAAGGTCCCTTCTATTCTGAATTACATTAAATATTCCAGAAGACAGAATAAGAAAGGCTGGGGTTAAAATTACAAACAAGATTTTGATGTTTAAAAAAAAATTTTTTGTTGGCCGAAGCTGTTCATCCCTTGAACCAGAAGCCTTGGGAGGTGGTGAATTTTCTCTGGTTCCTGCACTGGGTTGGACTAGAGGACCTTCAAGATCCCTTCCCAACCTGCATTCTATGTTAGGTTATATTACGAATATATTTTAATTCCGTCTTAGATTTTGTTCATTATCTTTGAACTCATTAAATTGAATTGATGCACTGATTAATTGAAAGATTCCATGGTTCTAAGTTTAGGAGTTATTTTGTTTACAACTGTTAAGCTGTAATACGTTAACAATATAAACAATATAAACTGAATTCCACTCAAATTCCAGTGTTTGAGTGCAATCCAAGATGTGCACACACCTGATCACTACTTTTCTATTACTTATGCATACAGTACATACGACTTCATTTCTTTCTAATACATTCCTAATTTTGCTGAATAAATTCACTTTTTTCTAAGTCGATCTCCTTTCTTATATCTTTCCAATAATCAGTAGAATTATTCTTCCAATGAGTACATATTGGGGGGGAAATGAGTTTCTGGTATGTTTTAGTGCAGGGGTCTCCAACCTTTGCAACTTTAAGTCTGAAGGACTTCAGCTCCCAGAATTCTCCAGCCAGCAAAGCTGTCAGTGTCAGGGCCTGGGCCAGGGGTCTCCAACCTTTGCAACTTTAAGTCTGAAGGACTTCAGCTCCCAGAATTCTCCAGCCAGCAAAGCTGTCAGTGTCAGGGCCTGGACCAGGGGTCTCCAACCTTTGCAACTTTAAGTCTGAAGGACTTCAGCTCCCAGAATTCTCCAGCCAGCAAAGCTGTCAATGTCAGGGCCTGGGCCAGGGGTCTCCAACCTTTGCAACTTTAAGTTTGAAGGACTTCAGCTCCCAGACTTCTCCAGCCAGTTTTGCTGAAGTCCTTCAGACTTAAAGTTGCAAAGGTTGGAGACCCCTGTTTTAGTGGGTAACTGAAAGGCATTCAAAAGCATAAAAGAATAAAAGAGCTGGAATCAATACAAGTGCATTTTTACCATCTTTTCCCATAATTGTTGTGTTATACAGCACCGGTCTTGATTAAAAAAAATCTACTAAGGGAGAGGAACAGCCATGACCTTTTCCCAAGTTTGTTGATTTAAAAATCTCTGCTGGGGAGTCACAAGCCACTGCCTGAGCCTTTCGGAAGAGTTGCTTTGACCGGTTTCATTGTATTGCCAACTTTTCAGAATTTAAAAAAAAACCACGTCAGGTTACTAAATTACAGAATTTCCCCTATATTCAGCTATTTTTTATTTTAAGATGTATTGGCCTTTCTCTCCACTGTTTACAAGCCTTGAAAGAAGCTTTTCCTTCCTTCCTTCCCAACATCCTCCCTAACTTCCTCCCTCCCTTCCTAACCTCCTTCCTTCCCAACTTCCTTTCTCCCTTCCTAACTTCCTCCCTCCTTCCCTTTCACCCTCCCTTCCTAACTTTGTCCCTCCCTCCCTCCCTTTCACCCTCCCTTCCCAATTTCCTCCCTCCCTCCCTTTCTCCCTCCCTTTCTCCCTCCCTCCCTCCCTAACTTCCTCCCTTCCTTCCTAATTTCCTCCTTCCCTCCCTTGCACCCTCCCTCCCTTCCCAACTTCCTCCCTTCCTTCCTAACTTCCTCCCTCCCTTCCTAACTTCCTCCCTCCCTCGCTTGCACCCTCCCTTCCTAACTTCCTCCCTCCCTTCCTAACTTCCACTCTCCCTCCCTTTCTCCCTCCCTCCCTCCCTAACTTCCTCCCTTCCTTCCTAATTTCCTCCTTCCCTCCCTTGCACCCTCCCTCCCTTCCCAACTTCCTCCCTCCCTTCCTAACTTCCTCCCTCCCTCCCTTTCACCCTCCCTTCCCAACTTCCTCCCTCCCTCCCTTTCTCCCTCCCTTGCACCCTCCCTCCCTTCCCAACTTCCTCCCTCCCTTCCTAACTTCCTCCCTCCCTCCCTCCCTTTCTCCCTCCCTCCCTCCCTCCCTAACTTCCTCCCTTCCTTCCTAATTTCCTCCTTCCCTCCCTTGCACCCTCCCTCCCTTCCCAACTTCCTCCCTTCCTTCCTAACTTCCTCCCTCCCTCCCTCCCTTTCTCCCTCCCTCCCTCCCTCCCTAACTTCCTCCCTTCCTTCCTAATTTCCTCCTTCCCTCCCTTGCACCCTCCCTCCCTTCCCAACTTCCTCCCTCCCTTCCTAACTTTCTCCCTCCCTTCCTAACTTCCTCCCTCCCTCCCTTGCACCCTCCCTTCCTAACTTCCTCCCTCCCTCCCTTGCACCCTCCCTTCCTAACTTCCTCCCTCCCTCCCTAACTTCCTCCCTTCCTCCCTTGCACCCTCCCTTCCTAACTTCCTCCCTCCCTCCCTTGCACCCTCCCTTCCTAACTTCCTCCCTCCCTCCCTTGCACCCTCCCTTCCTAACTTCCTCCCTCCCTCCCTTGCACCCTCCCTTCCTAACTTCCTCCCTCCCTTCCTAACTTCCTCCCTCCCTTCCTAACTTCCACTCTCCCTCCCTTTCACCCTCCCTTCCCAACTTCCTCCCTCCCTCCCTCCCTCCCTTCCTCCCTCCCTCCCTAACTTCCTCCCTCCCTTCCTAACTTCCTCCCTCCCTCCCTTTCTCCCTCCCTCCCTCCCTCCCTAACTTCCTCCCTTCCTTCCTAATTTCCTCCTT
Organism: Rhabdophis nuchalis; assembly: GCA_039707465.1. NCBI lineage: Eukaryota > Metazoa > Chordata > Lepidosauria > Squamata > Natricidae > Rhabdophis > Rhabdophis nuchalis. The sequence continues at coordinate 5,956,572 of CM077652.1, forward strand.
CCCTCCCTTGCACCCTCCCTCCCTTCCCAACTTCCTCCCTCCCTTCCTAACTTCCTCCCTCCCTCCCTTTCTCCCTCCCTCCCTCCCTCCCTAACTTCCTCCCTCCCTTCCTAATTTCCTCCTTCCCTCCCTTGCACCCTCCCTCCCTTCCCAACTTCCTCCCTTCCTTCCTAACTTTCTCCCTCCCTTCCTAACTCCCTCCCTCCCTTGCACCCTCCCTTCCTAACTTCCTCCCTCCCTCCCTTGCACCCTCCCTTCCTAACTTCCTCCCTCCCTCCCTAACTTCCTCCCTCCCTCCCTTGCACCCTCCCTTCCTAACTTCCTCCCTCCCTCCCTTGCACCCTCCCTTCCTAACTTCCTCCCTCCCTCCCTTGCACCCTCCCTTCCTAACTTCCTCCCTCCCTCCCTTGCACCCTCCCTTCCTAACTTCCTCCCTCCCTTCCTAACTTCCTCCCTCCCTTCCTAACTTCCACTCTCCCTCCCTTTCACCCTCCCTTCCCAACTTCCTCCCTCCCTCCCTCCCTCCCTCCCTTCCTCCCTCCCTCCCTAACTTCCTCCCTTCCTTCCTAATTTCCTCCTTCCCTCCCTTGCACCCTCCCTCCCTTCCCAACTTCCTCCTGTGAAAAAAGTTCATCCTGTGAAAAAAAAAATCAAATGCAAAGCCCTGAGCCCTTCCTAAAGCATAGAGCTCAGGCAGGCCCAAAGTCCCCACCACTGGCTTTGTGCCTCAGGCAGGAGAAAAATTCCCATTCTCTGCCCGGTTCTTTTTTTAAAGTTTGCTAGCTTAATTACCAGCCAAAGTGGCTCTTAATGTATTGATTTATTGACTATAATTGATATGGTGCCTACTCAAGCAGCTTCAGTTAACTCGCAGGCTGCAAATTTGAAATATTGAAAAAGAGAATAATCATTGTCATATCAAAACCATTAAAAAAAAAACCCAACCTCTATTGCTGCCTTGAGCTCACATCTTCCTGCCTGGATGCCTTGTGAAAGGGGACAGGTTTAACGTATTGTATGAATCACATCGTGATTCTGTGAAAAAACCTATCTGCACTTTTCCCTCTTCTATTTATATAGTGCCTTGGTAAGGCCACACTTGGAATACTGCATACAGTTTTGGTCGCCATGATGTAGAAAAGACCTGGAGACTCTGGAAAGAGTGCAGAGAAGAGCAACCAAGATGATTAGGGAACTGGAGACTAAAACATATGAAGAACGGTTGCAGGAACTGGGGATGTCTAGTTTGATGAAGAGAAGGACCAGGGGAGACATGATAGCAGTGTTCCGATATCTCAGAGGGTGCCACAAAGAAGAGGGAGTCAAACTATTCTCCAAGGCACCTGGGGGCAGGACAAGAAGCAATGGGTGGAAACTCATCAAGGAGAGAAGCAACTTAGAACTAAGGAGAAATTTCCTGACAGTTAGAACAATTAACCTCTGGAACAGCTTGCCTCCAGAAGTTGTGAATGCCCCAACCCTGGAAGTCTTTAAAAAGATGTCAGATAGCCATTTGTCTGAAATGGTATAAGGTTCCTGCCCACGCAGGGGGTTGGACTAGAAGACCTCCAAGGTCCCTTCCAACTTTGCTATTGTATTGTATTGTATTGTATTGTATTGTATTGTATTGTATTGTATTGTATTGTATTGTATTGTATTGTATTGTATTGTATTGTATTGTATTTCTCCAGCTTGAAGAAAACTCAAAATTAAGGGGGGGGGGGGGGAAAGTGAGCCAGCCCTGGACCATGGCAAATCAAATCCCTTCTAAAATAGTCCAGCATCCCAAGATTGTGCGTCAGTGTGTAATATGTATAGTGTGTAATGTGTAGATTAAAGCTTCATGCTGTAGCCCAACTATGCAGTAGCATCCAGGCAATAGATAATCAGTATTACAACCATGACTCTCATTTCTTTTAGTTATAAAGCATAATTCCCACCCAAAGCAAATTATTATAAATTAATAAAACTGTGAATGTGACAAATCGGATCTTTATTTTGATCATAGAAGAGTATATACAATAACTTCACTAAACATTGCTGCTATTTCAGTGTAGCCTGTAGTAAGAGACCTAACAGTTAATGCTGCTAGCACAATGGTGTGATATTAAAATGCTAAGAATACGAGCATTCTTAATATTAAGACTACAAACTAAATGGTGAGAACACAATGTATAGAACAAATGGAATGGGATTATGGGGAAATAATTACATTTTTACACGCTTCTAAATGTAGCTAACATAATTACTGGTTGTCCTTAATTTATGTTCACAATTGAACCCAAAACTTCCATTGTTAAGGGAGAGGTTTCTGAAGTTACTTTTGCCCCATTTTATGAAATTCATGCCACAGTTGTTAAGCGAAGCAAGTGCAGTTGATACGTTAATAATCTAGTTGTTAAATGAACCTCGGTTTCCCCATTGAGTTTGTCCTAGAGAAAAGAGACTTCAACTTTTTTTTTTTTATTGCAAAAGTTTTATTCAGACAAGTTTTCCCCCCTTTTACCCCCCCCGACATATAATATAAAATCACATACAAAAAGTATACCCCTCACCTCCCCCCGTCTTAAAATAAAGTTCTCATTCAAATATTGAGTATTATACCCCCGACCAACATGATATAAATTTAGTGTAAAATACATCAATCTCTCCCTGACACCCTCTTCCAGGTTAATTCAGCATATATACATCATAACATAACCATATCCCATTATACCCATCTCTATATTGCTTATCCACTTATATTTCCCCACCCTCCACCCTAACCCACCCCCACCTCCCAGTCAATCCCACCCCCCCTGAGTTCCGCTGTACACCACTTTAAACATTCCAAACATCCCAGATATTGTTTAATCTATTCACCTATCAATCCAAACATTCCTACCTAAAAGCTACATGGTATTTCCCAGTCTGATATTTATTCTGTATATAATTAATCCATTTTGCCCATTCCTGCGTGTAGCTCTCCTGCTTCTGGTCTTTTAGGAAAGCTGAAAGTTTTGCCATTTCCGCAAACCCCGCCACTTTTTGAATAAAAAGCAAAAAGCTAATTCTTTGATTTTAGAAAGTTATAAACAGATAAAGAGGCCAGATAAATTTGAAATATGGTTTTGGTATTAATTATAAAGGAACTTTCCTGTGGGAAGGTTGACTTATTTTGAATTTTTTTTTTCTGTTAAGAAAAAAAAAGAAACATTTTTTAAAAAAATTGTACACTAGAGGGAACTAAATATTTTAATTAAAGGAGGAGACTACAACGCAAACCCAATTAATAGCTACAGAATGGTGCAAAATGTTATAAATTTGGAAATACTAAAGGATGCCGGATGTCAGAGCAAACGGTAGAATTGCCAAGAAGAGAAGAGAAGAGAAATATTTCAGAAAAAAGAAGAGTTTTCAGAAAAAGAAGCAGAAGGCATTGTCACAGCATCTACAAAGGCATAGAGATGGAAATACAGAAAAACACGGGCAGCCTTTTGAAAAACCAACAGCATCCTGCAAGTTCAGGAGAGACAGACAGGCTCTCTTCTCTCCTTCTGGGCTGTCTTTCCTCCACATCTGGACAGATGAAAGGGCTGAAGGCTCCTTAGCCTTTCTGCAGGTCCTGCTTGATGTGGGGTGCAGTGAGGAAGGGAAGGGAAGAGTAAGTTCAGTTGCCTGCTCGTATCAGTGCAAAATGGATTGAAAAATCCATTCTTCCCTGACGGTCATATGCCTTGGATAGCATTCCTGATATTACGCAGAAGCAATTTATTACACTAAAGACCACAAATTCATGTAAACAATAGCCGTTCCCGGCCACGCGCTGCTGTGGCCCAGTCTGGTTAAATGGCCAACCAATCTGTGTGTAGATCTACACCTACACACACAAACATGTACACACAACCACCGTATAACCCCCAACCTCCCAACTACTGTATTTCTCCCTCTCTTCCTATACCTACCTACCTACCTACTTTGTTTCTCCCCTCTCTGTCTATCCCTCTACCTACCTACCTACCTACCTACCTACCTACCTACCTACCTACCTACCTACCTACTTTATTTCTCCCTTTCTCTCTCTATCCACCTACCTACCTACTTTATTTCTCCCTCTCCCTCCCTCTCTCTCCCTCTCCCTACCTACCTACCTACCGTATTTCTCCCTTTCTCTCTCTATCCAACTCCCTCCCTCCCATATTTATCCCTCTCTATCCACCTACCTACCTACCTACCTACCTACCTACCTACCTAACTACCTACTGTATTTCTCCCTCTCCCTCTCTATCCCTCTACCCACCTACCTACCTACTGTATTTCTCCCTCTCTCTATCCCTCTACCTACCTACCTACCTACCTACCTACCATACTTCTCCCTCTCTATCCCTCTACCTACCTACCTACTATATTTCTCCCTCTCCCTCTCTATCCCTCTACCCACCTACCTACCTACTGTATTTCTCCCTCTCTCTATCCCTCTACCTACCTACCTACCTACTATATTTCTCCCTCTCCCTCTCTATCCCTCTACCCACCTACCTACCTACTGTATTTCTCCCTCAGAGTACTTTATGTCATAAAGGATGACATTATACCTGTGGCCCACTGTTCTCTCTGTATCCATCTACCTACATTTTTTACAATTATTCATATTTACGTTGTGTGTACCTGGCAGAGGTGTGACATCTACACAATCTATATATATCATTGGTGCCATACTTGAAAGGAACGTCGTGTGAAAATTTGGAAGCGATCAGTGCAGGACTTTCGGAGATTAGCGGTTTGGAACAAACTCATAGTTACATTTTTATTTATATATAGATAGATTAGGAACTGATTTGCCCAAAGGGGAAACCTGGCAATCCCTTTATCTAGGCAGCTCGGGCGAAAACAGGGTGCTAATTTGGGAGTTCCAAAACTGTTCACCAAGCGAAATGTTTTCAAACATTTAAGGAGGTGGAATTGATTGGTGCAACTGCGGGTCCCATTTTCCGTGGCTCTTGGTTGAAGGTCAAAGGTTCATGTGGCCCAAAGAATTCCAGGGGTGTGAGAGTTAGTAAACAAATCCAGTTGAATCTGCAAGGGCTGCAAAGAGAGAGAGACAGAGAGAGAGAGAGAGAGAGAGAGAGAGAGAGAGAGAGAGAGGGAGAGAGAGAAAGAGAGAGAGGCAGAAAGAGAAAGAGAGAGAGGCAGAAAGAGAAAGAGAGAGAGATAGAGAGAGAAAGAGAGAGAGGGAGAGAGAGAGGGGGAGAGAGAGAGAGAGGGAGAGAAGCCACACAAACCACAGGGATGATGGGGCATGGGCCCTACTGAAAATGGAGGCTGGGCGTGGGTGGGTTGTCACGTAGAAGCCCACTCAGGACTATCAACCACCCAGCAGATAAAAGACCGGTAAAATCAGGATTCAGATTCACTTGGACCAAAGAAATTGATGCTCTAAAGCATTGTTTATCAACCTTGGCCACTTGTAGATGTCCGGACTTCAACTCCCAGAATTCCCCAGCCAGCGAATGCTAGCTGGGGAATTCTGGCAGTTGAAGTCTGGACATCTTCAAGTGGCCAAGGTTGAGAAACGCTTCTCTAAACCTTTTGCATGCTCACCGAAGGAGCTTGGGCAAGCAAAAACGTCAGTAAGCGAGAAGAGGCAGGTCTGTTTGCTCTCTCTCCACATCCACCCATTTCACAGGAAGGTAAACTATCTCCCCCTGAGTCTCTGGGGCAGCTCTGAGGCTCATAACAGCCCCACTTTCACCCACGGTCCAATATTTATTTCCGGCATTCTCATTCTTCGCCATCATCCCCGGCCAAAGACAGGAAAGCCACACTGAAGCCCTGGCGCTTGATTTAGTACTAATAAATGGGCCAATATCAAAGTTTCAGCACAGGCCGACTTTAATTAAAATGACAAAGGAAGCAGATCTATAGGAATGATTTACTGAAGTAGAAAATGTTGTATTTGCCTCCAGCTAGTATTAATTAAAAGAAGAAGAAGAAGAAGAGAAGGAGAGAGAGAGGGATCAGTCTGAGCACCATGCAAAAAAGCTGGCTTGGTAGAACGTGGTGTGTGTTGTGTGTGTGGGGGGGGGAGATACACCTTGAGATTGATTTGGGTCTGTGAAGGTTTTGGGGTTTGGGACTTTTGGGGGGCCACTCTCTGCTACCTTGATGGAGACAAGAAGCCACGTAGCAGTATATATGCCTTTGTGTTGGGGTCTGCCAGCGGAGCAGGTGGTCAGACAGTGAAGAGTTTGGGGAGGAACCTGGGCCATTCCTGGAGTCTGGGGAAGGCTCAGAGGAGGGCTCTGCATTGGAGGCAGAGAGGGGGACAGGGCCATCTGACAGTTCTCAGCTGCCTTCTGAATCTGATATCAGTGGGGCAGAAGGACAGCTGGAACCTGTTCCTGATGTACGCATGCACAGAGCTGCCAGGAGAAGGGAACAGCTAAGGAACAAGGGTCAACTCAGGAGTAAAGACACAGGTGGATGGTGAATGGCCCCTCCCAGAGGGAATAAAGAGGAGCGACTGGGGAGTGGAGTTTGCAGGAGACAATGAGTTCAACTCATTAGGGTGAAGATCTGTTCCTGACTTCTTGCCAAGTAATTGCTGCTACAAAGTGGCGTTTGGAAGATATCGGCCTGGCAGCTCTCCAAGCCCGATCAAGGTCTGTGGTTGTGAAATCTCATGAAAGACTTTGCTGGAGAGGAATTCCTTTTAACCTTAAATAAAAGGGGGTTTATTGGCATGAGGAGTCTGCTTCGTGATCTTGGGAAGCCTCGGTCACCTTTGTGTTCTGAACAAATTTGTCTTCCCAGTGAGGGGGCCTCAGGTTAACAGGTGGAGTTTCCGCAGGTGGAGGGCCTTCGGAAGTTGGATGCTCCAGGATTGGGGATTTTCCTCTTCTCCATAGTCTCCCGTTGCTCAGATCCAAGAGAAGCCAGGAACGGGGCTGGAAAGAGTGATGGAAATATCCCTGAGCAGAGGATGGAGAACCGGCAGCTGTCAAGAAATATGAAAAGAGGGGCTGAGCTGAGAGAAGGAGAGAGACCTTCGCAACACCGAGTTCTCACAGCTCCTGGAATCCGGTGTGTGTGTGTGCATGCACGCAGTCCCATTTAATTGCAGGATCCGTGGGGCTTGCCTGCTTGGCTTCTCAACTAGACTCCAAGAGTTAGTCTCAGCTGCCTTCCAGGAGAAGCGAAGGAAAGGGAGCAACCGAATCATAGGCCGCCTGCTTCTCCCGCTGGCTGGTGAGATTGGAACGCAGTCTTTCATCTCTAAGCCCACCGGGAACTTGGATGTGCCAAAGTAAGGATGCCCCAAGAAAGCAAATTTAATGGAGGCTTTCCTGAGCTTCTCAGAGCTGCCGGGAGCCTCATCCTCTCGCTGGGATTCCGATAAGAAGAGCACTGGGAAAGCGGCTGGTGTTGCCTGGAAACTCAGACACCGGAGTTTGGTTGAGACTGATAAGAGCTTCATCCCCGGATTTGAGAGACAGTCTTTTATCTTTGCACGGGGGGCTTCTTTGCCCACCCAAAAATATGAATCACCAAATGATTCGAGCAAAGCGGGAAAAAGTGTTTAATTAGGGAGGTCAAAGGCAGGGAACAGAAAGAAGTTAGACACACGTTTAAGGGAGATGTGATATGCCAGAAAGCAAGAAATCAAAGAAAAGGCCAAGATTCTTAACAATTGCAAGCCGGGGCAAAACACACTGAACCACGATCTCACTTAGCAATGGAAAGGTTGGCCTCAATTGTAATAAATGGAGGGTTACCACTTATGGTATAGTTGATGAATAGTTGTATTCATCAACTAAAGAATGGGGAGTGTATTCTAGCATCTTTGAGTGCTGTAAGAATAGAACAGGATAGGATGGGATGGGATGGGATAGAAAATTAGAATAGAATAGAATGGAATGGAAAAAGTAGAATAGAATAGAAAATTGGAATAGAATAGAATGCAATGGGATGGAATAGAATAGGAATAGGAATTGGGATGGAATGAGATATGATAGAAAATTAGAATAGAATAGAATGGAATGGAAAATAATAGAATAGAATAGAAAATTAGAATAGAATGGAATGGAAAAAGTAGAATAGAATAGAAAATTGGAATAGAATAGAATGGGATGGGATGGAATAGAATAGGAATAGGAATTGGGATGGGATGGGATGGCATAGAAAATTAGAATAGAATAGAATGGAATAGAAAAAATAGAATAGAATAGAAAATTAGAATAGAATGGAATGGAAAAAGTAGAACAGAATAGAAAATTGGAATAGAATAGAATGGGATGGGATGGGATAGAATAGGAAAAGGAATAGGAATAGGAATAGGGATTGGGATTGGGATGGGATGGGATGGGATGGAATAGAATAGGACTAGAATAGGACTGGAATAGGAATAGAATAGGAATAAGAAAAGGAATAGAATAGGAATAGACAGTTAGTAACACAGTTAAGGGAACCTGGCTTCCCCATTGACTTTGCTGGTCAGAAGATTGCAACAGGGGATCAGGTGACCCTAGGACATGGCGACTGTCATAAATATGAGCCAGTTCCCAAGTGTCTGAATTTTGATCACGTGACCATGGGATGCTGCAACAGTTGTGTGAGAAATGGTCACAAGTCGCTTTCTTCAGTGCCCTTATAACTTTGAACGGTCACTGTTGTAAGTCAAAGACTCCCTGCATGACAGGTTTTGCATTTAAAAAAAGAGAGATAGTTTTGGCTAAAGAGAAAATATGGTCCCCTTAACTTCAAAGGAGGGTGGCTTGCCCTCAGAGGTCATGGCTGCTTCATCCCTGGAGGCTTTCTAGAAGAGAAGAGACTGGACAGCCACTTGTCTGAAATGGTATGGGCTCTCCTGCTTGAGCCAAGGGGGTTGAACTAGAAGACCTCCAAGGTCCCTTCCAGCTCTATTCTGATTGGGGTCTTACAGCCACCAAATGGGGTGGGGTCTTCCCCGCTAGTTTTGTCTTAGTGGTGGTCTCCCTATCCCATTGTGCAATCCTAAACATTTCCCAACTGATTGGCACCCCTGAGGGGGGCTGGATGGGAGGAGTGGGCTTGTGCCTCATGCGGCCACCACTCCTGGGACCGGTTTTGCTCCAGAGCCATTTCTCTGTTTGGGGACCAGCAAGGGTCTCCTCGCACTCCTTTGCCCATGTTGTGATAGATGCTTTGGGTGCCTCTGAAGAAGAACAACAGAACAACAGAGATGGAAGGGACTCTCCTTATTCTAAAGAGGTAAATTTTTTTTGCCCCAGCTTGGTTACATCTGCCCATCTGATGAGTTTCCTTTCTATCCCCTCATCTAAATAATTTATGAAGACGTTGAAGAGTACTGGGCCTAAGAGAGAACCTTTAGGTACCTGTTGTGGCCCAGCCGGCTCCGGATGAGCTGGTGATGGACTCTTCTAGTGAAGTGTCCTATGAGTCTGCACTGGAGGAGGAGGGAGACCTTGAGGAAGCAGAGAGTCTGGTTGGCCACCAGGAGGCGCCTGGGTCATGGAGCAGTGGGGAGGATCAGGGGCAGTTTGTCCCTGATGCTAGATTACGCAGGGCTGAGAAAAGGAGGCAACAGTTACGTAAGAGGCAAGCTCGTAAGCCCTGATGAGCACCAGCTGGTTGATGAGTGGCCTCTCCCCAGAGAGCTTATAGGGAAGGCTTTGGTGAGGGATCATTTGCAGGAAACAACAGTTACTACTCATCATTGGAGTTCTCTGGTCATCCGAGTCTGCAATTCTCTGTCTGTCTTTGTTACGTGAGTTAGGGCTCGCAGCCAAGGAGATAGTGGCAAGCAGCCAAGCTTGAGTGTGTCCGTTTGTGGGGCAGAGGAGATACCCCACTGCATACTTTCCTCCATGGAGGTGCAGTTCCATTAAGGACTACACATTGAGAGTGGCTACTCAGCCAGTTACTAATCCATCTCATGGTGATGCTGTCATATGCCACATTTTTCTATTGTATCAAGTAATAGGTTGTGATCTACTTTGCCAAATGCCTTCCTGAAGTCCCTGTATACTATATTCATGGCATTTTGCTGGTCCACAAATGTAGTCACTTTCTCAAAGAAGACAATAAGGTTTGTCTGGAACGTTTTTGACAAACGGAGGTGATTGGAACTTGTCTAAAGCAGATAGATGTTGTCTTACAATTTTCTTGCCCATTGTATTCCTAATCTGTTTTTCATAGATTAGTGCTGCTTTTGATAGGTTGGACGTTTTTTTTTCTTTCGTGTGAAGACAGATGCAAAGAATGAATTAAGCTTTCTCTCTACTGCCCATCACCTCCACGCTATCTTCTCCCATTTCCTTGAGTTTATTCTTGGTTTTTTTTACATGTTGACATTTTAAAAATTATTTTTAGCATTTCTAGCAAGTCTTAGTTAGGGTCTTAGCTTTTCTGACATCGTCTTTGCAGATTTGGGCTACAGTGATCCCTCGTTTTTCGCGGTTAATGGGGACCGGAACCTTCCGCAAAAACTGATAAACCGCGAAGTAGGATTCGCACCGGAAACTTGAGTTGGTGGACATCGTTTAAAGCAAGCACTAGGGGGCGCTTGCCTCCTACCGATGCATTTTTTTCCTTTCTGTATTTTTGAAAAACCCGCGAAGCACTGAAGCCGCGGAACATGAAGCCGCGAAAAAACGAGGGATCACTGTATTTGCTGATGTTCCATTTTAGTGATAGATTGCTCTTTCTTTCTTTTTCATACTTGTCCTTTTCATTTTTTCAATTTATCAGAGAGCTCCTTGTGCAGCCATGCTGGTTTCTTCTCGGATCTCTTATTTTTTATCTCCCAGGGGTATTGCTTCCAGACTGAGCCTTTACAATCTCATTTCTCATAGCAATATCTGAGGCCTGCTTATTTGAGAGTGAGCCCATTGATTTCATCGCTCCTGAGCAATTTTGCAATATTGACGAGGCTGAGAGGAGAAGGTAACAGGTGTGTCTTTTCTGCGCTGCTTCGGTCTCCCACAGTGGATGGAAATGGATGACACGGGTAGATGGATGGATGGATTAGGCGCCCTGGAATTTTGCTGTAAAAAAATCAACATGATCTTGGGAAAAAGCAAACACACGCGCACACACACACACACACACACACACACACCACCTCTTAAAGTTAAATACACTTAGTGCCAGCCTCTGCTTTGTTGTTTGCTTCAGCTGCCATTGAAACGGGGAGAGAGGGGCTGTGGTACTTGGGATTGGGACTATATGGTGCAGGAGGGAGATTTGGAGAAGGGAGGATGTTCTCACCATCTACTGTGCATGCTGATGGCTGGTGCCTTGAGATGCTCAAGGCCAACTGTCCTGCATACCAACCTGATGATGCTCCTGGAGATGCAACCCACATGACACCTGAGGGATTTGCGGATTGGACAATAGGGAGGGAACTGTTCGGGGGAGGGAGCTGGACATACTGTATATGGATATGTATGATTTCGCACGCTTGGATCTCAGGCAAGCAAGGTCTGAGCAAGGTCTACTTAGCTGCTTCCTTTTCATAACTAGTAAAAGTACTCTTGATTCTTCAAAATGGAATTGAGTGGTTTCTTTCTTGGTTAGTGTCAGAGGCAGACCTGACACTTAGTTGTTTCACCCTCATGGTGCTTTCGCTTTACACAGATGAACAGAGTTGGAAGGGACCTTGTAGGTCATCTAGCCCAAGCAGGAGAACCCTACATCATTTCTGACAGAGGGCAGTCCAGTCTCTTCTTGAAAGCCTCCAGGGCTGAAGCTCCCACAACTTCTGAAGGCAACTTCTGTTCCATGGGTTGAATGCTTTCACTTTCACGAATTTCCTCCTTATTTCCAGGTTGAATCTCTCCTTGGTCAGTCTCCATCCATTATTCCTTGTCTGGTCTTCAGGGGCTTTGGGAAATAGCTTGACCCTCTCCTCTCTGTGGCAGCCCCTCCAATTTTGGAAGGCTGCTCTCCTGTGTCCCCTGGTACTTCTCTTCACTAGACTAGCCAGGCCCAGTTCCTGCAACCGTCCATCGTATGTTTGAGCCTCCAGTCCCCTCATAATCCTGGTTGCTCTTCTCTGCACTCTTTCTAGAGTCTCAACCTGTTGTTTTATAGTGTGGTGACCAAAACTGGATGCAGATGTCCAAAATGGTGTAGGGTCTCCTGCCTGGGTGGCGGTTTGAACTAGATGACCTACAAGGTCCCTTTCAACTCTGTTAATCTTTATCTGTATCAGTATTCTAGGTGTGGTCTTACTAAGGCTTTATAGAGCTTTCTCTCCCTACTCCTGGGGAGTGTCATCTCATCCTGGACGTAAAGCTTATTCTCTGGTAACACCGTATTGCTCACTGGGGTATACAAAACCTTTGCCAGACCAATTCTTTAATACAGCTCATCCGCCTGGAATCCATACTGTACATCGGACATTAATACCACTGAATGGGGCCAGAGGTATTTCAAGAAAAGTGTCCTCCTGTAATGGCTCCTATCCCAGCTTAAGAAAGTAAGAACTCTTGAAGTGGATTTCTTCAAAAGGAACCTTTTATTAAGCAGAATGGTAATCCATTAAAGGCAAAGCAGCATCTAAAAGCCTTTAGGATAGGCAAGTGGGGTTTTACTGATAAAGACCCCTCCCCTCTGTCCAAATGCAGATTCTAGTCAATACACAAGTGTGAAACTGTTCCCTTAACTCTCCTGCCATGAGAATCGAATAAACCCTACATTCCCATTGCTATCTCTAGTTTGACGTTATAGCTAGATATCCCACAGGGCTATCATAAACATTCCTCCAGAGGTGCTGGGACCTCCACCTTTCCGGCAACAGGAAACCGGTCGTAAATCTCAGTTGTTGTAGGTGCTATTAGGAATTTAACTTCAAGGCCCCCCTCCTCCCAACTCAGACGTAAGGGGTCTGAGACCTCCACTCCTCTGCTCACAATAGAATCCCTTAGGCCACCAGGCTTGAAATTCTGGGCTTGGACAATCTGCAACTATGCCACCTCTGATCCAATCTAAGCTTAGTACACAAAATTGCCTGCTACAACCTCTTGCCTGTCAACGGCTTCTTCAGCCTTAACCTCAATAGTACACGGGCAAACAATCAATACAAACCTAAAGTAAACTTCTCCAAACTCGATTGCAGAAAATACGACTTCAGCAACGACTTCATTCCAGTCAACTCCTGGAATGCTCTACTTGACTCCATTGTTACCCCCACAGCTTCAACCTCAAACTGTCTACCGTGGACCTCACCGAGGGGTGAAATCCTCCTGGTTCGGCCCGGTTCAATTGAACCAGTAGGGACGATTATCCTTGGTTCTGTGAACCGGTAGTAAAAAAAAAAAGAAGCTTCCAATGATCGCGTGGTTCAACTTTGAGCCATTCATAGATCTTTCTTCCTATAATTGCAGCCCAACCTTTCTTAATGGGCGCAAAATATCTGCTTAAAAAGACTGAGTCTGCTTCCTGCCTCTAAAAAAACACGTTTCTCCATTTCTCATTTAGGGAAATAGAATATTCTGCCTTTTTAAATATTCTTCAAAATATTTCATTCTTTTAGGAGGAGAGTGGTGGCGTCCCACACCTGGCTGGTAGTACAATACAATACAATACAATAGCAGAGTTGGAAGGGACCTTGTAGGTCTTCTAGTCCAACCCCCTGCGTGGGCAGGAACCTTATACCATTTCAGACAAATGGCTATCTAACATCTTCTTAAAGACTCCCAGGGTTGGGGCATTCACAACTTCTGGAGGCAAGCTGTTCCAGAGGTTAATTGTTCTGACTGTCAGGAAATTTCTCCTTAGTTCTAAGTTGCTTCTCTCCTTGATTAGTTTCCACCCATTGCTTCTTGTCCTGCCCCCAGGTGCCCTGGAGAATAGTTTGACTCCCTCTTCTTTGTGGCACCCTCTGAGATATCGGATGACTGCTATCATGTCTCCCCTGGTCCTTCTCTTCATCAAACTAGACTAGACATACCCTAGTGTGTGGCTGCGGCCAACATGGCCAAGAGGTCACTTCTGGTGTAAGCAAAAAGACCCCCCCTCTCAACAGAGGCATGCAAGATGCCCTCTTGACCCAATCGGGAAAATCTGCAGGTGCTAATTGGTGAGATGATCAGCAGCAAGCATGGCGAGACCCACCTCTCACCCTGGTGTAGATCAGTCTCAAAAGAAGATTAAAGCATTTCCATAAAGAAGCCAGAGAAAGCAAAGGTTAGGCATTATCTAAAGATTACTGCAGAAATGGGGCTTCTGACTTGGGAGGTCAGTGTCCAGTGACTCTCAGGGAGGTCAGTGACCAGATCATTGGCTGCCACAGAGAGGAGGGGGTCAAGCTATTCTCCAAAGCCCCCGAAGGCCAGACAAGGAACAATGGATGGAAACTGAACAAGGAGAGATTCAACCTGGAAATAAAGAAGAATTTTCTGACAGTGAGAACAATGGAAGAGAAGTTGCCTTTGGAAGTTGTGGGAGCTTCATCACTGGAGGCTTTCAAGGAGAGACTGGACTGCTCTCTGTCAGAAATACTAATACTAATACTAATACTAATACTAATACTACTACTACTACTACTATTACTACTACTACTACTACTACTACTACTACTACTACTACTACTAATAATAATAATAATAATAATAATAATAATAATAATAATAATAATTTAATACTTATAAACCGCTCCCTCTCCCCATGGGGATTCGGGGCGGTGCACAGGCAGAATAAAAACAGTAAAAAATATACAAACAGTTCTAAAACCAAATTAAACTTAACCCGTGCTAAAATTCCCATAAAACTAAAAGCTAAAAGCTACCCAATAAAACCCCAAGACAGGGAGACTATCCCAGGCCGGCCAGACAGAAAAAGTGAGTTTTTAATTTGAGACGGAAGGAGCGGAGGTCCGTGGTCGTCCTAATGTCGGGGGGAAGGTCGTTCCAGAGGGCCGGGCCCGCCACAGAGAGAGCCCTTCCCCTGGGCGTCGCCCGCTGATGAAGTCTAGTGGACGGCACCCGGAGAAGACCCTCTCTGTGGGAGCGAATCGGCCGTGAGGATGTATGAGGCAGGATCCGATCCCGCAGATAGCTAGGTCCCGAGCCATGGAGCGCTTTAAAGATGATGATTAACACCTTGAAGCTGTAGGGTCTCCTGCTTAGTTGGTGAGTTGGACTAGATGACCTACAAGGTCCTTTCCAACTCTGTTAATCTGTTAATTGACAACGGTGCCCAGTTGTATTCTTGGTCAAATTGTCCCTGGTTCAACTAGGAAGATGCAGCTTTAGAACTGGAGCTGCCACCTCCACCATGGGTGAGGATGAGAAAAATGTGACACCTGGAGCAGGAAAAGTATTGCTGGGCCACACCAGTGTTCCGATATCTCCCTGGTTGCCACAAAGAAGAGGGAATCAAGCTATTCTCCAAAGCACCTGAGGGCAGAACAAGAAGCGATGGGTGGAAACTAATCAAGGAGAGAAGCAACTTAGAACTGAGGAGGAATTTCCTAGCAGTGAGAACAATTAATTGGTGGAACAACTTGCCTCCTGAAGTTGTAAAATGCTCCAACACGGGAAGTTTTTAAGAAGATATTGGATAACCATTTGTCTGAAACGGTATAGGGCTTCCTGCCTAGGCAGGGGGTTGGACTAGAAGACCTCCAAGGTCCCTTCCAACTCTATTCTATTCATCCCTGGAGATCTTTCATGGCTCTCTGGCTCCAAGAAACACACTGAGTAAAAAAAGCAATTCTCTTCTTGGCTTCCAATGGATTGAAAACCTCTTGCTACTGTATGCACGTTTGAAAAAGGCAAGCAGGAGCCAGAGTGTTTTTCTAATGAAGGGAGGCTTATTTTTCACAGCTCAGATTTGAAAGGAAAAAAAGGAAAGGAAGGGAGGGGGGGAAAGGCATCTGAATGTAATTACTGCCAAAACACAACCAATCTGTAAGGAAGACAGACGGAGGCTTCAAAAGCTGCTAAATGCAGCTGTTTGAGTGCATCAGCTAATAGATACGTCACTGGTGGGTTTGGGTACAACCGCCCCCCCCCCCACTTTTATTCTCAGTTTCTTGAAGGCTACCTGGCTTCCCTCAACCAACCAGGCAGGAGACCTATATTTTTCCAGACAAATGGATGTCCAATCTCTTCTGAAAAACCTTCAATGATGTTGCATTATGTACGCTGATGATACACAGCTGTACATTTCTACCCCAAACCACCCCAACGATGCCGTCGAAGTGATGTCCCAGTGTCTGGAAGCTGTGCGGGTCTGGATGGGAAGGAACAGACTCAGACTCAACCCATCCAAGGCCGAGTGGCTGTGGTTTCCGGCGTACCGGTACAACCAGTTGACTCCATCACTGGCCATAGGGGGTGAACATCTAGCCCCCGTGGATCGGGCACGCAACTTGGGCGTCCTCCTGGATACCCGGCTGTCTATGCAAGACCATGTGATGGCCGTGGCCAGGGGGGCGTTCCACCAGGTTCGCCTGGTGCGGCAGTTGCGTCCCCTATTGGACCGGGACGCCCTTCGCACAGTCACTCATGCGCTTGTGACATCCCAGCTAGACTACTGCAACGCTCTCTACATAGGGCTCCCCTTGGGGTGCACCCGAAGACTACAGCTAGTCCAGAATGCGGCCGCGCAGGCAATCTTGGGAGCCTCTAAGTACTCCCATGTAACACTGCTCCTGCGCGAGCTGCACTGGCTACCTGTGGCCTTTCGGGTGCGCTTCAAGGTGTTGATTACCATCTTCAAAGCGCTCCATGGCACAGGGCTTAGTTATCTGCTGGATCGTATCCTACCCCACACATCCCTTCGGCCGATTCGCTCCCACAGAGCGGGACTTCTCTGGGTGCCGTCCACTAGGCAGTGCCAGTGGGCGATGCCCAGGGGAAGGGCCTTCTCTGTGGCGGGCCCAACCCTCTGGAACGACCTACCCCCCGAACTCAGAACTATCACGGACCTCCGCTCCTTCCTCCAAAACATAAAGACGTACTTCTTCCATCTTGCTGGCCTGGCCTAATCCACACTATCAAGCTTGTAGACTGAATGCTAAATTGTTTTAATTTGGATTTTAAGGGGTAGAGTTTTTAGGATTTTTAGCACAGGGCTATTGGTATTTAATTGTTTTTAATATTTATTGTTTGCTATGTTTTATATTTTCCCATTTTAATCTCCTGTGCACCGCCCCGAGTCCCTTCGGGGAGAGTGGCCCGGTATATAAATTTAATAAAATAAATAATAAATAAATAAATAAATAAATAAGACAGTTAGTCCAGAATGCGGCCGGGCGGGTGATTATGGGTGCCTCAAGGCAATCCCACATAACACCTCTCCTGCGCGAGCTGCACTGGCTATCTGTGGCCTTTCGGGTGCGCTTCAAGGTGCTGACAACCATCTTTAAATCGCTCCATGGCTCGGGGCCTAGCTACATACAAGACCGCCTCCTGCCCCATACATCCCTTCAACCGATCCGCTCCCACAGAGAAGGCCTTCTCCGGGTACCGTCGGCCGGGCAATGCCAGTTGGCGACGCCCAGGGGAAGGGCCTTCTCTGTGGCGGGCCCAGCCCTCTGGAACGGTATAAATTTTAATTTTTAGGGTTTTATAAGAGTTTTTAGCACGGGATATAATTTAATAATTTTTAATAGTGTATTTTTGTAATGTTGTTATGGTTTTTAATATTGCCTGTGCGCCGCCCTGGGTCCTTGTAAGGAGAAGGGGGGGGTATAAATTTGAAAAATAAAATAAATAAATAAAATAAATAAAAAGAAGCACTGTTAGTTTGCTGATCATTTGAATGGAGACTCTGAATGTTGGGGTTAGATCAGCAGAGCAAGAAGGATCGTGGATTAAGCAACTGTAAGCCAATTATTTGAGTTATAGACTGTATTTTGATTCAAGACTATCACTTGTTTGTGAAGAAGTAGTTTATTTTTTCCACCGCAAGTAAAAGTCTACTTGTTTTTACCATCAGTGTCTGTGACTAATAGGGTGAATATCTAGCAACGTTTCTCTTGCTGCAATTCCGTTGCACATCACTCGGTCTCCTAACAGAGATATCCTCAACACTTTCCCTCAAGGCCACCCCCTCTGTCCACTGCAAATAAAGAAGGGCCCCTCCACCAAAGCAGGGATCTGGACAAGAAGATTTCAGACAGCCCCATTCCCTGACTTCTCCTCATCACTGGGTGGAAGTGCCGAGAATGAATAATTACCTGGTTGTGACCTTTAAATCTTGACGGATCTCAGGAGAGAAATATGAAGCTGCCATTAACTGAGGCAGTCCTTGGTCCGGGCTCTTCACAGACTCTGAGATCTTGGGGGGGGGGGTGCTGTTTGGTGTTCCTTTTGGGGGGCCTGGACCTAGGGGTCTTCTGGGAACAGACCATCCCAGTTTTCCAACAAGCCAGATCCCTCTAGGTACAATAAGGCACCACAGCTTCTATAAAAGACCCATTTTTCACGTCTCCCCTTTCCCCCAGAGATAGTAAGCCTTGGAAAGGAGGAACCCCTCGGGGGCAAAGCAGGATGATGAGGGGGCTGGAGGCTCAAACATCCGATAAACGGTTGCAAGAACTGGGCATGGCTGGTCTCGGGAAGAGATGAACCAGGGGAGACAGGATAGCAGTCTTCCAATACTTGAGGGGCTGCCCCAGAGAGGAAGGGGTGAAGCTATTCTCCAAAGCACCTGAAGGCCAGAGAAGGGACGATGGATGGAAACTGATCCAGGAGAGATATTCAACCTGGAAATAAGGAGAATTTTTCTGACAGTGAGAAAATCAACCAATGGAACAGAAGTTGTGGGAGCTTCATCCCTGGAGGCTTTCAAGAAGAGACTGGACTGCCCTCGGTCAGAAATGGGGTAGGGTCTCCTGCTTGGGTGAGGTCCCTTCCAAGGTCCCTTCCAGCTCTGTTCATCTATATGAAAGTTCCAATCTGGGCAATTTCAGCTCCTTTCTTCAAGTGAGAGAAGTGCAGGTGTTCCTTCTCTCATGACAAGGTGTCTTTGTACAATATGTATCCATGTTCTTGGGCTAACACTACAGGAAGCAAAAACGTCCTATTTGCTGCCTTTCACCTGCTGTAGGCAACCTTCATACATGTGGCCTTTTATGGCGGGTGGGGTTTGCATAGCCTCGGACTCAAGTCTGGTGAGCTACATTGATTGTCCTGGACCCTGTTCTGGATCAAATCCTCAACCTTTGTCCTGTCCTGGATCAAATCCTCAACCTTTCCCCAGCGTTGTATGGATACGGTTCCCACCATGGGCTCTAATCCTACAGGAACTGGGTATGTCTAGTTTAATAAAAAGAAGGACCAGGGGAGACATGATAGCAGTGTTCCAATATCTCAGGGGCTGCCCCAAAGAAGAGGGAGTCAAACTATTCTCCAAGACATCTAAGGGTAGAACAAGAAGCAATGGGTGGAAACTAATCAAGGAGAGAAGCAACTTAGAACTCAGGAGGAATTTCCATCCATTGTTCCTTTTCTGGCCTTTGGGTGCTTTGGAAAATATGTTGACCCCCCTCCTCTCTGTGGCAGCCCCTCAAATATGGGAAGACTACTCTCCCGTCTCCCCTGGTCCTTCTCTTCCCTAGACCAGCCATGCCCAGTTCCTGCAACCGTTCATCGTACATTTCAGCCTCCAGTCCCCTCATCATCCTGGTTGCTCTTCTCTGCACTCTTTCTAGAGTCTCCACATATTCTTTTATAGTGTGGTGACCAAAACTGGATGCAGGACTCTAGGTGTGGCCTTACTAAGGCTTTATCGAGTGATATGAGTACCTCCCTTGATCTTGATTGGATCCCTCTGTTCATGCAGTTTAGGATTGCATTGGCTTTCTTGGCTGCCACTGCACACGGCTGGCTCATATTATATCATACAAACCAGAACTTGCAAAAAGTAACTTTTGACCTCCAAGGCCTGAACAGTGGCTCCTTTCGACCTTGGGATTCCTGCCAAAGTAGGAGAGATTGAGCTCCCGGTGGCCCCCCCAGAGAAGATTCACAGACACGTTGCAGTTCAAAAGAACCCCCCCCTCTTTTAATTCTGGGGAAGCGTTTTATGCCTCTAGCTTTAAAACGGACTAAAGATCCTGACGGCATCCTTGCATTAACCAAATGCACAGATGGCTCCATTTTAAGCAGCCACAGCCGCTTCCTACATGAATGCAAATAAAACGGGGCCTTGGGGAACAGCTTGCACGGGGGACGGCTGTGCAGATACCCCTCACACACCTCAGACGACTCTTTCCCAGGATGGGGACAGCACGACACGACAGTTGCTGCCCTGTTTTGTTCTGCTTTCGGTCACAAGACGCAAACCCTGTGGGTGATCAGTGCTGTTCAGGCGGGAGGCTGATGGTGGGGGAGAAGGTTGCTGGAAGAGGGGCTCAAATCCCCCCCCCCCACGAGAGTTTTTTCATGGACATGAAGTTGAGCCACGCTGGGTTCTACACAGTGGTGGGATTCCAAATCTTTTCCTACCGCTTTTAGCTGAGGATTTGCTGCGCAAATCAGCTGAGCTAACAAAACCCAAAGGAATATAAGACAGGGAATGACAGGAGTGGAAGGGCGAGGCCAGCCACGGGTGGTATTTGCTGGTTCTCCGAACTACTCAAAATCTCCGCTACCGGTTCACCCGGACCGGTCCAAACGGACTGAATGCCATCTTCGGTCCCAAACAAAAGCAACATGCCACCTGCCCTGCACACCTGGAGTGCTTGTGGTCCCTGTCCAACCTCATTCTTTGAATTCAATGGGAAAGGATGAAAGTCATTCGTCCCCCTTGGTTTAGAACAGGGGTATCAAACTCAATTTCATTGAGGGCTGCATCAGGGTTGTTTCTGACTCTCTGTGTGTGTATGTGTGTCCCCAGGGTGGGCGTGGCCAGCTCGACATCACTCATGTGATCACATGCCATTTTTGCTAGTAGTTTGATTTGCTAGCACTCTATCATGCCTCCATTGGAGTCTAAATCTGCAGTGGAAGACGAGCCAGAACTGGAGCTGATGGAGATCGAGGGGGTGGCTTCATTGGTTTCGGAGGAGTATGGGTGAATCAGGCCAGGGCCTTTCAGTATTGGGACGGCTTGTAGGCAGGGAGGAACGGGGGCAGGGTGACCAAGAGAGGCTAAGAAGGGAACAAGAGAGACAGAGCAAGAACCACCCGCTCCTGATCCTTGAGCATGGAGAGTGGAGAAAAGACAGGAACAGCACAGGCTCACCCAACTACCTGGGAGGAGAGTGTCCTGCTCCTCTCCACAAGGCGCACATGGGGATTGAGACTACAGGAGATGCTGGGCGGAGGAGCATTTGTCGGGAACAAATGCTGAACTCAAAGTGTTGTGTGTCATTGCTGATGTTGGACATTTCCTGGACTTCTTGCTTTCTTCCTCTGCTTCCTAGAGTAGTTGACTTATTCCTTTGCCCTGCTGGATTTCTTGCTTGCAGCTGTTGTGCTCGCAGTGTTGTGCTGGACTGCTTGCAGCCAGAGGCTGCTGGAGGTGTGTGTATGTGTGTGTCATCACTTTGCTCTGGGACTTTCTTGAAACGTGGGAGCATTGGGGGAACATTTTGAGCAATAAAGGGGTGGTTTGAACTGAACGCTGACTGGGTTGTGTCTGTGCCATGCCCCAGGTCATCACACATTCTGCCAGTGAAAATGGAGCTTGTGGCCTTCCCGGGCTCTGTTTTCAGCTGCGAAGGCCTCCTGAAGCCCTCTGCCAGTGAAAACGGAGCCCAGGGGCATGACAGGGACACCCATGGTGGCCCAATCAATCTGCCAGTGAAACAGAGCTTGGGAGGAGCCCCCCCCGCCCAGTTCCATTTTCACTGGCAGAGGCACTGCGGGCCAGCCCTCCGCTGTTCCCAGGATGGCCCGTGGGCCAGATCTAAGCACCCTGTGGGCCAGATCTGGCCCACGGGCCTTGAGTTTGACACCCCTGGTCTAGAGGAAGGGACTCACTAAGGCCCAGCAGGAGGCCTGTTTCTCAGGAGCCTCTGTTGGAGGCAAGACAGCAGAGGAGGCTGGATTTTCAAGGTCAGAGAACAGGGGTGGGTTCCTGCCAGTTCTAACCACTTCTATAGAAGAGGTTCCACAAATCTCCAGAGCCATTTAGAACGGGTTCCAGCTCCCTCCTCCCGCCCGTCCTCCCATCATCCAGATGAAGAGCGAGAGGAGGAATTCTGGGAGTAGAAGTCCACAAGTCTTAAAGCTATCAAGTTTAAACACCCCTGGGTTTTATTCCGTAAAGGGTTAGAGGTGTGAGGGTCTTGTCACTTGACAGCTTTAAGACTTGGGTGCTTCAAATGCCAGAGTTCCTGAGCCAACATGGCTGGAGGAGGAATTCTGGGAGTTGAAGTCCACAAGTCTTAAAGCTGTCAAGTTTGAAACACCCCTGGGGGTTTTTGGGGGGTTAGGGGTGCAAGGGGAGTAGCTTTAAGACTTGCATGCTTCAAATGCCAGAGTTTCTGAGCCAACATTTTGGTTGCTAAGCAAGAGCGTTGTTAAGTGAGTTTCACCACATTTTACAAGTTGGCCAATCACATGACTGCCAAGCCACTCCCACCCGGTCACATGGCTGGCAAGCCACTCCCACCTGGTCACATGGCCGGCAAGCCACCCCCCCCCCCCACTCGGTCACATGGCCGGCAAGCCACTCCCACAAAGCAGGCCACACCTACAGAAGAGGTTCTAAAAATTTTTGAAACCCACCACTGTCAGAGAAGCACCTTAAAAGCAATGCTGAAAGGGGAGGGGAGCTTCTGGAGCAGAAGACGCAGGTCTCGGCCTCTTGAGAGAAAGCTGGATCAGGGCAGGAATGCTGGGGAAGAATCCGATGGGAAGGAAGCCTGCGGACCTGGGTGACCTTTTAAACCAAGGTGTTTTTCCCCCCTTCACCGCTCAGTGTTTCCGAGGACAAGCGGTTCATTTGAATTTTAAGCTGCTCCGTATTTCCTCGAAAAGCCCTTGCAGGAAAGCAAATGACATTTGAATTGACTCGTTTATTACATTTCTCAATTACAAAGCAAGCAGCTGCTAGATAAAAGAAGAGAGAAAATACTTGTGTTGCATTAACATACCGAGGGGCCAAACGTCCTTGCTAGTTAAATAAAGCCAACTCCCCCATAGATACGGGATGTGACGCCAGCTGAATGCCAAGAACCCCGAGCATTTCTACCATTTCCCTTTTAAAAATGCTTGAAATCTTTAATTTGCAACCCCGAATCCATCTTTGGTGGTTTGGAAGGAGCCGGGAGCAGTGCGCGGTTACCTCCTGGTTTCATTTATTCAGAGAACACACAACGGAAGACTTAAAAAAAAAAAAAACAATAACAACCCTTTTTGACAATTTTAGATTTACCTTATTGGCTGGAAAGGAACATTTCCCATCAATATTTCTCAGTCAGCTTGCTGCGTTCCTTCCCTTGAAGTCGAGCACAAAAGAAATTGTCAGATGAAATAACTGAAGGAGTCTTGATTAAAATCCCTCCCTCCTATACAAGTTAATTTTGCAAAATCCATCCCAGGTGGAAAGGAACGGATTAAGAGAAAGAACAGGGATTTTAAAACAGGATTTTAAGTCTTCGTGTGGTTCTCTCTGGCCAGCCTTCACAAGCCACGTCTTCTGTTGATTTCTCAGTTGGCTGCACTCGGTCTAGGAAGCCTTGGAAGTCAATTGGCCTGTGGCTCTCAATCAACAGTTCTCAGAGAAGCTGCTCAGGTCACCTTCCTCAATGCAGCCCCCTTAACACAAAGCAATTCCTTCTTTGCTCGTAGCAGCCTTTGTTAGGAGTAGACTCCTAGAGTTAGGTAGGCTATATATAATCCCATGATGAAAATGGTCATTGTGGCTTTAAGGATGTTGGAATGCAATTAGAGACTGTAATTATCTCGGCAATAAGAGGAAGTCAGGAGAGCGCATATTCTCTCTTCTAATTGCTCTCTTTGCCGATATCTCTCCTGATTGCTAACTGCTTGTTTGTGTGCTGTGACTGACTGTGTTTGAAGAAGGAAGTATGGTGGATTACTGACTGTAAGCAAACTACTTTTTGTTAAAAGCTTTGTTTGACTAACTTTATACTATCACTGCTTGTGAAGCAGTAGCTTAGTTTTACAACACCAGTAAAGCTATTTTGTTTTACTAACAGTGTCTGGTTTACTCTTTGTGTGTTTACTAGCAACATTTCTCTAGCTGCACATTCCGCTGCACAATTTTTTCTGTCTCCCAACGGAGAATTCCCCCAACAACCTTGATGCAAAACAAGTGCAGAATTGAGTGGCAGGCCGACTTTTCTGGGGCTGCTCAGTTCCTCTGCCCCAGGCCTTTGGGGGCAAGAGCCCAGCTGACAATCTCATGGGTCCCTCTGACTACTATTTCTTGCCATCCCCTTTGGGTTTTTCCTTTAAAGTCCTTGGAAACCTTTTCTGAAGAATCTCAGAAAAGTGCTCAGCCATACGTCCTCTCCAAGGAGCGAGGTGAAGGGCTGTGCTGTTTTTAATTGAGTTTGTCTTTTTAATTGTTTTTATGGTATTTTTATGATACGGAAGATGATAGCGGAGCTGCTTGGCAGTTTGGCAGAATTGGCCAGGTTACAAATCATGTAAGGAAGATAAATAAGGGGCAGAGGTCTCAAAGGGAAGACGGGGGTATGCATGGTGGGGTCAGCCTCCCAAAGAAAGAGATGGTCCCTTCTGTCTTGAAGCCTGCAGTGGGGCAGATCTCCCCCTCCCCCAAGGAAGATACGGCCAATCTCAATAAGTTGGAACAATCTTCAAATCTTCCCTTCCTGGAGAAGGTTATTGGGAAGGTAGTTAGATACAACCACGCGGAAAATGATCTGCATAGCTTTCAACTGGAGTCCAGGCCAGGATTTAACTCAAAAGTAACCTGCAGGGCTCATGACTTTCGATGGAGCCTGTGTGGGTAGGGCGGGGAGGGGGGGTGTATTCATCCTTAAGTTCCTTAATCCCTCCCATAGTGGCTTTTGACACTGTCAATCATTCCATCCTTCAGGACTGCCTTTTGGGATTGGCAGTTACAATCATTCTCCTCCTGGCTCAACAGCTGGTTCCAGTTGCTGTTGGCAGTGGGGGGCGGGGACGGTGCTTGGCCCCTCACTTGGGGGCTGCCTCCAGGCTTGGCCCCCTTAACCCCTTGTCCAAGATCTATGTTGAACTGCCAAATGATTTTGAGATTTGGTATCGTAGAACCAAAGAAAACTAAGCTCCCCCCCAGGGATCAATGCAAGACCTCTGCAGAGCTGAGTATAAGATTCCTGCCACACCAGTGGTGGGTTTCAAATTTTTTAGAACCTACTCTGTAGGTGTGGCCTATTTTGTGGCCGTGGCTTGGCCGTCATGTGACAGGGTGGGAGTGGCCACCTTTTAAAATGTGGTGAAACTCATTTAACAACGCTCTTGCTTAGCAACCAAAATTTTGGACTCAATTGCGATGATAAATTCTTTCTTTCTTTCTTTCTTTCTTTCTTTCTTTCTTTCTTTCTTTCTTTCTTTCTTTCTTTCTTTCTTTCTTTCTTTCTTTCTTTCTTTCTTTCTTTCTTTCCTTTCTTCCTTTCCTTTCCTTTCTTTCCCATTGGGTCACTGGCAGCAGCGGGCCAGATTTACTTCCAGGTACTCCAGTGGAACCCCCTCTCACAGGTTCTCTAAATTTCACCAACCGGCTCTTGCGAGTAGGTGCGAGCCTGCAGAAACCCACCACTGTGCCACACCCATCCTCAAGGCAGGTGAAAATACCCCTGTCAGGATTCCAAGTAACGGCCCATAGGAAATCAAAACTCCCATGCAGGATTCCTCAAAATACAGATTTGGTAGGCATGTCATATTGGCACAGCTGGTGAAAATCTGAATCTGAAGTCCCCCCCGGGTTTACCCCAACCAGTTCAAAAACCAACGTTCTTCTCCACGTTACACCCAACCATCATATGCCCCAATCAGACCGCCCTCCCAGGTCTGGATGGCTCTCATCCACGCCCCTCCAGCTGCTGGGGAGAGTGTCCTTGGTTCTTGTCCTCGGAAAGAATGTTATTTATGACAGGGAGAGCCATCAACCCATGGAACAGAGGTTGCCCTCGGAAGTTGTGGGAGCTTCATCCCTGGAGGCTTTCAAGAAGGGACTGGACTGCCATCTATCAGAAATAGTGTAGGGCCTCCTGCTTGGGCGTCTGACTAGATGTCCTACAAGCAGGGGTGAAATCCAGGAGGTTCTGACAGGTTCTGGAGAACCGGTAGGAGAAATTTTGAGTAGTTCCAAGAACTGGCAAATACCACCTCTGGCTGGCCCCAGGAGTGGGGAGGGAATGGGGATTTTGCAATATCCTCCCCCCAGGAGTGGGGGAGGGAATGGGGATTTTGCAATATCCTTCCCCCAGGAGTGGGGAAGGAATGGGGATTTTGCAATATCCTCCCCCCAGGAGTGGGGAGGGAATGGGGATTTTTCAGGACCCTTTCCCTGCCACACCCACCAAGACGCCCACGGAACCTGTAGTAAAAAAAATTGCATTTCACCACTGCCAACTTCCAACTCTGTTAATCTGTTCATTGTTTGGCAACCATTAAGTCTCCTTTCTCACGGAGTCTCCTCCCTACTCAACACCTACCCATCACAGCTCAAGTAGTAGATCTGAGTGATGGAGCAGCCATGTCTTGCTTTGACACCGTCGCACACGGGGGAATCCTTTGTACCTGGAGTCAGACTCTGCCTGGCACAAGAAGGGGCTCTGCTAACCAACTGCTAATTGCTCCCAGGTCAACCGAGAGGGCAGGGACCACAAACCTCTGTTTTGGAAAGCACAGGGGTGAAATCCAGCAGGTTCTGACAGGTTCTGGAGAAGCGGTAGCGGAAAATTTTGAGTAGTTCGGAGAACCGGCAAATGCCACCTCTGGCTGGCCCCAGGAGTGGGGAGGGAATGGGGATTTTGCAGTATCCTTCCCCTGCCACACCCACCAAGCCACACCCACAGAGCCAGCAGTAAAAATAAATTGAATTTCACCACTGGGAAAGCAGCTTGGAATTCATTGATCAGACAGGCAGGACTGAAGTGTACATGCACGTGTGAATACACACACACAAACACACACACATCCTTGTGAATCACAGAGGTGTTTTCTTTCCAAAGCAAATGCAATCTCTGTGACACAGGGAGCCCATCGGCAACATTAACACCCTCTCTGTGACCTCCTGGGTGAGTTCCTCTGAAGGACAGCCGCTTGCTTCCTTCTTTCTGCTCCGCCCTTTGTTTCCGGGAGAAAAGTTGGTACTGTTACTGTGGCAACTGCCTGATTGCCTTGGCTTCTGCCTGCGGGAAGAGGAGGCCGTCCTTAAAGGAGCGAGGAGGCTGCCAAAAGCCTCAAGGGGGGAGGAGAAGCAAGTTTCCCCCATCTCCACATGCCAGGAGGAAGGCCCTGGGCAGGCCGCCTGGAAGAGGCCAGCACTGTGCCTGGAAGGAGGGACACAGATTGAAAGTCTCTCTCTCTCTCTCTCTCTCTCTCTCTCTCTCGCTTCTCTTTTCTTTCTCTCTCCTCTCTTTTCTCTGCCTCTCTCTCCCTCTCCTCTTTTCTCTTTCTCCTCTTTTTTCTCACCTCTTTTCTCTCTCCTGTCTCTCTCTTTGTCTCTCTGTCTCTCTCCTCTTTTCTCTCATTCTCTCCCCCTCTTTTTCTCTCTCCTCTCTCCTCTCTCCTCCCTATCTCTCTGTCTCTCTCTCTCCTCTTTTGTGTCTTTGTCTCTTCTCTTTTCTTTCTCTCATCTCTATTTTCTCTGTCTCTTCTCTCTGCCTCTCTCTGTCTCTCTGTCTCTCTTTTCTCTCTCTCTCTCTTCTTCTTCTCTCTCTCTCTTCTTCTCTCTCTCTCTCTTTCTGTCTCTCTCTCTCCTCTTTTCTTTATCTTCTCTCTCCTCTGTCTTTGTTTTCTCTCCTCTCTCCTCTCTCCTCTCTCCTCTCTCTCTCTCTCTCTCCTCTCTGTCTCTCTGTCTGTCTCTCTCTCTCTCTCTCTCTCTCTGTCCCTCTTTCACACACAGACACACACGCTCTCCTTTCTGGAAAATGTCAGAAGTCTGATCATCCCTCTTTCTCCTTCCAAACAGCCAGTCAATTGCCCCACTGGGGAAGAAGTTTGTAGAGATTCTCCGTCATCCAAGGTCATGGTGGTCCCACAGGTGCCTTTTCAGGAGGCAACTGGATTTCCTTGTATTTTCTTTTGAAGACGTTTCACTTCTCACCCAAGAAGCTTCTTCAGCTTTGACTGGAGGGTGGGGAATGGAAGGATTTATGTTCCTTGCAGACAGCTGGTCCTTTGCAGCCTTTGAGCGGGACGTTGAGGCCACCTGGAGGTTTACCTGTGTCCTCAGGGTCACCTGAGTGGTGCAAATGGTTCCTGTAGTCTGCAATTTTTCCTCTGGGAATCCATTGCTGCTCCCACCTCATTCCAAGGGTCTTCCTCCCAAACTGCATAGCTGTAAGCCTGTAGAGATTCATGTCATAGTTGTTCTAAAGGGGCTTTTTTCAGGAGGCAACTGGACATTCTTGTTTTTTTCTTTGAAGACGTTTCACTTCTCATCCAGGAAGCTTCTTCAGCTCTGACTGGATGGTGGGGAATGGAAGGATTTACGTTCCTTGCAGACAGCTGGTCCTTTGCATCTTTTGAGAGGGTCTTTGAGGCCACTTGGAGGTTTGTCCTCAGGGTCACCTGAGTGGTGCAAATGGTTCCTGTAGTCTGCAATTTTTCCTCTGGGAATCCATTCCTGCAGACTTTAGCTATGCAATTTGGGATGAGTAGGAATGGATTTCCAGAGGAAAACTTCTAAATGGATGCAAAGGACCAACTGTCTGCAAGGAATATAAAGCCTTCCATTCCCCACCATCCAGTCAGAGCTGAAGAAGCTTCTTGGAGGAGAAGTGAAGCGTCTTCAAAAGAAAAAAAGAAGGAAGTCCAGTTTCCTCCTGAAAAAAGCCCCTTTGGGACCCCAGTGGGTAAGTTCACAAGTAGAACATAAACCAGATTCTTAATTTCTGTGTTTCTCTGTAGTGGGGAAAGCCTTTCCTCTACTCTCCATCCTCCTAATTCACAAGCCCCACCAAGTCATTTAACATGGTTTGCAAGTTTAGCCCCGACTGATCATAAATCACCTTTTGGTACACAAGAGGCTTCTGCCTTTTCATTTTTTTAATCGACATTCATATCATCTTTGCAACATCTTTTAAATATCCATTATATTTCTTTTATCTACGCATATACACCTTATACATCTCTCTCTCTCTCTCTATAGAGACATATTTTTACATATCTTTTATCTACTTCTATTGATTCCATACAATACACCTTATATCTTCTGTGCACCGCCCTGAGTCCCACTGTGGAGATGGGGCAGTATAAAAATATGAAATTAAATTAAAAATTAAATTAAATTAAATTATATCCTTCTATATACACATATTTCTCTTATATTTCTTATTTCGTACTATTGTTATATACAATTTATCTTGTATCCTCCCCTTGTTAATTCTGAGGTTTTGTATTTATTTTCTGGTCTCTTAATCTTTTTTCTTCCCTTTATTGCTTTCTTATTTTTTACCTCTTTACTTTTTACTTTTCTCCAAGAAAGAGTAGCATACTGATAAAATAATTACGGATGCTTCGCCCATGATAGGTCAGGGATAAGGATGCCAGGAATCTGAGGTTACTGAAGATGTGAAGTGGTTTCTCTCGGGGTCTGGGAGGGATGCAGACAGGGATGATGGGAATTGAAGTCCAGCCTCGTGGAGAGTGCTGGGGGAAGGGGGAGGGAGCCAGATGTGTGGGACCACCTAGCTATGCACAGCTGGCGACTCCCAGGCTTGGTAGGAAACCCAGCTGGGTGGAGGTTCATTGAATTGGCAGATTCTTACAAAGAAGAGAAGAAGGGAAATCCAGCAGTTCAGCGGCCAGATGTGAGCAGTCGGAATAAAGTTGTCTCCCTCGGTTGAAAACCAGGGTGGAGAATCTGAGGCTCCCAAGACTACATAAGGTTAAGAAACTGACCAGAGAGGAAAACGACCTTTAAAAATGTCTTGACCCAATGAAACCAAGAAGCCTCTACAAATCAATGATTTGGATGAGGGGATAAATGGGGAACTCATCAAATTTGCAGACGACAGCAAGCTGGCAGGAATAGCCAACACTCCAGAAGATAGGCTTAAGATACAGAAGGATCTCGACAAACTTGAACATTGGGCACTATCTAACAAAATGAAATTCAATTGTGAAAAAAGTCAGGTTCTACATATAGGCAAGAAAAACAAAATGCACAGGTACAGTATAGGTGGTACCTTGCTCAATAGTAGCAACTGTGAGAGGGATCTTGGAATCCTACTGGACAACCATTTAAATATGAGCCAGCAGTGTGCAGCAGCTGCCAAAAAAGCCAACCCAGTTCTAGGCTGCATAAACAGAGGGATAGAATCTAGATCACGTGAAGTGTTAATGCCACTGTATAGTGCCTTGGTAAGGCCACACTTGGAATACTGCATACAGTTTTGGTCGCCACGATGTAGAAAAGATGTGGAGACTCTGGAAAGAGTGCAGAGAAGAGCAACCAAGATGATTAGGGGACTGGAGACTAAGACATATAAAGAACGGTTGCAGGAACTGGGTATGTCTAGTTTGATGAAGAGAAGGACCAGGGGAGACATGACAGCAGTGTTCCGATATCTCAGAGGGTGCCACAAAGAAGAGGGAGTCAAACTATTCTCCAAGGTACTGGATCGTGACGCCCTACGCACAGTCACTCAAGCTCTCGTCATTTCCCGCCTGGACTACTGTAACGCTCTCTACATGGGGCTACCCTTGAGATGCACCCGGAGGCTCAAGATACTCCCATGTAACACCTCTCCTGCGCGAGCTGCCCTGGTTGCTTGTGGCTTTCCGGGTGCGCTTCAAGGTACTAGTGACCATCTTTAAAGCGCTCCATAGCACGGGACCTGGTTACCGGCGGGACCGCCTCCTACCGCATACCTCCCTTCGACCTGTCCGCTCCCACAGGGAGGGCCTCCTCAGGGTGCCGTCTGCCAGACAATGCCGGCTGGCGGCTCCCAGGGGAAGAGCCTTCTCTGTGGCAGCCGCTGCCCTCTGGAATGACCTGTCCCCCGACCTTCGTACAATCATGGAGCTTCGCCTCTTTCGTCGGGCATTAAAAACATACTTTTTCCATTTGGCCAGCCTGGCATAGTTTCTGTTGCTGATTTTAGTTGGGGTTGACCCTGCGCTTCAAGGTCTTGGTTATCATCTTTAAATTGCTCCATGGCACGGGACCTAGCTATTTGCGGGATCGCATTCTGCCCCATACATCCCTGCGGCCGATTCGCTCCCACAGAGAGGGACTTCTCCGGGTGCCGTCCACTAGGCTGTGCCAGCGGGCGACGCCCAGGGGAAGGGCCTTCTCTGTGGCGGGCCCGACCCTCTGGAACGACCTTCCCCCCGAAATTAGAACAACTACAGACCTCCGCTCCTTCCATCAAAAATTAAAAACCCACTTTTTCCGCTTGGCCGGCCTAGGTTAGTCATTTGTTATTGTTTTAATTGGTTTTTAAGGGATTAGTGTTTAGTGTTTTGGGTTTTTAGCGCAGGGATAACTTGTTTAATTCGATTTTATATATTTATTATGTATTTATGGTATGTTTTTTAATTTCCCTGTGCACCACCCCGAGTCCCTTTGGGGAGAGGGAGCGGTCTACAAATTAAATTTATTATTATTATTATTATTATTATTATTATTATTATTATTATTATTATTATTATTATTATTATTATTATTATTATTATTATTATTTTTATCTATGTTTTTTAGCACGGGGTTTGAAATTGATTTAATTCTTTTTAACCATTTCTGAGTGTATTTATTGTTCTTTGCTTTTATCCTTTCGTGTGCACTGCCCTGAGTCCCGTCAGGGAGAGAGGGCGGTATAGAAATATGAAATAAAGTAAAGTAAAATGAGGAACGGGGGCCGGGTGACCAAGAGAAAGCAAGCAGTGGATGTGAGGAATGACAGAGCTCAGGCGATGAGCAACGACCACCAGCTCCTGATCCCCGAGCATGGAGAGTGGAGAGAAGGCGGGAACGGCGCAGGCTGACCTGACGACTTGAGAGGAGAGTGCCCCGCCCTCTTCACAAGGCACACCTGGGGACTGAGACTTAAGGAGATGCTGTACGCAGCTAGAGGCCGCTGTATGTGCGCACGATTTCCTCTGGGACTTGCCCAAAATGTGTAGGCATTTTGGGGGAAATCTGGAGCATTAAGGGGGAGTTTGAACTCAGCCTGGCTGTGTGACCTGCCTGCCTTGTCCAGGTCATCACACCCTCCCTTACCATAGCCCAGATGTGTTCTAGCAGGGAGATTCTTATGGGGCTATAGAAGTGAAACAGGAAGAGCATGGTCACTCAAGCCCTCGTTATTTCCCGCCTGGACTACTGTAACGCCCTCTACATGGGGCTCCCCTTGAGGTGTACCCGGAGACTCCAGCTAGTGCAGAATGCGGCCACGCGGGGGATTTTGGAAGTCTCCCGGTACTCCCATGTAACACCTCTCCTGCGCGAGCTGCACTGGCTGCCTGTGGTCTTCCGGGTGCGCTTCAAGGTGTTAGTAACCATCTTTAAAGCGCTCCATGGCACGGGTCCTGGTTACTTGAGAGACTGCCTCCTGCCACATACAGGACCTGTCCGCTCCCACAGAGTGGTCCTCCTCAGGGTGCCGACAGCCGGTCAATGCCGGCTGGCGACTCCCAGGGGAAGGGCCTTCTCTGTGGCAGGCCCGGCCCTCTAGAACGACCTGCCCCCCAATATCCGTACCATCACGGACCTAAGCCTCTTCCGTCGGATGTTGAAAGCACATTTCTTTCATCTAGCCGGCCTGACATAGACCAAGGATATAATTTTAAATTTTGATATTTACCGGTTTTAATCTTTTAATTATTTAAATTTTAGCACAGATTTAATAATTTAATTGTCTTTTATATTTTGTACGTTGTTGGGTTTTTATCTTTCTGTGCACCGCCCTGAGTCCCCCCAGGGAAAATAGGGCGGTATATAAATCGAATAAATAAATAAATAAATAAATAGTAAGTCATGTTTGACAATGATAGATCAAGAAAGCGTCTCCATCTTTAGAAGCCATAGGGCAGGTTCCGAAGACATGCAGATGTTGCCTTGTTTTTTCCTCTTTTGCTAAACCTTCTGAAAACATGTCTTTGTTCCTTAGCTGGATCCATCATATTATAGAAGTCTTTCTCCATTCAGACTGAGGATTGGCACTCAACAAGAAAATGGCAATTATTTGATGGAAGTTAGCTTACATTGAAAAACCAATCATTTTAGTCTGTTTGAATGTGCCCAGAGAAGAGAAAAAAATAGCAAACAATTTCTTTTTTTTACAAAAGTTGTAACGGTGTCCCTATTGTGACAAAATAACTGGCTTCGGGCAACACTAAACTGTGCTAAAACGGGGTTGGCATATTGTGGGAAACCAGCCAATACTTTAGCATGTGTCATGAACTAAGTTGGTTTATTTCCTAGGATAAAGCGGATGCAATCATAGTCTAGTCATAGATTACGGGATCCTCTAGATGCTCCCATATAACACCGATCCTGCGTGAGCTGCACTGGCTTCCTGTGGCCTTTCGGGTGCACTTCAAGGTTCTGACGACCATCTTTAAAGCGCTCCATGGCTCAGGGCCTAGTTATATGCGAGACCGTCTCCTGCCCCATACATCCCTTCGGCCGATCCGCTCCCACAGAGAGGGCCTTCTCAGGGTGCCGTCAGCCGGGCAATGCCGACTGGTGACACCCAGGGCAAGGGCCTTCTCTGTGGCGGGCCCTACCCTGTGGAACGACCTACCCCCTGAATTGCGTACCATCTCGGACCTCCGCCTCTTCCGCCAGTGTCTAAAGACACACCTGTTTCAGCAAGCCGGCCTAGCCTAACCTCCCGTCGGGGCTATTTTAGTTTTAATTTGGTTTTAGAATAGGATTGTAATTTAATATGTTTTTTAAATTTTGTATTTATCGTTTTGTATGTTTTTAAATTCCTGTGCGCCGCCCTGGGTCCTTCGTGGAGAAGGGCTGGATATAAATGTGATTAAAATAAAATAAATAAATAGTTAAACTGAGTTTAGGATTGAAGGTGCATCAAACTGCATGAACAGAAATTGGTTGGACTCTGTGCTGGAACTGCCCAAAGCAGAGGGACTACACTTCTGAAAGGACAAGCTTTCGCCATCCTTATTATAATTTGTGACACGCAAAATCTCTGCCCCAAAAGGAGGCCTGTTTGGAACAGCCTTTTCAAGAACCCAAATAGCAAATTTCTGGGCAGAACAACTTTCTTTAGGAGCTTTAGGAGAAGGAAATCTACAGGACTTCCCTTCTGGGATACAGATTAACAGAGTTGGAAGGGACCTTGGAGGTCATCTAGTCCAACCCTCTCACCCAAGCAGGAGATCTTACACTTTTTCTGACAGATGATAGTCCAGTCTCTTCTTGGGTCCGCTGTGGAGAAGGGCGGGATATAAATATGATTAATAATAATAAAAAAACCTCCAGGGATGAAGCTCCCACAACTTCTGAAGGCAACTTCTGTCCCATGGGTGGATTGTTCTCACTAACAGGAAATCAGCTGTCTGCAAGGAACATAAATCCTTCCATTCCCCACCATCCATCATTTCCATGTTGAATCTCTCCTTGTTCAGTTTCCATCCATTATTCCATGTCTGGCCTTCAGGTGCTTTGGAAAACAGCTTGATCCCCTCAAATATTGGAAGACTGCTCTCATGTCTCCCCTGGTCCTTCTCTTCCCTAGACTAGCCAGGCCCAGTTCTTGCAACCGTCCATTGTCTCTTTCAGCCTCCAGTCCCCTCATCAACCTGGTTGCTCGTCTCTGCGCATTTTCTAGAATCTCAATACCCTTTACAGATTGACAGAGTTGGAAGGGACCTTGGAGGTCATCTAGTCCAACCCTCCCACCCAAGCAGGAGGTCTTACATCTTTTCTGATAGATGATAGTCCAGTCTCCAGGGATGAAGCTCCCACAACTTCTGAAGGCAACTTCTGTTCCATGGGTGGATTGTTCTCCCTGTCAGGAAATTCCTCCTTATTCCCAGGTGGAATCTCTCCTTGGTCAGCTTCCATCTGTTATTCCTTGTCTGGCTTGATTTATAAGGGTGGGTGGGTATGCATCAGAACTCAGAGAGAATTGTGTGGAGCAACCATCCATGCAGGGGTTGTTACATGTTATGAGCGCCTAGCACATCAATGGGGGAGGGGGGGGGGCTACCTATGGATTCTAACTAGTTGCAATCTGGAGCTCATCAGAACCCCAGGCTGCATCAGGTCCGCGTGGCCAAAGCCAGCAGGGGGTTTCTGCACCCACTTGGAGGGGAAACGACCCCAAATCGAGCTGTTCTAAACTTTCAAGGGGGCAGATGAAGCGGCTTTGCCCACGGGGACCAGAGAACGGCCCCGGGGGGGGGGCGGAGGGGGGTGCTTCTGCCATAATCCTTTGCTGGCCAGGCGGAGCGACTCGGGAGGACCCGAAGTCCCAACGCTGCTTTTTCCTCCCTCTTTTTCCAAGAGGCAACTGGACTTTCCGGGTTTTTTTTTTCTTTGAAGAGGCTTCGCTTCTCATCCCAGAAGCTTCTTCAGCTCTGACTGGATGATGGTGGGGAATGGAAGGATCCCAAGGTGAAGGGGTGGGTGGGGGGAGGGAGCAGAGGCGGGCGGGGCGGCTGCTCTCCCACAGGGGCGACGGCTGCGCTTGAAGAGCCGGGCAGAGGGCGGGCGGGCAGGCGGGCGGGGGGCACCGCTTGCCCCTTCCGTGGCTGCCTCACTTTCCCTCTGTTTAATCAAATGCAACCCCCCCCCCCCGCCTGATGTCACATCCGCTCCCGGCCCTGCTCTCGCGGCGCCCGCCTGCCCGCCCCTCCCCGCCCCTCCTCCCCTCCCTCCCTGCCTTCTCCGCCCGATCCCCCGCGCCCCTTGCCTTCTCCTCCTCCTCCTTCCTCCTTCCTCCTCCTCCTCCACCTGCTTTCCCAACTTTTGGCAGCGGCGGAGCGGAGACCGCCCTGCCGGGCTCGCCTGGGCTCTGCTTGCCGCCAGCCTCTTCCCGGCCTGGGAGCCGTCGGCAGGGCAGGCGGGCGACGGAGAGAGGAAGCCGGGTCGGGGGAGCCGCGCCCGGCAAGGATGCCCGCTGCCTCCAGCCGTCCCGCCCCGGGCTGCTGAAGTGCCCGCCCGCCCGCCCGACGCCGACGCCCCAGAGCCCGCCAGCGCCTCCTCGGCGGGGCTGCGAAGGGAGACGGGAGCGCGGAGTCGCTTGAACCGGAGGACGCGGCCGCCGCCGCCGCCGATGCCCGTGGTTGGAGCCGCCCGCCGAAGCCATGCCGCCCGCCCGCAAGCTGCTCAGCCTCCTGGTCCTGCTGCTGATGGGCACCGAGCTCAGCCAAGTAGGTGCCCCCTCCGCCCCTCCCGCCCCTCTTCTGCGACCCCCCCCGCCCCCCCGCCCCCGCGGTCCTTCGGTCCTCCGTCCTCCCCCCGCCTCCCACCCTCCGGGCTGGCGAAAGTTGAGGTCCCGCCAGCAGAGCCGGCCGGCGGGAGCAGCCGGCCGCTGTCCGTGGTGCTGAAGGGCGGTCCGCCCGTTTCCCCCATGGACGCCGCTGGCTGGGCTTGGGGGAAAGGGTGCCCGGGCAGATCGGGGGAAGGGGCAGAGCATCCCTCCCTCCTCCGCCCCAGCCAGGCTGCAGCCTCCCCGCTCGCCGACTCCCTTCGTGGCCTACGTGCGAAGAGTCTCCGGGGTGACGGGCTGACCAGGGGCTTCTTTCCCGGAGAGCAAGGGAGCCTTCTCCCCCTCGCCAAAGCGACCTGCCTTCGATGGCTTCGCTGGGGGAAGAGTCTCCATGCCCGGAGGAAGGAAGCTGGCGAGGAGGGCAGAGGCTCCCAGGCGGGGTGTCTTCGTCAAGACCTCTTCTGACTCCCCCCCCCCCAAGCCCTCCTCCGGTGCTTCAATGCGGAGGCCGGTCTGTGCGCTCCTTCCCAAAGAGAGGGGGGGAGGGCGGGAGGGGAGAGGGGGAGGCTTCCCCATCCTTGCTCTGCCTGGAAGCCCAAAGTGGCCTCGCAGAGAAGACCAAGCCTTGCGTTGCAGGAGACGGTAACTCCCTCCCCACACACACCTTTCCTGGTCCTCCGTTCTTTCCCCCCCCCCCCCGGTTGCCCTAAAAAGCGAGCGACCCGGAGCCCTCCTGGAACCCGGGCGGCTCAATAGGGGCGAGGGGTGAGAAGGGGTTACTCGCCTTTGTTTTGCTATTTTTTGGTCGGATTGGGAGGACAGGTGAAGCCTGCTGGCTGACTGCAATCACTGTTGGTAGTGTGTGTGTGTGTGTGTGTGTGTGTGTTTGTGTGTGTGTGTGTGTGCTGCACAAGGAGAGAAGGGGGAGAGCAGCTATTACCCTCCGCCCAGATCTGCGCATGGGCCAGAAGTGGACAACGCTCAGGTGAAACGGACACAGCTTCCTCCTGCTTGCCCTGCAGCTTTGGGGTGTCCTTTTAGCCTCCCAGCTTCCCCCCCCCTCCCCATCATCTCAGGCTGGAGAAGGTCTCCTTGATGAGGGAGACCATTTTAGGAACCCTCACATTGCTGGCAGTGACGTCGTCGTCCCCCCTTTCAATTTAAATGACCCCCTTCCCTGCTTGACCACGGCAGCACCTGCATTCCCTCCCCCTCCCTTATATACAGTATTTTCCTCAAGGGCAAGAGAGGCTCTGCTTTTTTGCCAGACGCACAAGGAAGGGAGTTGGGAAGAGTGTGAGTGAGGGGAGGGAGACAGAGACCCTCCCCAGAACCCGCCCAGTTGGATGAGGAGGGAAGGCTTGGCTGCCGTGGAGGTGAGAAGCCCACCCTCCCCCCACTGCCCCCGTTCAGGCTTCTCACCCGTGGCCGAGGATGCTAGCAACACAACCACTGCAGTTGTTTGACAAAGCTCTCGCTCCCTGGATAAAACCAGAACTGCGTCTCCAGTGAGACGAGGCTGAGCTCAGCCCAAAGTCCCAAGGCTGCTGCGTGAAAGAGCAGGGGAGCCAGTCCCATTGGGGGAGGGGGGGGGGCTTGAAAGCCTGGGTTTGACTGTTTTCCAAGTCAGGGGGAAATGCAGAATAAAACGGCCACGTGCCTTTAAGAATATTCCCGACAGCCTTGTAGGGTCGACCATGATAGCAATAGCATTTAGACTTATATACTGCTTCACAGTATATTGCAGCCCTTTCTAAGTGGTTTACAGAGTCAGCCTCTCTTGCCCCCGACAACCTGGGTCCTGGTATCTCTTTACACTGTGGGGAAGAGCTTTCTTGCTTAGATCATCTTCCCTGGAGGGGGCTGGAGGCTTAAATATTGAATGAACGGTTGCAGGAATTGGGCATGGCTTGTCTACTGAATTCTGACAGGGAGAGCAATCAACCCATGGAACAGAAGTTGTGGGAGCTTCATCCCTGGGACCTTCCAAGAAGAAACTGGACTGCCATTTGTCAGACATGGTGTAGGGTCTAATTTTTGGACAGGGGGTTGGACTAGATCAGGGGTCTCCAACCTTTGCAACCTTAAGTCTGAAGGACTTCAGCTCCCAGACTTCTCCAGCCAGCAAAGCTGTCAGTGTCAGGGCCTGGGCCAGGGCTCTCCAACCTTTGCAACTTTAAGTCTGAAGGACTTCAGCTCCCAGACTTCTCCAGCCAGCAAAGCTGTCAGTGTCAGGGCCTGGGCCAGGGGTCTCCAACCTTTGCAACTTTAAGTCTGAAGGACTTCAGCTCCCAGAATTCTCCAGCCAGCAAAGCTGTCAGTGTCAGGACCTGGGCCAGGGGTGTCCAACCTTTGCAACTTTAAGTCTGAAGGACTTCAGCTCCCAGAATTCTCCAGCCAGCAAAGCTGTCAGTGTCAGGGCCTGGGCCAGGGGTCTCCAACCGTTGCAGCTTTAAGTCTGAAGGACTTCAGCTCCCAGACTTCTCTGCGAGAAGTCTGGGAGCTGAAGTCCTACAGACTTAAAGTTGCAAAGTTTGGTGACCCCTGGACTAGATGACCTACAAGGTCCCTCCCAACTCTGTTAATCTTTTAATCTTCTGAGAATTACTGGCTGAGGCACAAACGTGAATTGGGGATGTTTTTGTGGCTCAGGGATTCACCCTCTGGAGCAAGCATGCTACTGTCACTGACAAGAACAATGGGCTTTGCACAGGTGTGCCTTTGCTTCCTTTCTAGAACAAAACAGCCAAGCTCCATTTCCTTTCTTAGAAAAGCCGATTTGTGAACACGTCAAAGTTTCTAGGAAGTTGACCGTCTGCAGTAGGCAATCAGGTTTTAGCCCACATGCACCTGCCTTTATCCTTTGAGAGAAACAAGGTCACCCCAAGTCCTCCAGGAAGTCTTTTGTCCTCAGTCAAAATGAGGATGAGGATTTATTTATTTTTTTGCTTCCCTTGAAATCCCTCCGAGTTTTAGGCTTCATCACCAACATCCAAATCCATCCAACGTTTCACTTGTGGCCTTAATGTTGCTCCTGTAACCACTCCATGCCTCGAACGATAAAACCACGATTTGGAAGAGGCTGAACGAATAAATGGGCTTGATGGGCAGGGTAGGAACGTTTCACTTGTGGCCTTAATGTTGCTCCTGTAACCACTCCATGCCTCGAACGATAAAACCACGATTTGGAAGAGGCTGAACGAATAAATGAGCTTGATGGGCAGGGTAGGAAGGAGGAAGGGAAGGAGGGAGGGCCAAGACTGGCTGTGCCTTTGTGCTCCTTCTGATCTTGGCATTCATTGTCTAGCTTTGCTCTGCAGAGAGCAGTTGGGAAGATGGGGGTGGAGCTGGAGGAAGCTCAAGGGCCAACCCTCTGCTTTGCATGTCAGAAACCCTCGCCGGCTCCCCTTTGACAGGTGGTGGGAAAGACCCTTCTGCATCCAGGACCCCATAGGCAAAACTCACCATTCTACAGTCCAGGTCCTGGTCTTGTGCAGCGAAAGGTGCAGAGGCCGACTTAAGACGGTCCAAAATCCCTAAACTTAACCCCTTCTCCATCACACCGTGGATCCATCGTCTTCACCATCCCCATGGCTGGCCGAGTCTGCCTAATTCAGTAATAACCCAGAGGTTGGATACTTGCAACATCTGGAGGTATTCAGCCTCCTCTTCATCCCTGGGAATAGTTACCCCAAGTGGTAGTGGTGGAATAGAAGAACGGCCAGGGCTCCCTGGGGCCCCTGGCTTGGGTTTGATGCCTAAGAGAGCCTCCCTTCTGGTACCAGGAGTTGGCTGGCATGGTGCGCTTTCTATTCCTTGGAAAGACTGTTCATTGGATTAACTTGACTGGAAGGACAATCGAAGAGGGGTCATGTTGATCTTAAGCTTCTTATTTCACTTCTCCTACTTCTGTCTGCCATCCATTGCTTTGAATTGCCATTTTTGGGGGGCACTGGGCCTCCTTTTGTTTCATTCCACCTGCTTTCCACACTTGCAACATCAATGCACACTTGCAACATCAATGCACACTTGCAACATCAATGCACATCTTCCCTCCTTTCAGCAAACATTCAGCAGCAAAGCCAAAGGCACGGAGATTTTAAATGGGTGCCCCAAAGAGCAAATTGAACTTACAGCCCGATGCCATGCCATTCCCAGATTCTTGGTCAAGGCAGAAAGAGGGAAGTAAGCAAACACAGGAGGCAGCCATCCGTGTGAAGCCAGCAGAATAAAAACCCCAGACTGGAGCTAGAACAGGGGTCTCCAACCTTTGCAACTTTATTTTTTATTTATTTATTTTATTTATTAGTTAGACTTATATAACCGCTCCCTCTCCCGAAAGGGACCCGGGGCGGTGGACAGGAAATTAAAAAACATATAAATATCACAAATATAAATAATTAAGACCAAATTAAATAAATTATCCCTGCGCTAAAAATTTAAAACATTAAAACATTAACCCCATCTAAAACCCAATTAAAACAATTTAAGGTACAGACAGTCGGCTAGGTAAATGACTTAGGCCAGACCGACCTGATGGAACAAGAGGGTCTTTAATTTCTGGCGGAAGGCGCAGAGGTCCGTAGTTGTTCTAAGGTCGGGGGGGTAGGTCGTTCCAGAGGGTTGGGCCCACCACAGAGAAGGCCCTTCCCCTGGGCATCGCCCGCTGGCATTGCCTGGCGGATGGAGAAGTCTGGGAGCTGAAGTCCTTCAGACTTAAAGTTGCAAAGGTTGGAAACCCCTGAGCTAGAAGACAAGCTAAGAAATCAGAGTTGCCCAACAAGGAAGAGCTCGTCCTTTGCAACCCCAGGATGGGCCAAGGGGGAGAGTGGAAGAAGTTGGGAGGTGGCAAAAGGATGAACATGTGTTTTTGAGAATAGTGGAATGACTCTTGGGAGGATTCCAGAGCTCCAGTTGGCATCTGGACGTCTAACTAGTGGAGGTTCCTGGGATTGCAGAATGCTCATCCTGAAAGATTGGCACTGATTGGTACTGAGATAAGTTGAAGATGTTTAAAACCTCGTGTCTATCAGTATCAGGGGCCCATTTCCTCCCCTGGGCCTTCAGCTCTGCTTTGAGAGCTCCCTTAAAAGACCCCTTGCTATCCAAACACCCAGCAGGTGCTTAAACTCACACTGACCCTGGGTCACTCAGGGGTGGGTTGTATGTCCCCCATTAGAACGCCTATGAAATGAACCTCTTTATTGTGGATTTTGCATGTCAACAATTGTACAAATAGAATAGAATAGAATGGAATAGAAGAGTTGGAAAGGACCTTCAAGGCCTTCTAGTCCAGCCCCCTCCTTAGACAGGAAACCCTACACCACTTCAGACAAATGGTTATCCAACATCTTCTTGAAAACCTCCAGTGTTGGGGCATTCACAACTTCTGGAGGGAAGCTGTTCCACTGATGAATTGTTCTCACTGTCAGGGAATTTCTCCTTAGTTCTAGGTTGCTTCTCTCCTTGATTAGTTTCCACCCATTGCTTCTTATCCTGCTGTCTGGTGCTTTGGGGAATAGCTTGACTCCCTCTCCTTTGGGGCAGTCCCTGAGATATTGGAAGACTGCTATCATGTCTTCCCTGGTCCTTCTTTTCATTCAACTAGACCTACCCAGTCCCTGCAACCGTTCCTCATATGTTTTAGTCCTCAGTCCCCTCATCCTCTTTGTTGCTCTTCTCTGCACTCTTTCTAGAGTCTCCACATCTTTTCTACATTGTGACCACCAAAACTGAATGCCGTATATTCCAAGTGTGGCGTTACCAAGGCCTTGTAAAGTGGTATTAACCCTTCAGGTGATCTTGATTCTCTCCCTCTGTTGATGCAGCCTAGAACTGTGTTGGCTTTTTTGGCAGCTGCTGCCCACGGCTGGCTCCTATTTCAATGGTTGTCTACTAGGACTCCAAGATTCCTCTCACAGTTACTACTATTGAGCAAGGCACCACATATACTGTCCCTGTGCATTTTCGTGCCTAAATGTAGAACCTTCCTTTTTTCACCCTTGAATTTCATTTTGTGTTTTTTGAATTTCATTTCATGTTCCTTGTTTTTTAAACCATTGTTTTCTTTAAAGGATCCACTCCTTTGGGAGTGGTCTGTGCAGGTGCGACAGAAAGGTAACGGACAGATAGAATTTTAGGATTAGAGAGAACACTTTCCAGCATGACCCCCTGATTTACTTTTTGCTCACGTGTAAACCTGGCCTGGTCGGCAGGGCTGTTGAGATAGAAAACTTTGGCAGAAGCTTCTAAAGATAAAAATGTCGGTCTGAGATTGGAGTGGTGGGAAATTGTGGGACCTTTGCATTCTGGGTTCTTGGTTCTGTGGAATTCTCTCCATGCTCAAGTTTTGGGTGGTTTCCCTTTGGGTCAACCGCAAAGCCCATCCCTTGGCCAGAGGACATTTACAGCGCACTCTTGAGGGGGGAAGTTCCATAGGGATGACTGCACCAGAGCCAACCATGGGACGCACAGCTCAAGGGTCCAGAATTTCACCTGTGTTGATCGGAGCCCTAAAGGCCAGGTGTCTTCATTCTG
Organism: Rhabdophis nuchalis; assembly: GCA_039707465.1. Lineage (NCBI taxonomy): Eukaryota > Metazoa > Chordata > Lepidosauria > Squamata > Natricidae > Rhabdophis > Rhabdophis nuchalis. The sequence goes on from CM077652.1 coordinate 5,999,605, forward strand.
GCTTGAAACACATTCATGACATGATTAGACAAGTCCAATCGCACCAAAAACTTCCAGCCATGGTAGTCATCATCCCCAGAGGTCACATCGGTTGGGGGGTTGGGAATAACAGACTCTGCAATTCTAAGAAACTGTCATTTGACACCTCCAGAGGAATCTGGGGAAATCAGGATCAGAAGAATTAGACACGAATGAAACAACGTGGCCTGAGATTGTAGTTTAGTCTCATGATTTGCTATAGACTGGCAGCCTGAAAGTTTAAATTGAGCAGAAGAATTTCCTATCCATAGTGTTCAAATTAGGATATTTTTTCCAGTATTTACTGCTTTTCCAATTATCGAGGCTACAGTATTGGGTGTGAATTTTAAAAAAATACCAACAACCCAAAGATTTTGCTACAGTGTCATCACTGTCATTTGGAACACAGGAAATAATGTTGGATAAGAGGGAAAAAACAAAAATAGATGGCCGCCGTGTCCTTTTACCTTACGACAATCCTCTGAAAATCAAAGGTCAACCAAATCTGCAGTCAACCAATTTGTGTTTGGTATATATGTGAAAAGCCTGACCTTCTGCTGCACTGGGTCATTTATTTGCATTTTCAAAGAAATTTTGTTTTGCACTTTTGATTTGTTGAGCCAATTCCTCTGACTCTATTAAATTTAATATATGTTTAATTATCCCCATTTAAGAGGGTTTTCTTTTGCGGCTCTCTTTGAAGTTCTAACTCCAATTTCTTGAATTCTTCCCTTGGCATCGTACCCGGTTATTTTCTCTCTTTTGCTCTTTTTAGCCATATAGGTTACGGCTAATCCTCTGAAATATGCCTTAGCTGTCTCCCACACGTCCTGAAGTGGCTATCTCTTCCATTTTCTTTCGAGAAATACTCCATTTCATTTATTGCAATTTCTATACATTCTTTCTCCTTTAATATAGACTAGCCGTTCCCAGCCACGCGTTGCAGTCTGGTTAAATGGCCAGCCAATCTGTGTGAAGATCTACACCTGCACACACAAACACGTACACACAACCACCATATAACCCCCAACCTACCTATTGTATTTCTCCTCTCTCCCTCTACCTACCTACCTACTGTATTTCTCCCTCTCTATCCCCCTACCTACCTACTTATATCTGCTGCTGTGGCCTAGAGGTGGAGCTCTCGCCTCCCAATCAGGAGGTTGTGAGTTCAATCCTAGGTAGAGGCAGATGTAGGGTCTCCTGCTTGGGGAGGGGTTGGACTAGATGACCTGTAAGGTCCCTTCCAACTCTGTTAATCTATTACTACTTACCTACTGTATTTCTCCCTCTCTATCCACCTACCTACCTGCCTACCTACCTACTGTATTTCTCCTTCTCTCTATCCCTCTACCTACCTACTTACCTACTGTATTTCTCCCTCTCTATCCCCCTACCTACCGACTTACCTACTGTATTTCTCCCTCTCTATCCATCTACCTACCTACCTACTGTATTTCTCCCTCTCTATCCCTTTACCTACCTACCTACCTACAGTATTTCTCCCTCTTTCTATCCCTTTACCTACTTACCTACCGTATTTCTCCCTCTCTCTATCCCTCTACCTAAATACCTACCTACTGTATTTCTCCCTCTCTCTATCCCTTTACCTACTTACCTACTGTATTTCTCCCTCTCTCTATCCCTCTACCTAAATACCTACCTACCTACTGTATTTCTCCCTCTTTCTATCCACCTACCTACCTACCTACCATATTTCTCCCTCTCTCTATCCCTTTACCTACTTACCTACCGTATTTCTCCCTCTCTCTATCCCTCTACCTACTTACCTACTGTATTTCTCCCTCTTTCTATCCACCTACCTACCTACCTACATACTGTATTTCTCCCTCTCTCTATCCCTCTACCTACCTACTGTATTTCTCCCTCTCTCTATCCCTCTATCTACCTACTGTATTTCTCCCTCTCTCTATCCCTCTACCTACTTACCTACTGTATTTCTCCCTCTCTCTATCCCTCTACCTACCTACTGTATTTCTCCCTCTCTCTATCCCTCTACCTACCTACTGTATTTCTCCCTCTCTCTATCCCTCTACCTACTTATCTACCGTATTTCTCCCTCCCTCTATCCCTCTACCTACTTACCTACCTATCTACCTACCTACCTACCTACCGTATTTCTCCCTCAGAGTATTTTAGGTCACAAAAGATGACATAATACCTGTGGCCCACTGCTCTCTCTGTATCCATCTACCTACCTTTTTTACAATTTTTTATATTTCCGTTGCGTGTCCCTGGCACAGAGGTGACATCTACACAATCTATATATATCATTGGTGCCATATTTAAAAGGAACATTGTGTGAAAATTTGGAAGCGATCAGTGCAGGACTTTCGGAGATGAGCAGTTTTGAACAAACTCTTGTTACATTTTTATTTATATAGATTGGTTTCATGTCCACCTCCTTCTTTGCTACTCTCCAAAGTAGCTTTATTGCATTATGGACTGTCCAGTTTGCCTGCTGTTCTTGTCCTGAGGCTGGAGAAGGTCCTTAAGGGCACTTCGGCTAAAGTGCTCTCATCTTGCTGACCAACCACTGCCCGATTGCTTCATAAATATTTATTTATTAAAATGTTATGCCATCCATCTCCCCAACCACTTGGCTCTGGGCAGCTTAGAAGGATCCCTTTGCAGGGGGAAGGGAATATCTGTGGTTTTCTGAAACTCTGCAGGGGCTCCCTTCTTCCTTGGTCTCCCCCATCTGGCACAGCTCCTTCTTCCACGCAATTGCTTGATCTCAATTCCTGGCTCTTCAGATGAATTGCATCCCAAGGCCAAATTTGCCTCTCTGATGCCAACCTTGGGTGCTCCCAGCAAACAACAGAGGTTTCACTGGGAGATTCCGTTGGAAAATGAGAGGTTTTTGCACCTGGGAGGAGGTCGCCGTCAGTCTGTCTGTGGCCTAGAGGTAGAACTCTTGCCTCACAAGCAGGAGGTGGTGAGTTCAATCCTAGGTAGAGGCAGATGTAGGGTCTCCTGCTTGGGTAAGGGGTTGGACTAGATGACCTGCAAAGTCCCTTCCATCTCTCTCTCTCTCTCTCTCTCTCTCTCTCTCTCTCTCTCTCTCTCTCTCTCTCTCTCTCTCTCCCTCCCTCCCTCCCTCCCTCCCTCCCTATCTATCTATCTATCTATCTATCTATCTATCTATCTATCTATCTATCTATCTATCTAACTATCTATCTACCTACCTACCTATCTACCTCTATCTATCTATCTATCTATCTATCTATCTATCTATCTATCTATCTATCTATCTATCTATCTATCTATCTATCATCTATCTATCTATCTATCTATCTATCTATCTATCTATCTATCTATCTACCTACCTACCTACCTACCTACCTCTATCTATCTATCTATCTATCTATCTATCTATCTATCTATCTATCTATCTATCTATCTACCTACCTACCTACCTACCTACCTACCTACCTACCTACCTACCTACCCACCTCTATCTATCTACCTACCTACCTACCTACCTACCTACTATCTACCTACCTACCTACCTACCTACCTACCTACCTACCTACCTCTATCTATCTATCTATCTATCTATCTATCTATCTATCTATCTATCTATCTATCTATCTATCTATCTATCTATCTATCTATCTATCTATCTATCTATCTATCTATCTATCTATCTATCTATCTATCTATCTATCTATCTATCTATCTACCTACCTACCTACCTACCTACCTACCTACCTACCTACCTACCTACCTACCTACCTACCTATCTATCTATCTATCTATCTATCTATCTATCTTGTGACAGCTTCAGAAACATGACTGTGCACATTCATTCTTACCTGGCCTTGGGGGCAGATAGGGGAGTGATGCACTGACCTAGAGGTGGCGTTCTCGCCTCACAATCAGGAGGCTGCTAGTTCGATCCTAGGCAGAGGCAGGTATTTCTCTCTCTCTGGGCACAATGAGAATACATATGCTGGGAAAAAACCTTCTGCATTGGTGACAGGAAGGGCATCTGGCCAGTAAACACTCAGCTCCATTCAGTTGCTCAGACGGCAGGGATTAGGGGGGGTTGTTAAAGGAGGAGGATGATTGGGGGCAGATAAAACAGGCAGGCCAATATTAGGGGGCGTGAAATTGATATTAAATAAGGAGGCATTCCCCCGCTCTTAATAAAAAGGGGAGGTGGTGAGGGGAAGGGGGCTCCTGACACAGTGTCTCAAAGGAATCCCTGGGACTCTGCAGAACAGCCTTGGGGTGGCGGGTGAAGTCCAGTGGTCGTGCAAACCCTGAGAGAGACCTAGGGGAGGATGGTGGCCATTCCTCGTGAAATAGTGAGGGGACGGAATCATCCCAACAGCCACCTGACCCCAGGGTTGCCCGTCCAGGCTGAAGGATCGTAGGTCAAAGGTTGCCTCCCCTCTGATTTGTACAATGACAATAAAGACTATACTGTGTTTCGTTCCTTCTCCTTCGTCATCTTGGACTGCTGACCGTTAGAAATGGCATAGGGTCTCCTGCTTGGGCAGGGGGTTGGGCTAGATGACCTCCAAGGCCCCTTCCAACTCTGTTAAATCGGTTCAATCTTTTGTTGTGGTTACCGTCCCCATCCCCAGCAGGTTTTTTGGGGGGGGACCCTCCCCACTCAAGCCTCTTTTCCTCACTTCCTCTCATCCCTCCCACTTAGTATCTTTGGGGGGTCTGACATCCCCACCCCTCTTCCCATGGCTGGGATATGGAGGGAGAGGAAGGCAGTTTCTCTGGCATCCCCTTGGTTTGTTTAGAGCCGTGATGGCGAAACTACGGCCCGAGGGGGCAGAGGGGCCTCTCTGTGGGCACGCACGCCATTGCCAGCTGGTCTTCATGGGCACGAAAGCGCCAGAAAACAGCCTGAAATGGCCCCCCAAAATGGCCAAAACCACTGTATTGGGGAGCATTTTCAGGCTGTTTCCAGGCTGGTTTTGACTTGAAAAACAGCTCAAAAACTCTCCAGAAATGGCCTGAAAACAGCCCAATATGCCACCAAAACAGGCATGCATGCGCCGGGCAGCTGGTCTTTGGGTTTCCGGTGCTCCAATACACATGCAGGCGCATTTTGGTTGGATGGTTCAGTGCCATGGCGAAAAGGTTCGCCATGCCTGGTCCAGAGCCTCCAACTAGTGAGTGCCTCTTATTGGGCTTCATTAAAGGCATCTGGAAGAACAGCACCCAAGGGAAGGAACCAGGCCTTAATTGTCTGGTGTGTTAGATTCACACGGCCTCTTCCCTTCGGGACCATCAGGGGCCTCTTTGGCCACTTTTAGACAAAGCCAGCTTCTGGGGACCCCCGCTGGGATGGGGAGGGTGAGGCCACCCCAGGGTCCCCCAGGCAGCTCCTCTGGCTGTGTCTTCACTTGGGGCCTCAAGCTGGACACCTCTGCTAAACCTGACATTTGGAGGTCAGGTGGGCAGCAAGTGAGGCTGGTATCTTTTCCGCTGACTCAAGGATGGCTGCAGGTCCTCTAGTCCAACCCCCTGCCCAAGCAGGAGACCCTACACCAGTGTTTCTCAACAGAGATGGAAGGGATCTTGTAAGTCATCTAGTCCAACCCCCCCCCCCGCCCAAGCAGGAGACCATAAGCCAGTGTTTCTCAACAGAGATGGAAGGGACCTTGTAGGTCATCTAGTCCAACCCCCCCCCGCCCAAGCAGGAGACCCTAAGCCAGTGTTTCTCAACAGAGATGGAAGGGACCTTGTAGGTCATCTAGTCCAACACCCTGCCCAAGCAGGAGACCCTACACCAGTGTTTTTCAACCTTGGCGACTTTAAGTCCTGTGGACTTCAACTCTCAGAGTCCCCCAGCCAGCTGGGAGTTGAAGTCCACAGGGCTTAAAGTCGCCACGGTTGTGAAACACTGCCCTACCCCATTCTGAGACTGTCTCTGTAGGTCCCTGCCATTTTCTTGGCAAGGTTTTTCAGAAGGGGATCCCATTGGCTCCTTCTTGGGGCTGGGAGAGAGGACCGGCCCAAGGTCGCTCAGCTGGCTCCATGGTTGAACTAGAACCCAGGGCCTCCTGGTCCCTAGCCTGATGCCTTCACCACGACACCAAAGCTGACTCCTCTTTGACTCTCTTACTAGAGCTGGGAGAGAGGCAATCTGGCTCAACGTTATCTCACTAGTTTCATGTCCAAGGGAAGACTAGAACTCAACTCTCCCAACTTCTTGGTTCTTAGTTAGATGCCTTTAACCACTTTCCCCTACTGGGTATCTAGGACCATGCTTTGGATGGGCTTAATAAAACAGGTTTTCCTTGGAATATTTCAGCTGGCTTGCTATGAGGCACCTACTGTTTAAGGTAGCTTAATTTCAGCGGAACTGGTTTTTAATCAGCATTTCCGCATCCCACCGATTTCCAAAGGATGCCTATTGAACAAATGTGCTCTTGCAGTCTGCTTTCTTAAGAATGCTTTATCCAAAGGACTAGCCGCATGATATCTTCAATTGGCTGGTTTCTTGGAAATTGTCAGCTATCCATCAATACTCTATTGCTTCTATTGATTTTTTTCCCCGCTCACCATATTTTCTGTATTCTGCTAATGTGTATTTATTTCAGTTTTGTAGAAATACTCTTTCTTCTCTTGCTAAGTATTTCTCGCTTTGAAGCAGATGGAGGAAATGGGATTCAGCTGAGAAATAGAAGCCTTGGCCAAGGTGATCCCAGCATTTTTCTGGCTAATACCCTGGGAATTTCAGCCGCAGCCAATGGAAGTATGGATTTGTTAAACAAGTAAAAGGCACATAACAGTAGGCTTAGAAAGGGGATGTTCTTTACAATACAATACAATAGCAGAGTTGGAAGGGACCTTGGAGGTCTTCTAGTCCAACCCCCTGCATGGGCAGGAACCTTATACCATTTCAGACAAATGGCTGTCTAACATCTTTTTAAAGACTTCCAGGGTTGGGGCATTCACAACTGCTGGAGGCAAGCTGTTCCAGAGGTTAATTGTTCTTACTGTTAGGAAATTTCTCCTTAGTTCTAAGTTGCTTCTCTCCTTGGTTAGTTTCCACCCATTGCTCCTTGTCCTGCCCCCAGGTGCCTTGGAGAAAAGTTTGACTCCCTCTTCTTTGTGGCACCCTCTGAGATATCGGAACACTGCTATCATGTCTCCCCTGGTCCTTCTCTTCATCAAACTAGACATACCCAGCTCCTGCAGCCGTTCTTCATATGTCTTAGTCTCCAGTCCTCTAATCATCTTGGTTGCTCTTCTTTGCACTCTTTCCAGAGTCTCCACGTCTTTTCTACATCGTGGCGACCAAAACTGTATGCAGTATTCCAAGTGTGGCCTTACCAAGGCACTATACAGTGGCATTAACACTTCACGCGATCTAGATTCTATCCCTCTGTTGATGCAGCCTAGAACTGTGTTGGCTTTTTTGGCAGCTGCTGCACACTGCTGGCTCATATTTAAATGGTTGTCCACTAGGATTCCGAGATCCCTCTCACAGTTGCTACTATTGAGCAAGGTACCAGCTATACTGTACTTGTGCATTTGGTTTTTCTTGCCTATATGTAGGACCTTACTTTTTTCACAATTGAATTTCATTTTATTAGACAGTGCCCAATGTTCAAGTTTGTCTAGATCCTTCTGTATCTTAAGCCTATCTTCTGGAGTGTTGGCTATTCCTGCCAGCTTGGTGTCGTCTGCGAATTTGATGAGTTCCCCATTTATCCCCTCATCCAAATCGTTGATGAAGATGTTAAAGAGTACTGGGCCTAAAACAGAGCCTTGGGGGACTCCACTGCATACTTCCTTCCATGTAGATGCAGTTCCATTGAGGACTACACGTTGAGTGCGGTTGGTCAGCCAGTTACGAATCCATTTGGTGGTGCTGCTGTCTAACCCACAATTTTCTACTTTATCTAATAGTAGGTTATGGTCTACTTTATCAAATGCCTTACTGAAGTCCAGGTAAATTATATCAACAGCATCTTTGTCCCGGGTTGATGGACATTCATCCCACCATCATTGGGACTCATAGAAACATTTCACGGAAGAATACAGAAAAACGGACTTGGATGGGACCTTGGAGGTCTTCCAGTCCAACCCCTTTCTCAAGTCTGAGGAGGCCTTATTCCATTCAAGACAAATGTCTGTCTTAGAAGCGTCCATTGATGGGACACCCACAACTTCTGGAGGCCTAGTGGGACTTCATCTCACTTCATCTCACCACATTTTGTCCAGGAATTCCTTCTTCATCTCTACAAAAATCCCTTAGCTTCTTCTTTTGTCTGATGGAAAGCACCACCTTTTGTGTGAATTAAAGTACCGTCTGCTTTAATTCAGGCTTCCTCGCAATCAAAGTTTGCCAGAGAGGAGTCTCTTGCTTCAACATTATGTCTTCAACATTTGCTAAATTCCTCTTCTTCTACCAAGGTTGTTGTGGATTGGATCTACTCTCAGGGCAGCTCCTTTGCAGCAGGAGGACACAATTTCTCACTTCTCACTTGCATCCAGAGACTCTTGACACTGGGGTTGTAAATGAGCTCCAGTTCGGAAGGTCCATGTGTCATCTTGAGCTTCCTTGGAAAGATCTGGAACTGGTCTTATGTTCCAACAAGCTAAATGGAGAAGGAGACCAAGAAAAGATACATCTGCATCAAGGTGTTACAAGAGCAAACACTGCCTCTGAATCCCATTCACCCTGCAAATCTTGCTAATCCAATTAAATTCATTTAAAATGAACACAGTGCCTTTGGTAGACGGGTATCCATATAATCCAATTTAATTAATCCAGCTCAGCATCC